>CM077029.1:106204561-106550288 GCA_039090855.1 Macrothele yani | reverse complement strand
GCAGTATCGTTTTTCTATTCGTATTAGTTTCGGAGATAATTGAGACTATAGGATTTTGTAGCCATTTGGCACGGTCAAAAACGCTAAAAATTTGCCAAAAAGACACCATCGACAATAACTCCAAAACTAAAACAGCTATTCCGGATTTAACTGCATAGTCTTGTTTGCGTTTATAAACTACCCTAAGTGATGCAGTATCGTTTTTCTATTCGTATTAGTTTCGGAGATAATTGAGACTATAGGATTTTGTAGCCATTTGGCACGGTGAAAAACGCTAAAAATTTGCCAAAAAGACACCATCGACAATAACTCCAAAACTAAAACAGCTATTCCGGATTTAACTGCATAGTCTTGTTTGCGTTTATAAACTACCCTAAGTGATGCAGTATCGTTTTTCTATTCGTATTAGTTTCGGAGATAATTGAGACTATAGGATTTTGTAGCCATTTGGCACGGTCAAAAACGCTAAAAATTTGCCAAAAAGACACCATCGACAATAACTCCAAAACTAAAACAGCTATTCCGGATTTAACTGCATAGTCTTGTTTGCGTTTATAAACTACCCTAAGTGATGCAGTATCGTTTTTCTATTCGTATTAGTTTCGGAGATAATTGAGACTATAGGATTTTGTAGCCATTTGGCACGGTGAAAAACGCTAAAAATTTGCCAAAAAGACACCATCGACAATAACTCCAAAACTAAAACAGCTATTCCGGATTTAACTGCATAGTCTTGTTTGCGTTTATAAACTACCCTAAGTGATGCAGTATCGTTTTTCTATTCGTATTAGTTTCGGAGATAATTGAGACTATAGGATTTTGTAGCCATTTGGCACGGTGAAAAACGCTAAAAATTTGCCAAAAAGACACCATCGACAATAACTCCAAAACTAAAACAGCTATTCCGGATTTAACTGCATAGTCTTGTTTGCGTTTATAAACTACCCTAAGTGATGCAGTATCGTTTTTCTATTCGTATTAGTTTCGGAGATAATTGAGACTATAGGATTTTGTAGCCATTTGGCACGGTGAAAAACGCTAAAAATTTGCCAAAAAGACACCATCGACAATAACTCCAAAACTAAAACAGCTATTCCGGATTTAACTGCATAGTCTTGTTTGCGTTTATAAACTACCCTAAGTGATGCAGTATCGTTTTTCTATTCGTATTAGTTTCGGAGATAATTGAGACTATAGGATTTTGTAGCCATTTGGCACGGTGAAAAACGCTAAAAATTTGCCAAAAAGACACCATCGACAATAACTCCAAAACTAAAACAGCTATTCCGGATTTAACTGCATAGTCTTGTTTGCGTTTATAAACTACCCTAAGTGATGCAGTATCGTTTTTCTATTCGTATTAGTTTCGGAGATAATTGAGACTATAGGATTTTGTAGCCATTTGGCACGGTGAAAAACGCTAAAAATTTGCCAAAAAGACACCATCGACAATAACTCCAAAACTAAAACAGCTATTCCGGATTTAACTGCATAGTCTTGTTTGCGTTTATAAACTACCCTAAGTGATGCAGTATCGTTTTTCTATTCGTATTAGTTTCGGAGATAATTGAGACTATAGGATTTTGTAGCCATTTGGCACGGTCAAAAACGCTAAAAATTTGCCAAAAAGACACCATCGACAATAACTCCAAAACTAAAACAGCTATTCCGGATTTAACTGCATAGTCTTGTTTGCGTTTATAAACTACCCTAAGTGATGCAGTATCGTTTTTCTATTCGTATTAGTTTCGGAGATAATTGAGACTATAGGATTTTGTAGCCATTTGGCACGGTGAAAAACGCTAAAAATTTGCCAAAAAGACACCATCGACAATAACTCCAAAACTAAAACAGCTATTCCGGATTTAACTGCATAGTCTTGTTTGCGTTTATAAACTACCCTAAGTGATGCAGTATCGTTTTTCTATTCGTATTAGTTTCGGAGATAATTGAGACTATAGGATTTTGTAGCCATTTGGCACGGTGAAAAACGCTAAAAATTTGCCAAAAAGACACCATCGACAATAACTCCAAAACTAAAACAGCTATTCCGGATTTAACTGCATAGTCTTGTTTGCGTTTATAAACTACCCTAAGTGATGCAGTATCGTTTTTCTATTCGTATTAGTTTCGGAGATAATTGAGACTATAGGATTTTGTAGCCATTTGGCACGGTGAAAAACGCTAAAAATTTGCCAAAAAGACACCATCGACAATAACTCCAAAACTAAAACAGCTATTCCGGATTTAACTGCATAGTCTTGTTTGCGTTTATAAACTACCCTAAGTGATGCAGTATCGTTTTTCTATTCGTATTAGTTTCGGAGATAATTGAGACTATAGGATTTTGTAGCCATTTGGCACGGTCAAAAACGCTAAAAATTTGCCAAAAAGACACCATCGACAATAACTCCAAAACTAAAACAGCTATTCCGGATTTAACTGCATAGTCTTGTTTGCGTTTATAAACTACCCTAAGTGATGCAGTATCGTTTTTCTATTCGTATTAGTTTCGGAGATAATTGAGACTATAGGATTTTGTAGCCATTTGGCACGGTGAAAAACGCTAAAAATTTGCCAAAAAGACACCATCGACAATAACTCCAAAACTAAAACAGCTATTCCGGATTTAACTGCATAGTCTTGTTTGCGTTTATAAACTACCCTAAGTGATGCAGTATCGTTTTTCTATTCGTATTAGTTTCGGAGATAATTGAGACTATAGGATTTTGTAGCCATTTGGCACGGTGAAAAACGCTAAAAATTTGCCAAAAAGACACCATCGACAATAACTCCAAAACTAAAACAGCTATTCCGGATTTAACTGCATAGTCTTGTTTGCGTTTATAAACTACCCTAAGTGATGCAGTATCGTTTTTCTATTCGTATTAGTTTCGGAGATAATTGAGACTATAGGATTTTGTAGCCATTTGGCACGGTGAAAAACGCTAAAAATTTGCCAAAAAGACACCATCGACAATAACTCCAAAACTAAAACAGCTATTCCGGATTTAACTGCATAGTCTTGTTTGCGTTTATAAACTACCCTAAGTGATGCAGTATCGTTTTTCTATTCGTATTAGTTTCGGAGATAATTGAGACTATAGGATTTTGTAGCCATTTGGCACGGTCAAAAACGCTAAAAATTTGCCAAAAAGACACCATCGACAATAACTCCAAAACTAAAACAGCTATTCCGGATTTAACTGCATAGTCTTGTTTGCGTTTATAAACTACCCTAAGTGATGCAGTATCGTTTTTCTATTCGTATTAGTTTCGGAGATAATTGAGACTATAGGATTTTGTAGCCATTTGGCACGGTGAAAAACGCTAAAAATTTGCCAAAAAGACACCATCGACAATAACTCCAAAACTAAAACAGCTATTCCGGATTTAACTGCATAGTCTTGTTTGCGTTTATAAACTACCCTAAGTGATGCAGTATCGTTTTTCTATTCGTATTAGTTTCGGAGATAATTGAGACTATAGGATTTTGTAGCCATTTGGCACGGTGAAAAACGCTAAAAATTTGCCAAAAAGACACCATCGACAATAACTCCAAAACTAAAACAGCTATTCCGGATTTAACTGCATAGTCTTGTTTGCGTTTATAAACTACCCTAAGTGATGCAGTATCGTTTTTCTATTCGTATTAGTTTCGGAGATAATTGAGACTATAGGATTTTGTAGCCATTTGGCACGGTCAAAAACGCTAAAAATTTGCCAAAAAGACACCATCGACAATAACTCCAAAACTAAAACAGCTATTCCGGATTTAACTGCATAGTCTTGTTTGCGTTTATAAACTACCCTAAGTGATGCAGTATCGTTTTTCTATTCGTATTAGTTTCGGAGATAATTGAGACTATAGGATTTTGTAGCCATTTGGCACGGTGAAAAACGCTAAAAATTTGCCAAAAAGACACCATCGACAATAACTCCAAAACTAAAACAGCTATTCCGGATTTAACTGCATAGTCTTGTTTGCGTTTATAAACTACCCTAAGTGATGCAGTATCGTTTTTCTATTCGTATTAGTTTCGGAGATAATTGAGACTATAGGATTTTGTAGCCATTTGGCACGGTGAAAAACGCTAAAAATTTGCCAAAAAGACACCATCGACAATAACTCCAAAACTAAAACAGCTATTCCGGATTTAACTGCATAGTCTTGTTTGCGTTTATAAACTACCCTAAGTGATGCAGTATCGTTTTTCTATTCGTATTAGTTTCGGAGATAATTGAGACTATAGGATTTTGTAGCCATTTGGCACGGTGAAAAACGCTAAAAATTTGCCAAAAAGACACCATCGACAATAACTCCAAAACTAAAACAGCTATTCCGGATTTAACTGCATAGTCTTGTTTGCGTTTATAAACTACCCTAAGTGATGCAGTATCGTTTTTCTATTCGTATTAGTTTCGGAGATAATTGAGACTATAGGATTTTGTAGCCATTTGGCACGGTGAAAAACGCTAAAAATTTGCCAAAAAGACACCATCGACAATAACTCCAAAACTAAAACAGCTATTCCGGATTTAACTGCATAGTCTTGTTTGCGTTTATAAACTACCCTAAGTGATGCAGTATCGTTTTTCTATTCGTATTAGTTTCGGAGATAATTGAGACTATAGGATTTTGTAGCCATTTGGCACGGTCAAAAACGCTAAAAATTTGCCAAAAAGACACCATCGACAATAACTCCAAAACTAAAACAGCTATTCCGGATTTAACTGCATAGTCTTGTTTGCGTTTATAAACTACCCTAAGTGATGCAGTATCGTTTTTCTATTCGTATTAGTTTCGGAGATAATTGAGACTATAGGATTTTGTAGCCATTTGGCACGGTGAAAAACGCTAAAAATTTGCCAAAAAGACACCATCGACAATAACTCCAAAACTAAAACAGCTATTCCGGATTTAACTGCATAGTCTTGTTTGCGTTTATAAACTACCCTAAGTGATGCAGTATCGTTTTTCTATTCGTATTAGTTTCGGAGATAATTGAGACTATAGGATTTTGTAGCCATTTGGCACGGTGAAAAACGCTAAAAATTTGCCAAAAAGACACCATCGACAATAACTCCAAAACTAAAACAGCTATTCCGGATTTAACTGCATAGTCTTGTTTGCGTTTATAAACTACCCTAAGTGATGCAGTATCGTTTTTCTATTCGTATTAGTTTCGGAGATAATTGAGACTATAGGATTTTGTAGCCATTTGGCACGGTCAAAAACGCTAAAAATTTGCCAAAAAGACACCATCGACAATAACTCCAAAACTAAAACAGCTATTCCGGATTTAACTGCATAGTCTTGTTTGCGTTTATAAACTACCCTAAGTGATGCAGTATCGTTTTTCTATTCGTATTAGTTTCGGAGATAATTGAGACTATAGGATTTTGTAGCCATTTGGCACGGTGAAAAACGCTAAAAATTTGCCAAAAAGACACCATCGACAATAACTCCAAAACTAAAACAGCTATTCCGGATTTAACTGCATAGTCTTGTTTGCGTTTATAAACTACCCTAAGTGATGCAGTATCGTTTTTCTATTCGTATTAGTTTCGGAGATAATTGAGACTATAGGATTTTGTAGCCATTTGGCACGGTGAAAAACGCTAAAAATTTGCCAAAAAGACACCATCGACAATAACTCCAAAACTAAAACAGCTATTCCGGATTTAACTGCATAGTCTTGTTTGCGTTTATAAACTACCCTAAGTGATGCAGTATCGTTTTTCTATTCGTATTAGTTTCGGAGATAATTGAGACTATAGGATTTTGTAGCCATTTGGCACGGTGAAAAACGCTAAAAATTTGCCAAAAAGACACCATCGACAATAACTCCAAAACTAAAACAGCTATTCCGGATTTAACTGCATAGTCTTGTTTGCGTTTATAAACTACCCTAAGTGATGCAGTATCGTTTTTCTATTCGTATTAGTTTCGGAGATAATTGAGACTATAGGATTTTGTAGCCATTTGGCACGGTCAAAAACGCTAAAAATTTGCCAAAAAGACACCATCGACAATAACTCCAAAACTAAAACAGCTATTCCGGATTTAACTGCATAGTCTTGTTTGCGTTTATAAACTACCCTAAGTGATGCAGTATCGTTTTTCTATTCGTATTAGTTTCGGAGATAATTGAGACTATAGGATTTTGTAGCCATTTGGCACGGTGAAAAACGCTAAAAATTTGCCAAAAAGACACCATCGACAATAACTCCAAAACTAAAACAGCTATTCCGGATTTAACTGCATAGTCTTGTTTGCGTTTATAAACTACCCTAAGTGATGCAGTATCGTTTTTCTATTCGTATTAGTTTCGGAGATAATTGAGACTATAGGATTTTGTAGCCATTTGGCACGGTGAAAAACGCTAAAAATTTGCCAAAAAGACACCATCGACAATAACTCCAAAACTAAAACAGCTATTCCGGATTTAACTGCATAGTCTTGTTTGCGTTTATAAACTACCCTAAGTGATGCAGTATCGTTTTTCTATTCGTATTAGTTTCGGAGATAATTGAGACTATAGGATTTTGTAGCCATTTGGCACGGTGAAAAACGCTAAAAATTTGCCAAAAAGACACCATCGACAATAACTCCAAAACTAAAACAGCTATTCCGGATTTAACTGCATAGTCTTGTTTGCGTTTATAAACTACCCTAAGTGATGCAGTATCGTTTTTCTATTCGTATTAGTTTCGGAGATAATTGAGACTATAGGATTTTGTAGCCATTTGGCACGGTGAAAAACGCTAAAAATTTGCCAAAAAGACACCATCGACAATAACTCCAAAACTAAAACAGCTATTCCGGATTTAACTGCATAGTCTTGTTTGCGTTTATAAACTACCCTAAGTGATGCAGTATCGTTTTTCTATTCGTATTAGTTTCGGAGATAATTGAGACTATAGGATTTTGTAGCCATTTGGCACGGTCAAAAACGCTAAAAATTTGCCAAAAAGACACCATCGACAATAACTCCAAAACTAAAACAGCTATTCCGGATTTAACTGCATAGTCTTGTTTGCGTTTATAAACTACCCTAAGTGATGCAGTATCGTTTTTCTATTCGTATTAGTTTCGGAGATAATTGAGACTATAGGATTTTGTAGCCATTTGGCACGGTGAAAAACGCTAAAAATTTGCCAAAAAGACACCATCGACAATAACTCCAAAACTAAAACAGCTATTCCGGATTTAACTGCATAGTCTTGTTTGCGTTTATAAACTACCCTAAGTGATGCAGTATCGTTTTTCTATTCGTATTAGTTTCGGAGATAATTGAGACTATAGGATTTTGTAGCCATTTGGCACGGTCAAAAACGCTAAAAATTTGCCAAAAAGACACCATCGACAATAACTCCAAAACTAAAACAGCTATTCCGGATTTAACTGCATAGTCTTGTTTGCGTTTATAAACTACCCTAAGTGATGCAGTATCGTTTTTCTATTCGTATTAGTTTCGGAGATAATTGAGACTATAGGATTTTGTAGCCATTTGGCACGGTGAAAAACGCTAAAAATTTGCCAAAAAGACACCATCGACAATAACTCCAAAACTAAAACAGCTATTCCGGATTTAACTGCATAGTCTTGTTTGCGTTTATAAACTACCCTAAGTGATGCAGTATCGTTTTTCTATTCGTATTAGTTTCGGAGATAATTGAGACTATAGGATTTTGTAGCCATTTGGCACGGTCAAAAACGCTAAAAATTTGCCAAAAAGACACCATCGACAATAACTCCAAAACTAAAACAGCTATTCCGGATTTAACTGCATAGTCTTGTTTGCGTTTATAAACTACCCTAAGTGATGCAGTATCGTTTTTCTATTCGTATTAGTTTCGGAGATAATTGAGACTATAGGATTTTGTAGCCATTTGGCACGGTCAAAAACGCTAAAAATTTGCCAAAAAGACACCATCGACAATAACTCCAAAACTAAAACAGCTATTCCGGATTTAACTGCATAGTCTTGTTTGCGTTTATAAACTACCCTAAGTGATGCAGTATCGTTTTTCTATTCGTATTAGTTTCGGAGATAATTGAGACTATAGGATTTTGTAGCCATTTGGCACGGTGAAAAACGCTAAAAATTTGCCAAAAAGACACCATCGACAATAACTCCAAAACTAAAACAGCTATTCCGGATTTAACTGCATAGTCTTGTTTGCGTTTATAAACTACCCTAAGTGATGCAGTATCGTTTTTCTATTCGTATTAGTTTCGGAGATAATTGAGACTATAGGATTTTGTAGCCATTTGGCACGGTGAAAAACGCTAAAAATTTGCCAAAAAGACACCATCGACAATAACTCCAAAACTAAAACAGCTATTCCGGATTTAACTGCATAGTCTTGTTTGCGTTTATAAACTACCCTAAGTGATGCAGTATCGTTTTTCTATTCGTATTAGTTTCGGAGATAATTGAGACTATAGGATTTTGTAGCCATTTGGCACGGTCAAAAACGCTAAAAATTTGCCAAAAAGACACCATCGACAATAACTCCAAAACTAAAACAGCTATTCCGGATTTAACTGCATAGTCTTGTTTGCGTTTATAAACTACCCTAAGTGATGCAGTATCGTTTTTCTATTCGTATTAGTTTCGGAGATAATTGAGACTATAGGATTTTGTAGCCATTTGGCACGGTGAAAAACGCTAAAAATTTGCCAAAAAGACACCATCGACAATAACTCCAAAACTAAAACAGCTATTCCGGATTTAACTGCATAGTCTTGTTTGCGTTTATAAACTACCCTAAGTGATGCAGTATCGTTTTTCTATTCGTATTAGTTTCGGAGATAATTGAGACTATAGGATTTTGTAGCCATTTGGCACGGTGAAAAACGCTAAAAATTTGCCAAAAAGACACCATCGACAATAACTCCAAAACTAAAACAGCTATTCCGGATTTAACTGCATAGTCTTGTTTGCGTTTATAAACTACCCTAAGTGATGCAGTATCGTTTTTCTATTCGTATTAGTTTCGGAGATAATTGAGACTATAGGATTTTGTAGCCATTTGGCACGGTGAAAAACGCTAAAAATTTGCCAAAAAGACACCATCGACAATAACTCCAAAACTAAAACAGCTATTCCGGATTTAACTGCATAGTCTTGTTTGCGTTTATAAACTACCCTAAGTGATGCAGTATCGTTTTTCTATTCGTATTAGTTTCGGAGATAATTGAGACTATAGGATTTTGTAGCCATTTGGCACGGTGAAAAACGCTAAAAATTTGCCAAAAAGACACCATCGACAATAACTCCAAAACTAAAACAGCTATTCCGGATTTAACTGCATAGTCTTGTTTGCGTTTATAAACTACCCTAAGTGATGCAGTATCGTTTTTCTATTCGTATTAGTTTCGGAGATAATTGAGACTATAGGATTTTGTAGCCATTTGGCACGGTGAAAAACGCTAAAAATTTGCCAAAAAGACACCATCGACAATAACTCCAAAACTAAAACAGCTATTCCGGATTTAACTGCATAGTCTTGTTTGCGTTTATAAACTACCCTAAGTGATGCAGTATCGTTTTTCTATTCGTATTAGTTTCGGAGATAATTGAGACTATAGGATTTTGTAGCCATTTGGCACGGTCAAAAACGCTAAAAATTTGCCAAAAAGACACCATCGACAATAACTCCAAAACTAAAACAGCTATTCCGGATTTAACTGCATAGTCTTGTTTGCGTTTATAAACTACCCTAAGTGATGCAGTATCGTTTTTCTATTCGTATTAGTTTCGGAGATAATTGAGACTATAGGATTTTGTAGCCATTTGGCACGGTGAAAAACGCTAAAAATTTGCCAAAAAGACACCATCGACAATAACTCCAAAACTAAAACAGCTATTCCGGATTTAACTGCATAGTCTTGTTTGCGTTTATAAACTACCCTAAGTGATGCAGTATCGTTTTTCTATTCGTATTAGTTTCGGAGATAATTGAGACTATAGGATTTTGTAGCCATTTGGCACGGTGAAAAACGCTAAAAATTTGCCAAAAAGACACCATCGACAATAACTCCAAAACTAAAACAGCTATTCCGGATTTAACTGCATAGTCTTGTTTGCGTTTATAAACTACCCTAAGTGATGCAGTATCGTTTTTCTATTCGTATTAGTTTCGGAGATAATTGAGACTATAGGATTTTGTAGCCATTTGGCACGGTGAAAAACGCTAAAAATTTGCCAAAAAGACACCATCGACAATAACTCCAAAACTAAAACAGCTATTCCGGATTTAACTGCATAGTCTTGTTTGCGTTTATAAACTACCCTAAGTGATGCAGTATCGTTTTTCTATTCGTATTAGTTTCGGAGATAATTGAGACTATAGGATTTTGTAGCCATTTGGCACGGTCAAAAACGCTAAAAATTTGCCAAAAAGACACCATCGACAATAACTCCAAAACTAAAACAGCTATTCCGGATTTAACTGCATAGTCTTGTTTGCGTTTATAAACTACCCTAAGTGATGCAGTATCGTTTTTCTATTCGTATTAGTTTCGGAGATAATTGAGACTATAGGATTTTGTAGCCATTTGGCACGGTGAAAAACGCTAAAAATTTGCCAAAAAGACACCATCGACAATAACTCCAAAACTAAAACAGCTATTCCGGATTTAACTGCATAGTCTTGTTTGCGTTTATAAACTACCCTAAGTGATGCAGTATCGTTTTTCTATTCGTATTAGTTTCGGAGATAATTGAGACTATAGGATTTTGTAGCCATTTGGCACGGTGAAAAACGCTAAAAATTTGCCAAAAAGACACCATCGACAATAACTCCAAAACTAAAACAGCTATTCCGGATTTAACTGCATAGTCTTGTTTGCGTTTATAAACTACCCTAAGTGATGCAGTATCGTTTTTCTATTCGTATTAGTTTCGGAGATAATTGAGACTATAGGATTTTGTAGCCATTTGGCACGGTGAAAAACGCTAAAAATTTGCCAAAAAGACACCATCGACAATAACTCCAAAACTAAAACAGCTATTCCGGATTTAACTGCATAGTCTTGTTTGCGTTTATAAACTACCCTAAGTGATGCAGTATCGTTTTTCTATTCGTATTAGTTTCGGAGATAATTGAGACTATAGGATTTTGTAGCCATTTGGCACGGTGAAAAACGCTAAAAATTTGCCAAAAAGACACCATCGACAATAACTCCAAAACTAAAACAGCTATTCCGGATTTAACTGCATAGTCTTGTTTGCGTTTATAAACTACCCTAAGTGATGCAGTATCGTTTTTCTATTCGTATTAGTTTCGGAGATAATTGAGACTATAGGATTTTGTAGCCATTTGGCACGGTGAAAAACGCTAAAAATTTGCCAAAAAGACACCATCGACAATAACTCCAAAACTAAAACAGCTATTCCGGATTTAACTGCATAGTCTTGTTTGCGTTTATAAACTACCCTAAGTGATGCAGTATCGTTTTTCTATTCGTATTAGTTTCGGAGATAATTGAGACTATAGGATTTTGTAGCCATTTGGCACGGTCAAAAACGCTAAAAATTTGCCAAAAAGACACCATCGACAATAACTCCAAAACTAAAACAGCTATTCCGGATTTAACTGCATAGTCTTGTTTGCGTTTATAAACTACCCTAAGTGATGCAGTATCGTTTTTCTATTCGTATTAGTTTCGGAGATAATTGAGACTATAGGATTTTGTAGCCATTTGGCACGGTGAAAAACGCTAAAAATTTGCCAAAAAGACACCATCGACAATAACTCCAAAACTAAAACAGCTATTCCGGATTTAACTGCATAGTCTTGTTTGCGTTTATAAACTACCCTAAGTGATGCAGTATCGTTTTTCTATTCGTATTAGTTTCGGAGATAATTGAGACTATAGGATTTTGTAGCCATTTGGCACGGTCAAAAACGCTAAAAATTTGCCAAAAAGACACCATCGACAATAACTCCAAAACTAAAACAGCTATTCCGGATTTAACTGCATAGTCTTGTTTGCGTTTATAAACTACCCTAAGTGATGCAGTATCGTTTTTCTATTCGTATTAGTTTCGGAGATAATTGAGACTATAGGATTTTGTAGCCATTTGGCACGGTGAAAAACGCTAAAAATTTGCCAAAAAGACACCATCGACAATAACTCCAAAACTAAAACAGCTATTCCGGATTTAACTGCATAGTCTTGTTTGCGTTTATAAACTACCCTAAGTGATGCAGTATCGTTTTTCTATTCGTATTAGTTTCGGAGATAATTGAGACTATAGGATTTTGTAGCCATTTGGCACGGTGAAAAACGCTAAAAATTTGCCAAAAAGACACCATCGACAATAACTCCAAAACTAAAACAGCTATTCCGGATTTAACTGCATAGTCTTGTTTGCGTTTATAAACTACCCTAAGTGATGCAGTATCGTTTTTCTATTCGTATTAGTTTCGGAGATAATTGAGACTATAGGATTTTGTAGCCATTTGGCACGGTGAAAAACGCTAAAAATTTGCCAAAAAGACACCATCGACAATAACTCCAAAACTAAAACAGCTATTCCGGATTTAACTGCATAGTCTTGTTTGCGTTTATAAACTACCCTAAGTGATGCAGTATCGTTTTTCTATTCGTATTAGTTTCGGAGATAATTGAGACTATAGGATTTTGTAGCCATTTGGCACGGTGAAAAACGCTAAAAATTTGCCAAAAAGACACCATCGACAATAACTCCAAAACTAAAACAGCTATTCCGGATTTAACTGCATAGTCTTGTTTGCGTTTATAAACTACCCTAAGTGATGCAGTATCGTTTTTCTATTCGTATTAGTTTCGGAGATAATTGAGACTATAGGATTTTGTAGCCATTTGGCACGGTGAAAAACGCTAAAAATTTGCCAAAAAGACACCATCGACAATAACTCCAAAACTAAAACAGCTATTCCGGATTTAACTGCATAGTCTTGTTTGCGTTTATAAACTACCCTAAGTGATGCAGTATCGTTTTTCTATTCGTATTAGTTTCGGAGATAATTGAGACTATAGGATTTTGTAGCCATTTGGCACGGTCAAAAACGCTAAAAATTTGCCAAAAAGACACCATCGACAATAACTCCAAAACTAAAACAGCTATTCCGGATTTAACTGCATAGTCTTGTTTGCGTTTATAAACTACCCTAAGTGATGCAGTATCGTTTTTCTATTCGTATTAGTTTCGGAGATAATTGAGACTATAGGATTTTGTAGCCATTTGGCACGGTGAAAAACGCTAAAAATTTGCCAAAAAGACACCATCGACAATAACTCCAAAACTAAAACAGCTATTCCGGATTTAACTGCATAGTCTTGTTTGCGTTTATAAACTACCCTAAGTGATGCAGTATCGTTTTTCTATTCGTATTAGTTTCGGAGATAATTGAGACTATAGGATTTTGTAGCCATTTGGCACGGTGAAAAACGCTAAAAATTTGCCAAAAAGACACCATCGACAATAACTCCAAAACTAAAACAGCTATTCCGGATTTAACTGCATAGTCTTGTTTGCGTTTATAAACTACCCTAAGTGATGCAGTATCGTTTTTCTATTCGTATTAGTTTCGGAGATAATTGAGACTATAGGATTTTGTAGCCATTTGGCACGGTGAAAAACGCTAAAAATTTGCCAAAAAGACACCATCGACAATAACTCCAAAACTAAAACAGCTATTCCGGATTTAACTGCATAGTCTTGTTTGCGTTTATAAACTACCCTAAGTGATGCAGTATCGTTTTTCTATTCGTATTAGTTTCGGAGATAATTGAGACTATAGGATTTTGTAGCCATTTGGCACGGTCAAAAACGCTAAAAATTTGCCAAAAAGACACCATCGACAATAACTCCAAAACTAAAACAGCTATTCCGGATTTAACTGCATAGTCTTGTTTGCGTTTATAAACTACCCTAAGTGATGCAGTATCGTTTTTCTATTCGTATTAGTTTCGGAGATAATTGAGACTATAGGATTTTGTAGCCATTTGGCACGGTGAAAAACGCTAAAAATTTGCCAAAAAGACACCATCGACAATAACTCCAAAACTAAAACAGCTATTCCGGATTTAACTGCATAGTCTTGTTTGCGTTTATAAACTACCCTAAGTGATGCAGTATCGTTTTTCTATTCGTATTAGTTTCGGAGATAATTGAGACTATAGGATTTTGTAGCCATTTGGCACGGTGAAAAACGCTAAAAATTTGCCAAAAAGACACCATCGACAATAACTCCAAAACTAAAACAGCTATTCCGGATTTAACTGCATAGTCTTGTTTGCGTTTATAAACTACCCTAAGTGATGCAGTATCGTTTTTCTATTCGTATTAGTTTCGGAGATAATTGAGACTATAGGATTTTGTAGCCATTTGGCACGGTCAAAAACGCTAAAAATTTGCCAAAAAGACACCATCGACAATAACTCCAAAACTAAAACAGCTATTCCGGATTTAACTGCATAGTCTTGTTTGCGTTTATAAACTACCCTAAGTGATGCAGTATCGTTTTTCTATTCGTATTAGTTTCGGAGATAATTGAGACTATAGGATTTTGTAGCCATTTGGCACGGTGAAAAACGCTAAAAATTTGCCAAAAAGACACCATCGACAATAACTCCAAAACTAAAACAGCTATTCCGGATTTAACTGCATAGTCTTGTTTGCGTTTATAAACTACCCTAAGTGATGCAGTATCGTTTTTCTATTCGTATTAGTTTCGGAGATAATTGAGACTATAGGATTTTGTAGCCATTTGGCACGGTCAAAAACGCTAAAAATTTGCCAAAAAGACACCATCGACAATAACTCCAAAACTAAAACAGCTATTCCGGATTTAACTGCATAGTCTTGTTTGCGTTTATAAACTACCCTAAGTGATGCAGTATCGTTTTTCTATTCGTATTAGTTTCGGAGATAATTGAGACTATAGGATTTTGTAGCCATTTGGCACGGTGAAAAACGCTAAAAATTTGCCAAAAAGACACCATCGACAATAACTCCAAAACTAAAACAGCTATTCCGGATTTAACTGCATAGTCTTGTTTGCGTTTATAAACTACCCTAAGTGATGCAGTATCGTTTTTCTATTCGTATTAGTTTCGGAGATAATTGAGACTATAGGATTTTGTAGCCATTTGGCACGGTGAAAAACGCTAAAAATTTGCCAAAAAGACACCATCGACAATAACTCCAAAACTAAAACAGCTATTCCGGATTTAACTGCATAGTCTTGTTTGCGTTTATAAACTACCCTAAGTGATGCAGTATCGTTTTTCTATTCGTATTAGTTTCGGAGATAATTGAGACTATAGGATTTTGTAGCCATTTGGCACGGTCAAAAACGCTAAAAATTTGCCAAAAAGACACCATCGACAATAACTCCAAAACTAAAACAGCTATTCCGGATTTAACTGCATAGTCTTGTTTGCGTTTATAAACTACCCTAAGTGATGCAGTATCGTTTTTCTATTCGTATTAGTTTCGGAGATAATTGAGACTATAGGATTTTGTAGCCATTTGGCACGGTCAAAAACGCTAAAAATTTGCCAAAAAGACACCATCGACAATAACTCCAAAACTAAAACAGCTATTCCGGATTTAACTGCATAGTCTTGTTTGCGTTTATAAACTACCCTAAGTGATGCAGTATCGTTTTTCTATTCGTATTAGTTTCGGAGATAATTGAGACTATAGGATTTTGTAGCCATTTGGCACGGTCAAAAACGCTAAAAATTTGCCAAAAAGACACCATCGACAATAACTCCAAAACTAAAACAGCTATTCCGGATTTAACTGCATAGTCTTGTTTGCGTTTATAAACTACCCTAAGTGATGCAGTATCGTTTTTCTATTCGTATTAGTTTCGGAGATAATTGAGACTATAGGATTTTGTAGCCATTTGGCACGGTCAAAAACGCTAAAAATTTGCCAAAAAGACACCATCGACAATAACTCCAAAACTAAAACAGCTATTCCGGATTTAACTGCATAGTCTTGTTTGCGTTTATAAACTACCCTAAGTGATGCAGTATCGTTTTTCTATTCGTATTAGTTTCGGAGATAATTGAGACTATAGGATTTTGTAGCCATTTGGCACGGTGAAAAACGCTAAAAATTTGCCAAAAAGACACCATCGACAATAACTCCAAAACTAAAACAGCTATTCCGGATTTAACTGCATAGTCTTGTTTGCGTTTATAAACTACCCTAAGTGATGCAGTATCGTTTTTCTATTCGTATTAGTTTCGGAGATAATTGAGACTATAGGATTTTGTAGCCATTTGGCACGGTGAAAAACGCTAAAAATTTGCCAAAAAGACACCATCGACAATAACTCCAAAACTAAAACAGCTATTCCGGATTTAACTGCATAGTCTTGTTTGCGTTTATAAACTACCCTAAGTGATGCAGTATCGTTTTTCTATTCGTATTAGTTTCGGAGATAATTGAGACTATAGGATTTTGTAGCCATTTGGCACGGTCAAAAACGCTAAAAATTTGCCAAAAAGACACCATCGACAATAACTCCAAAACTAAAACAGCTATTCCGGATTTAACTGCATAGTCTTGTTTGCGTTTATAAACTACCCTAAGTGATGCAGTATCGTTTTTCTATTCGTATTAGTTTCGGAGATAATTGAGACTATAGGATTTTGTAGCCATTTGGCACGGTCAAAAACGCTAAAAATTTGCCAAAAAGACACCATCGACAATAACTCCAAAACTAAAACAGCTATTCCGGATTTAACTGCATAGTCTTGTTTGCGTTTATAAACTACCCTAAGTGATGCAGTATCGTTTTTCTATTCGTATTAGTTTCGGAGATAATTGAGACTATAGGATTTTGTAGCCATTTGGCACGGTGAAAAACGCTAAAAATTTGCCAAAAAGACACCATCGACAATAACTCCAAAACTAAAACAGCTATTCCGGATTTAACTGCATAGTCTTGTTTGCGTTTATAAACTACCCTAAGTGATGCAGTATCGTTTTTCTATTCGTATTAGTTTCGGAGATAATTGAGACTATAGGATTTTGTAGCCATTTGGCACGGTCAAAAACGCTAAAAATTTGCCAAAAAGACACCATCGACAATAACTCCAAAACTAAAACAGCTATTCCGGATTTAACTGCATAGTCTTGTTTGCGTTTATAAACTACCCTAAGTGATGCAGTATCGTTTTTCTATTCGTATTAGTTTCGGAGATAATTGAGACTATAGGATTTTGTAGCCATTTGGCACGGTCAAAAACGCTAAAAATTTGCCAAAAAGACACCATCGACAATAACTCCAAAACTAAAACAGCTATTCCGGATTTAACTGCATAGTCTTGTTTGCGTTTATAAACTACCCTAAGTGATGCAGTATCGTTTTTCTATTCGTATTAGTTTCGGAGATAATTGAGACTATAGGATTTTGTAGCCATTTGGCACGGTCAAAAACGCTAAAAATTTGCCAAAAAGACACCATCGACAATAACTCCAAAACTAAAACAGCTATTCCGGATTTAACTGCATAGTCTTGTTTGCGTTTATAAACTACCCTAAGTGATGCAGTATCGTTTTTCTATTCGTATTAGTTTCGGAGATAATTGAGACTATAGGATTTTGTAGCCATTTGGCACGGTCAAAAACGCTAAAAATTTGCCAAAAAGACACCATCGACAATAACTCCAAAACTAAAACAGCTATTCCGGATTTAACTGCATAGTCTTGTTTGCGTTTATAAACTACCCTAAGTGATGCAGTATCGTTTTTCTATTCGTATTAGTTTCGGAGATAATTGAGACTATAGGATTTTGTAGCCATTTGGCACGGTGAAAAACGCTAAAAATTTGCCAAAAAGACACCATCGACAATAACTCCAAAACTAAAACAGCTATTCCGGATTTAACTGCATAGTCTTGTTTGCGTTTATAAACTACCCTAAGTGATGCAGTATCGTTTTTCTATTCGTATTAGTTTCGGAGATAATTGAGACTATAGGATTTTGTAGCCATTTGGCACGGTCAAAAACGCTAAAAATTTGCCAAAAAGACACCATCGACAATAACTCCAAAACTAAAACAGCTATTCCGGATTTAACTGCATAGTCTTGTTTGCGTTTATAAACTACCCTAAGTGATGCAGTATCGTTTTTCTATTCGTATTAGTTTCGGAGATAATTGAGACTATAGGATTTTGTAGCCCATTTGGCACGGGTCAAAAACGCTAAAAATTTGCCAAAAAGACACCATCGACAATAACTCCAAAACTAAAACAGCTAATTCCGGATTTAACTGCATAGTCTTGTTTGCGTTTATAAACTACCCTAAGTGATGCAGTATCGTTTTTCTATTCGTATTAGTTTCGGAGATAATTGAGACTATAGGATTTTGTAGCCATTTGGCACGGTCAAAAACGCTAAAAATTTGCCAAAAAGACACCATCGACAATAACTCCAAAACTAAAACAGCTATTCCGGATTTAACTGCATAGTCTTGTTTGCGTTTATAAACTACCCTAAGTGATGCAGTATCGTTTTTCTATTCGTATTAGTTTCGGAGATAATTGAGACTATAGGATTTTGTAGCCATTTGGCACGGTCAAAAACGCTAAAAATTTGCCAAAAAGACACCATCGACAATAACTCCAAAACTAAAACAGCTATTCCGGATTTAACTGCATAGTCTTGTTTGCGTTTATAAACTACCCTAAGTGATGCAGTATCGTTTTTCTATTCGTATTAGTTTCGGAGATAATTGAGACTATAGGATTTTGTAGCCATTTGGCACGGTCAAAAACGCTAAAAATTTGCCAAAAAGACACCATCGACAATAACTCCAAAACTAAAACAGCTATTCCGGATTTAACTGCATAGTCTTGTTTGCGTTTATAAACTACCCTAAGTGATGCAGTATCGTTTTTCTATTCGTATTAGTTTCGGAGATAATTGAGACTATAGGATTTTGTAGCCATTTGGCACGGTGAAAAACGCTAAAAATTTGCCAAAAAGACACCATCGACAATAACTCCAAAACTAAAACAGCTATTCCGGATTTAACTGCATAGTCTTGTTTGCGTTTATAAACTACCCTAAGTGATGCAGTATCGTTTTTCTATTCGTATTAGTTTCGGAGATAATTGAGACTATAGGATTTTGTAGCCATTTGGCACGGTCAAAAACGCTAAAAATTTGCCAAAAAGACACCATCGACAATAACTCCAAAACTAAAACAGCTATTCCGGATTTAACTGCATAGTCTTGTTTGCGTTTATAAACTACCCTAAGTGATGCAGTATCGTTTTTCTATTCGTATTAGTTTCGGAGATAATTGAGACTATAGGATTTTGTAGCCATTTGGCACGGTGAAAAACGCTAAAAATTTGCCAAAAAGACACCATCGACAATAACTCCAAAACTAAAACAGCTATTCCGGATTTAACTGCATAGTCTTGTTTGCGTTTATAAACTACCCTAAGTGATGCAGTATCGTTTTTCTATTCGTATTAGTTTCGGAGATAATTGAGACTATAGGATTTTGTAGCCATTTGGCACGGTGAAAAACGCTAAAAATTTGCCAAAAAGACACCATCGACAATAACTCCAAAACTAAAACAGCTATTCCGGATTTAACTGCATAGTCTTGTTTGCGTTTATAAACTACCCTAAGTGATGCAGTATCGTTTTTCTATTCGTATTAGTTTCGGAGATAATTGAGACTATAGGATTTTGTAGCCATTTGGCACGGTGAAAAACGCTAAAAATTTGCCAAAAAGACACCATCGACAATAACTCCAAAACTAAAACAGCTATTCCGGATTTAACTGCATAGTCTTGTTTGCGTTTATAAACTACCCTAAGTGATGCAGTATCGTTTTTCTATTCGTATTAGTTTCGGAGATAATTGAGACTATAGGATTTTGTAGCCATTTGGCACGGTGAAAAACGCTAAAAATTTGCCAAAAAGACACCATCGACAATAACTCCAAAACTAAAACAGCTATTCCGGATTTAACTGCATAGTCTTGTTTGCGTTTATAAACTACCCTAAGTGATGCAGTATCGTTTTTCTATTCGTATTAGTTTCGGAGATAATTGAGACTATAGGATTTTGTAGCCATTTGGCACGGTGAAAAACGCTAAAAATTTGCCAAAAAGACACCATCGACAATAACTCCAAAACTAAAACAGCTATTCCGGATTTAACTGCATAGTCTTGTTTGCGTTTATAAACTACCCTAAGTGATGCAGTATCGTTTTTCTATTCGTATTAGTTTCGGAGATAATTGAGACTATAGGATTTTGTAGCCATTTGGCACGGTCAAAAACGCTAAAAATTTGCCAAAAAGACACCATCGACAATAACTCCAAAACTAAAACAGCTATTCCGGATTTAACTGCATAGTCTTGTTTGCGTTTATAAACTACCCTAAGTGATGCAGTATCGTTTTTCTATTCGTATTAGTTTCGGAGATAATTGAGACTATAGGATTTTGTAGCCATTTGGCACGGTGAAAAACGCTAAAAATTTGCCAAAAAGACACCATCGACAATAACTCCAAAACTAAAACAGCTATTCCGGATTTAACTGCATAGTCTTGTTTGCGTTTATAAACTACCCTAAGTGATGCAGTATCGTTTTTCTATTCGTATTAGTTTCGGAGATAATTGAGACTATAGGATTTTGTAGCCATTTGGCACGGTGAAAAACGCTAAAAATTTGCCAAAAAGACACCATCGACAATAACTCCAAAACTAAAACAGCTATTCCGGATTTAACTGCATAGTCTTGTTTGCGTTTATAAACTACCCTAAGTGATGCAGTATCGTTTTTCTATTCGTATTAGTTTCGGAGATAATTGAGACTATAGGATTTTGTAGCCATTTGGCACGGTCAAAAACGCTAAAAATTTGCCAAAAAGACACCATCGACAATAACTCCAAAACTAAAACAGCTATTCCGGATTTAACTGCATAGTCTTGTTTGCGTTTATAAACTACCCTAAGTGATGCAGTATCGTTTTTCTATTCGTATTAGTTTCGGAGATAATTGAGACTATAGGATTTTGTAGCCATTTGGCACGGTGAAAAACGCTAAAAATTTGCCAAAAAGACACCATCGACAATAACTCCAAAACTAAAACAGCTATTCCGGATTTAACTGCATAGTCTTGTTTGCGTTTATAAACTACCCTAAGTGATGCAGTATCGTTTTTCTATTCGTATTAGTTTCGGAGATAATTGAGACTATAGGATTTTGTAGCCATTTGGCACGGTCAAAAACGCTAAAAATTTGCCAAAAAGACACCATCGACAATAACTCCAAAACTAAAACAGCTATTCCGGATTTAACTGCATAGTCTTGTTTGCGTTTATAAACTACCCTAAGTGATGCAGTATCGTTTTTCTATTCGTATTAGTTTCGGAGATAATTGAGACTATAGGATTTTGTAGCCATTTGGCACGGTCAAAAACGCTAAAAATTTGCCAAAAAGACACCATCGACAATAACTCCAAAACTAAAACAGCTATTCCGGATTTAACTGCATAGTCTTGTTTGCGTTTATAAACTACCCTAAGTGATGCAGTATCGTTTTTCTATTCGTATTAGTTTCGGAGATAATTGAGACTATAGGATTTTGTAGCCATTTGGCACGGTCAAAAACGCTAAAAATTTGCCAAAAAGACACCATCGACAATAACTCCAAAACTAAAACAGCTATTCCGGATTTAACTGCATAGTCTTGTTTGCGTTTATAAACTACCCTAAGTGATGCAGTATCGTTTTTCTATTCGTATTAGTTTCGGAGATAATTGAGACTATAGGATTTTGTAGCCATTTGGCACGGTGAAAAACGCTAAAAATTTGCCAAAAAGACACCATCGACAATAACTCCAAAACTAAAACAGCTATTCCGGATTTAACTGCATAGTCTTGTTTGCGTTTATAAACTACCCTAAGTGATGCAGTATCGTTTTTCTATTCGTATTAGTTTCGGAGATAATTGAGACTATAGGATTTTGTAGCCATTTGGCACGGTCAAAAACGCTAAAAATTTGCCAAAAAGACACCATCGACAATAACTCCAAAACTAAAACAGCTATTCCGGATTTAACTGCATAGTCTTGTTTGCGTTTATAAACTACCCTAAGTGATGCAGTATCGTTTTTCTATTCGTATTAGTTTCGGAGATAATTGAGACTATAGGATTTTGTAGCCATTTGGCACGGTCAAAAACGCTAAAAATTTGCCAAAAAAGACACCATCGACAATAACTCCAAAACTAAAACAGCTATTCCGGATTTAACTGCATAGTCTTGTTTGCGTTTATAAACTACCCTAAGTGATGCAGTATCGTTTTTCTATTCGTATTAGTTTCGGAGATAATTGAGACTATAGGATTTTGTAGCCATTTGGCACGGTCAAAAACGCTAAAAATTTGCCAAAAAGACACCATCGACAATAACTCCAAAACTAAAACAGCTATTCCGGATTTAACTGCATAGTCTTGTTTGCGTTTATAAACTACCCTAAGTGATGCAGTATCGTTTTTCTATTCGTATTAGTTTCGGAGATAATTGAGACTATAGGATTTTGTAGCCATTTGGCACGGTCAAAAACGCTAAAAATTTGCCAAAAAGACACCATCGACAATAACTCCAAAACTAAAACAGCTATTCCGGATTTAACTGCATAGTCTTGTTTGCGTTTATAAACTACCCTAAGTGATGCAGTATCGTTTTTCTATTCGTATTAGTTTCGGAGATAATTGAGACTATAGGATTTTGTAGCCATTTGGCACGGTCAAAAACGCTAAAAATTTGCCAAAAAGACACCATCGACAATAACTCCAAAACTAAAACAGCTATTCCGGATTTAACTGCATAGTCTTGTTTGCGTTTATAAACTACCCTAAGTGATGCAGTATCGTTTTTCTATTCGTATTAGTTTCGGAGATAATTGAGACTATAGGATTTTGTAGCCATTTGGCACGGTGAAAAACGCTAAAAATTTGCCAAAAAGACACCATCGACAATAACTCCAAAACTAAAACAGCTATTCCGGATTTAACTGCATAGTCTTGTTTGCGTTTATAAACTACCCTAAGTGATGCAGTATCGTTTTTCTATTCGTATTAGTTTCGGAGATAATTGAGACTATAGGATTTTGTAGCCATTTGGCACGGTGAAAAACGCTAAAAATTTGCCAAAAAGACACCATCGACAATAACTCCAAAACTAAAACAGCTATTCCGGATTTAACTGCATAGTCTTGTTTGCGTTTATAAACTACCCTAAGTGATGCAGTATCGTTTTTCTATTCGTATTAGTTTCGGAGATAATTGAGACTATAGGATTTTGTAGCCATTTGGCACGGTGAAAAACGCTAAAAATTTGCCAAAAAGACACCATCGACAATAACTCCAAAACTAAAACAGCTATTCCGGATTTAACTGCATAGTCTTGTTTGCGTTTATAAACTACCCTAAGTGATGCAGTATCGTTTTTCTATTCGTATTAGTTTCGGAGATAATTGAGACTATAGGATTTTGTAGCCATTTGGCACGGTGAAAAACGCTAAAAATTTGCCAAAAAGACACCATCGACAATAACTCCAAAACTAAAACAGCTATTCCGGATTTAACTGCATAGTCTTGTTTGCGTTTATAAACTACCCTAAGTGATGCAGTATCGTTTTTCTATTCGTATTAGTTTCGGAGATAATTGAGACTATAGGATTTTGTAGCCATTTGGCACGGTGAAAAACGCTAAAAATTTGCCAAAAAGACACCATCGACAATAACTCCAAAACTAAAACAGCTATTCCGGATTTAACTGCATAGTCTTGTTTGCGTTTATAAACTACCCTAAGTGATGCAGTATCGTTTTTCTATTCGTATTAGTTTCGGAGATAATTGAGACTATAGGATTTTGTAGCCATTTGGCACGGTGAAAAACGCTAAAAATTTGCCAAAAAGACACCATCGACAATAACTCCAAAACTAAAACAGCTATTCCGGATTTAACTGCATAGTCTTGTTTGCGTTTATAAACTACCCTAAGTGATGCAGTATCGTTTTTCTATTCGTATTAGTTTCGGAGATAATTGAGACTATAGGATTTTGTAGCCATTTGGCACGGTCAAAAACGCTAAAAATTTGCCAAAAAGACACCATCGACAATAACTCCAAAACTAAAACAGCTATTCCGGATTTAACTGCATAGTCTTGTTTGCGTTTATAAACTACCCTAAGTGATGCAGTATCGTTTTTCTATTCGTATTAGTTTCGGAGATAATTGAGACTATAGGATTTTGTAGCCATTTGGCACGGTCAAAAACGCTAAAAATTTGCCAAAAAGACACCATCGACAATAACTCCAAAACTAAAACAGCTATTCCGGATTTAACTGCATAGTCTTGTTTGCGTTTATAAACTACCCTAAGTGATGCAGTATCGTTTTTCTATTCGTATTAGTTTCGGAGATAATTGAGACTATAGGATTTTGTAGCCATTTGGCACGGTGAAAAACGCTAAAAATTTGCCAAAAAGACACCATCGACAATAACTCCAAAACTAAAACAGCTATTCCGGATTTAACTGCATAGTCTTGTTTGCGTTTATAAACTACCCTAAGTGATGCAGTATCGTTTTTCTATTCGTATTAGTTTCGGAGATAATTGAGACTATAGGATTTTGTAGCCATTTGGCACGGTCAAAAACGCTAAAAATTTGCCAAAAAGACACCATCGACAATAACTCCAAAACTAAAACAGCTATTCCGGATTTAACTGCATAGTCTTGTTTGCGTTTATAAACTACCCTAAGTGATGCAGTATCGTTTTTCTATTCGTATTAGTTTCGGAGATAATTGAGACTATAGGATTTTGTAGCCATTTGGCACGGTCAAAAACGCTAAAAATTTGCCAAAAAGACACCATCGACAATAACTCCAAAACTAAAACAGCTATTCCGGATTTAACTGCATAGTCTTGTTTGCGTTTATAAACTACCCTAAGTGATGCAGTATCGTTTTTCTATTCGTATTAGTTTCGGAGATAATTGAGACTATAGGATTTTGTAGCCATTTGGCACGGTCAAAAACGCTAAAAATTTGCCAAAAAGACACCATCGACAATAACTCCAAAACTAAAACAGCTATTCCGGATTTAACTGCATAGTCTTGTTTGCGTTTATAAACTACCCTAAGTGATGCAGTATCGTTTTTCTATTCGTATTAGTTTCGGAGATAATTGAGACTATAGGATTTTGTAGCCATTTGGCACGGTGAAAAACGCTAAAAATTTGCCAAAAAGACACCATCGACAATAACTCCAAAACTAAAACAGCTATTCCGGATTTAACTGCATAGTCTTGTTTGCGTTTATAAACTACCCTAAGTGATGCAGTATCGTTTTTCTATTCGTATTAGTTTCGGAGATAATTGAGACTATAGGATTTTGTAGCCATTTGGCACGGTGAAAAACGCTAAAAATTTGCCAAAAAGACACCATCGACAATAACTCCAAAACTAAAACAGCTATTCCGGATTTAACTGCATAGTCTTGTTTGCGTTTATAAACTACCCTAAGTGATGCAGTATCGTTTTTCTATTCGTATTAGTTTCGGAGATAATTGAGACTATAGGATTTTGTAGCCATTTGGCACGGTGAAAAACGCTAAAAATTTGCCAAAAAGACACCATCGACAATAACTCCAAAACTAAAACAGCTATTCCGGATTTAACTGCATAGTCTTGTTTGCGTTTATAAACTACCCTAAGTGATGCAGTATCGTTTTTCTATTCGTATTAGTTTCGGAGATAATTGAGACTATAGGATTTTGTAGCCATTTGGCACGGTGAAAAACGCTAAAAATTTGCCAAAAAGACACCATCGACAATAACTCCAAAACTAAAACAGCTATTCCGGATTTAACTGCATAGTCTTGTTTGCGTTTATAAACTACCCTAAGTGATGCAGTATCGTTTTTCTATTCGTATTAGTTTCGGAGATAATTGAGACTATAGGATTTTGTAGCCATTTGGCACGGTGAAAAACGCTAAAAATTTGCCAAAAAGACACCATCGACAATAACTCCAAAACTAAAACAGCTATTCCGGATTTAACTGCATAGTCTTGTTTGCGTTTATAAACTACCCTAAGTGATGCAGTATCGTTTTTCTATTCGTATTAGTTTCGGAGATAATTGAGACTATAGGATTTTGTAGCCATTTGGCACGGTCAAAAACGCTAAAAATTTGCCAAAAAGACACCATCGACAATAACTCCAAAACTAAAACAGCTATTCCGGATTTAACTGCATAGTCTTGTTTGCGTTTATAAACTACCCTAAGTGATGCAGTATCGTTTTTCTATTCGTATTAGTTTCGGAGATAATTGAGACTATAGGATTTTGTAGCCATTTGGCACGGTCAAAAACGGTGAAAACGCTAAAAATTTGCCAAAAAGACACCAATCGACAATAACTCCAAAACTAAAACAGCTATTCCGGATTTAACTGCATAGTCTTGTTTGCGTTTATAAACTACCCTAAGTGATGCAGTAGTATTCGTATTAGTTCTAGGTAGATAATTAAACTGGAGATAAAGACTATAGGATTTTGTAGCCATTTGGCACGGTGAAAAACGCTAAAAATTTGCCAAAAAGACACCATCGACAATAACTCCAAAACTAAAACAGCTATTCCGGATTTAACTGCATAGTCTTGTTTGCGTTTATAAACTACCCTAAGTGATGCAGTATCGTTTTTCTATTCGTATTAGTTTCGGAGATAATTGAGACTATAGGATTTTGTAGCCATTTGGCACGGTCAAAAACGCTAAAAATTTGCCAAAAAGACACCATCGACAATAACTCCAAAACTAAAACAGCTATTCCGGATTTAACTGCATAGTCTTGTTTGCGTTTATAAACTACCCTAAGTGATGCAGTATCGTTTTTCTATTCGTATTAGTTTCGGAGATAATTGAGACTATAGGATTTTGTAGCCATTTGGCACGGTCAAAAACGCTAAAAATTTGCCAAAAAGACACCATCGACAATAACTCCAAAACTAAAACAGCTATTCCGGATTTAACTGCATAGTCTTGTTTGCGTTTATAAACTACCCTAAGTGATGCAGTATCGTTTTTCTATTCGTATTAGTTTCGGAGATAATTGAGACTATAGGATTTTGTAGCCATTTGGCACGGTCAAAAACGCTAAAAATTTGCCAAAAAGACACCATCGACAATAACTCCAAAACTAAAACAGCTATTCCGGATTTAACTGCATAGTCTTGTTTGCGTTTATAAACTACCCTAAGTGATGCAGTATCGTTTTTCTATTCGTATTAGTTTCGGAGATAATTGAGACTATAGGATTTTGTAGCCATTTGGCACGGTGAAAAACGCTAAAAATTTGCCAAAAAGACACCATCGACAATAACTCCAAAACTAAAACAGCTATTCCGGATTTAACTGCATAGTCTTGTTTGCGTTTATAAACTACCCTAAGTGATGCAGTATCGTTTTTCTATTCGTATTAGTTTCGGAGATAATTGAGACTATAGGATTTTGTAGCCATTTGGCACGGTGAAAAACGCTAAAAATTTGCCAAAAAGACACCATCGACAATAACTCCAAAACTAAAACAGCTATTCCGGATTTAACTGCATAGTCTTGTTTGCGTTTATAAACTACCCTAAGTGATGCAGTATCGTTTTTCTATTCGTATTAGTTTCGGAGATAATTGAGACTATAGGATTTTGTAGCCATTTGGCACGGTGAAAAACGCTAAAAATTTGCCAAAAAGACACCATCGACAATAACTCCAAAACTAAAACAGCTATTCCGGATTTAACTGCATAGTCTTGTTTGCGTTTATAAACTACCCTAAGTGATGCAGTATCGTTTTTCTATTCGTATTAGTTTCGGAGATAATTGAGACTATAGGATTTTGTAGCCATTTGGCACGGTGAAAAACGCTAAAAATTTGCCAAAAAGACACCATCGACAATAACTCCAAAACTAAAACAGCTATTCCGGATTTAACTGCATAGTCTTGTTTGCGTTTATAAACTACCCTAAGTGATGCAGTATCGTTTTTCTATTCGTATTAGTTTCGGAGATAATTGAGACTATAGGATTTTGTAGCCATTTGGCACGGTCAAAAACGCTAAAAATTTGCCAAAAAGACACCATCGACAATAACTCCAAAACTAAAACAGCTATTCCGGATTTAACTGCATAGTCTTGTTTGCGTTTATAAACTACCCTAAGTGATGCAGTATCGTTTTTCTATTCGTATTAGTTTCGGAGATAATTGAGACTATAGGATTTTGTAGCCATTTGGCACGGTCAAAAACGCTAAAAATTTGCCAAAAAGACACCATCGACAATAACTCCAAAACTAAAACAGCTATTCCGGATTTAACTGCATAGTCTTGTTTGCGTTTATAAACTACCCTAAGTGATGCAGTATCGTTTTTCTATTCGTATTAGTTTCGGAGATAATTGAGACTATAGGATTTTGTAGTCATTTCGGCCGGCCAGGTGGCGCAGTGGTCTAAGCGATGGTTTCGGATCATTCGTCCGACGGGGTCCGGGTTCAAATGGATGTTGTTTTTGTCTTACGGCACTGGCTCTCCCCCTTCCCTGGATCCAGTAACCCTAAATTAAGGACGGGCGACTGCTTATAGCCCATTGAGTTGCTCACGGTGGTCGTTAAACCTCCAATCAAAAAAAAAAAAAAAAAAAAAAAAAAAAAGTAATTTCGCACGCTTAGAAACGCTAAAAATTTGCCAAAAAGACACCATCGACAATAACTCCAAAACTAAAACAGCTATTCCGGATTTAACTGCATAGTCTTGTTTGCGTTTATAAACTACCCTAAGTGATGCAGTATCGTTTTTCTATTCGTATTAGTTTCGGAGATAATTGAGACTATAGGATTTTGTAGCCATTTGGCACGGTGAAAAACGCTAAAAATTTGCCAAAAAGACACCATCGACAATAACTCCAAAACTAAAACAGCTATTCCGGATTTAACTGCATAGTCTTGTTTGCGTTTATAAACTACCCTAAGTGATGCAGTATCGTTTTTCTATTCGTATTAGTTTCGGAGATAATTGAGACTATAGGATTTTGTAGCCATTTGGCACGGTCAAAAACGCTAAAAATTTGCCAAAAAGACACCATCGACAATAACTCCAAAACTAAAACAGCTATTCCGGATTTAACTGCATAGTCTTGTTTGCGTTTATAAACTACCCTAAGTGATGCAGTATCGTTTTTCTATTCGTATTAGTTTCGGAGATAATTGAGACTATAGGATTTTGTAGCCATTTGGCACGGTGAAAAACGCTAAAAATTTGCCAAAAAGACACCATCGACAATAACTCCAAAACTAAAACAGCTATTCCGGATTTAACTGCATAGTCTTGTTTGCGTTTATAAACTACCCTAAGTGATGCAGTATCGTTTTTCTATTCGTATTAGTTTCGGAGATAATTGAGACTATAGGATTTTGTAGCCATTTGGCACGGTGAAAAACGCTAAAAATTTGCCAAAAAGACACCATCGACAATAACTCCAAAACTAAAACAGCTATTCCGGATTTAACTGCATAGTCTTGTTTGCGTTTATAAACTACCCTAAGTGATGCAGTATCGTTTTTCTATTCGTATTAGTTTCGGAGATAATTGAGACTATAGGATTTTGTAGCCATTTGGCACGGTGAAAAACGCTAAAAATTTGCCAAAAAGACACCATCGACAATAACTCCAAAACTAAAACAGCTATTCCGGATTTAACTGCATAGTCTTGTTTGCGTTTATAAACTACCCTAAGTGATGCAGTATCGTTTTTCTATTCGTATTAGTTTCGGAGATAATTGAGACTATAGGATTTTGTAGCCATTTGGCACGGTGAAAAACGCTAAAAATTTGCCAAAAAGACACCATCGACAATAACTCCAAAACTAAAACAGCTATTCCGGATTTAACTGCATAGTCTTGTTTGCGTTTATAAACTACCCTAAGTGATGCAGTATCGTTTTTCTATTCGTATTAGTTTCGGAGATAATTGAGACTATAGGATTTTGTAGCCATTTGGCACGGTGAAAAACGCTAAAAATTTGCCAAAAAGACACCATCGACAATAACTCCAAAACTAAAACAGCTATTCCGGATTTAACTGCATAGTCTTGTTTGCGTTTATAAACTACCCTAAGTGATGCAGTATCGTTTTTCTATTCGTATTAGTTTCGGAGATAATTGAGACTATAGGATTTTGTAGCCATTTGGCACGGTGAAAAACGCTAAAAATTTGCCAAAAAGACACCATCGACAATAACTCCAAAACTAAAACAGCTATTCCGGATTTAACTGCATAGTCTTGTTTGCGTTTATAAACTACCCTAAGTGATGCAGTATCGTTTTTCTATTCGTATTAGTTTCGGAGATAATTGAGACTATAGGATTTTGTAGCCATTTGGCACGGTCAAAAACGCTAAAAATTTGCCAAAAAGACACCATCGACAATAACTCCAAAACTAAAACAGCTATTCCGGATTTAACTGCATAGTCTTGTTTGCGTTTATAAACTACCCTAAGTGATGCAGTATCGTTTTTCTATTCGTATTAGTTTCGGAGATAATTGAGACTATAGGATTTTGTAGCCATTTGGCACGGTGAAAAACGCTAAAAATTTGCCAAAAAGACACCATCGACAATAACTCCAAAACTAAAACAGCTATTCCGGATTTAACTGCATAGTCTTGTTTGCGTTTATAAACTACCCTAAGTGATGCAGTATCGTTTTTCTATTCGTATTAGTTTCGGAGATAATTGAGACTATAGGATTTTGTAGCCATTTGGCACGGTGAAAAACGCTAAAAATTTGCCAAAAAGACACCATCGACAATAACTCCAAAACTAAAACAGCTATTCCGGATTTAACTGCATAGTCTTGTTTGCGTTTATAAACTACCCTAAGTGATGCAGTATCGTTTTTCTATTCGTATTAGTTTCGGAGATAATTGAGACTATAGGATTTTGTAGCCATTTGGCACGGTGAAAAACGCTAAAAATTTGCCAAAAAGACACCATCGACAATAACTCCAAAACTAAAACAGCTATTCCGGATTTAACTGCATAGTCTTGTTTGCGTTTATAAACTACCCTAAGTGATGCAGTATCGTTTTTCTATTCGTATTAGTTTCGGAGATAATTGAGACTATAGGATTTTGTAGCCATTTGGCACGGTGAAAAACGCTAAAAATTTGCCAAAAAGACACCATCGACAATAACTCCAAAACTAAAACAGCTATTCCGGATTTAACTGCATAGTCTTGTTTGCGTTTATAAACTACCCTAAGTGATGCAGTATCGTTTTTCTATTCGTATTAGTTTCGGAGATAATTGAGACTATAGGATTTTGTAGCCATTTGGCACGGTGAAAAACGCTAAAAATTTGCCAAAAAGACACCATCGACAATAACTCCAAAACTAAAACAGCTATTCCGGATTTAACTGCATAGTCTTGTTTGCGTTTATAAACTACCCTAAGTGATGCAGTATCGTTTTTCTATTCGTATTAGTTTCGGAGATAATTGAGACTATAGGATTTTGTAGCCATTTGGCACGGTGAAAAACGCTAAAAATTTGCCAAAAAGACACCATCGACAATAACTCCAAAACTAAAACAGCTATTCCGGATTTAACTGCATAGTCTTGTTTGCGTTTATAAACTACCCTAAGTGATGCAGTATCGTTTTTCTATTCGTATTAGTTTCGGAGATAATTGAGACTATAGGATTTTGTAGCCATTTGGCACGGTGAAAAACGCTAAAAATTTGCCAAAAAGACACCATCGACAATAACTCCAAAACTAAAACAGCTATTCCGGATTTAACTGCATAGTCTTGTTTGCGTTTATAAACTACCCTAAGTGATGCAGTATCGTTTTTCTATTCGTATTAGTTTCGGAGATAATTGAGACTATAGGATTTTGTAGCCATTTGGCACGGTGAAAAACGCTAAAAATTTGCCAAAAAGACACCATCGACAATAACTCCAAAACTAAAACAGCTATTCCGGATTTAACTGCATAGTCTTGTTTGCGTTTATAAACTACCCTAAGTGATGCAGTATCGTTTTTCTATTCGTATTAGTTTCGGAGATAATTGAGACTATAGGATTTTGTAGCCATTTGGCACGGTCAAAAACGCTAAAAATTTGCCAAAAAGACACCATCGACAATAACTCCAAAACTAAAACAGCTATTCCGGATTTAACTGCATAGTCTTGTTTGCGTTTATAAACTACCCTAAGTGATGCAGTATCGTTTTTCTATTCGTATTAGTTTCGGAGATAATTGAGACTATAGGATTTTGTAGCCATTTGGCACGGTCAAAAACGCTAAAAATTTGCCAAAAAGACACCATCGACAATAACTCCAAAACTAAAACAGCTATTCCGGATTTAACTGCATAGTCTTGTTTGCGTTTATAAACTACCCTAAGTGATGCAGTATCGTTTTTCTATTCGTATTAGTTTCGGAGATAATTGAGACTATAGGATTTTGTAGTCATTTCGGCCGGCCAGGTGGCGCAGTGGTCTAAGCGATAATTTCGGATCATTCGTCCGAACGGGGTCCGGGTTCAAATGGATGTTGTTTTTGTCTTACGGCACTGGCTCTCCCCCTTCCCTGGATCCAGTAACCCTAAATTAAGGACGGGCGACTGCTTATAGCCCATTGAGTTGCTCACGGTGGTCGTTAAACCTCCAATCAAAAAAAAAAAAAAAAAAAAAAAGTAATTTCGCACGCTTAGAAACGCTAAAAATTTGCCAAAAAGACACCATCGACAATAACTCCAAAACTAAAACAGCTATTCCGGATTTAACTGCATAGTCTTGTTTGCGTTTATAAACTACCCTAAGTGATGCAGTATCGTTTTTCTATTCGTATTAGTTTCGGAGATAATTGAGACTATAGGATTTTGTAGCCATTTGGCACGGTGAAAAACGCTAAAAATTTGCCAAAAAGACACCATCGACAATAACTCCAAAACTAAAACAGCTATTCCGGATTTAACTGCATAGTCTTGTTTGCGTTTATAAACTACCCTAAGTGATGCAGTATCGTTTTTCTATTCGTATTAGTTTCGGAGATAATTGAGACTATAGGATTTTGTAGCCATTTGGCACGGTCAAAAACGCTAAAAATTTGCCAAAAAGACACCATCGACAATAACTCCAAAACTAAAACAGCTATTCCGGATTTAACTGCATAGTCTTGTTTGCGTTTATAAACTACCCTAAGTGATGCAGTATCGTTTTTCTATTCGTATTAGTTTCGGAGATAATTGAGACTATAGGATTTTGTAGCCATTTGGCACGGTGAAAAACGCTAAAAATTTGCCAAAAAGACACCATCGACAATAACTCCAAAACTAAAACAGCTATTCCGGATTTAACTGCATAGTCTTGTTTGCGTTTATAAACTACCCTAAGTGATGCAGTATCGTTTTTCTATTCGTATTAGTTTCGGAGATAATTGAGACTATAGGATTTTGTAGCCATTTGGCACGGTGAAAAACGCTAAAAATTTGCCAAAAAGACACCATCGACAATAACTCCAAAACTAAAACAGCTATTCCGGATTTAACTGCATAGTCTTGTTTGCGTTTATAAACTACCCTAAGTGATGCAGTATCGTTTTTCTATTCGTATTAGTTTCGGAGATAATTGAGACTATAGGATTTTGTAGCCATTTGGCACGGTGAAAAACGCTAAAAATTTGCCAAAAAGACACCATCGACAATAACTCCAAAACTAAAACAGCTATTCCGGATTTAACTGCATAGTCTTGTTTGCGTTTATAAACTACCCTAAGTGATGCAGTATCGTTTTTCTATTCGTATTAGTTTCGGAGATAATTGAGACTATAGGATTTTGTAGCCATTTGGCACGGTGAAAAACGCTAAAAATTTGCCAAAAAGACACCATCGACAATAACTCCAAAACTAAAACAGCTATTCCGGATTTAACTGCATAGTCTTGTTTGCGTTTATAAACTACCCTAAGTGATGCAGTATCGTTTTTCTATTCGTATTAGTTTCGGAGATAATTGAGACTATAGGATTTTGTAGCCATTTGGCACGGTGAAAAACGCTAAAAATTTGCCAAAAAGACACCATCGACAATAACTCCAAAACTAAAACAGCTATTCCGGATTTAACTGCATAGTCTTGTTTGCGTTTATAAACTACCCTAAGTGATGCAGTATCGTTTTTCTATTCGTATTAGTTTCGGAGATAATTGAGACTATAGGATTTTGTAGCCATTTGGCACGGTGAAAAACGCTAAAAATTTGCCAAAAAGACACCATCGACAATAACTCCAAAACTAAAACAGCTATTCCGGATTTAACTGCATAGTCTTGTTTGCGTTTATAAACTACCCTAAGTGATGCAGTATCGTTTTTCTATTCGTATTAGTTTCGGAGATAATTGAGACTATAGGATTTTGTAGCCATTTGGCACGGTCAAAAACGCTAAAAATTTGCCAAAAAGACACCATCGACAATAACTCCAAAACTAAAACAGCTATTCCGGATTTAACTGCATAGTCTTGTTTGCGTTTATAAACTACCCTAAGTGATGCAGTATCGTTTTTCTATTCGTATTAGTTTCGGAGATAATTGAGACTATATCGTTTTGTAGCCATTTGGCACGGCCACGGTGAAAAACGCTAAAAATTTGGTCTAAAAAGACACCATCGACAATAACTCCAAAACTAAAACAGTTCGAATGGATTCCGGATTTAACTGGCATAGTCTTGTTCCCTGCGTTTATAAACTACCCTAAGTGATGCAGACTGCTTTTTCTATAGCCCATTGAGTTGCTCACGGTGGTCGTTAAACCTCGAATCAAAAAAAAAAAAAAAGTAGCCATTTGGCACGGTCAGAAACGCTAAAAATTTGCCAAAAAGACACCATCGACAATAACTCCAAAACTAAAACAGCTATTCCGGATTTAACTGCATAGTCTTGTTTGCGTTTATAAACTACCCTAAGTGATGCAGTATCGTTTTTCTATTCGTATTAGTTTCGGAGATAATTGAGACTATAGGATTTTGTAGCCATTTGGCACGGTCAAAAACGCTAAAAATTTGCCAAAAAGACACCATCGACAATAACTCCAAAACTAAAACAGCTATTCCGGATTTAACTGCATAGTCTTGTTTGCGTTTATAAACTACCCTAAGTGATGCAGTATCGTTTTTCTATTCGTATTAGTTTCGGAGATAATTGAGACTATAGGATTTTGTAGCCATTTGGCACGGTGAAAAACGCTAAAAATTTGCCAAAAAGACACCATCGACAATAACTCCAAAACTAAAACAGCTATTCCGGATTTAACTGCATAGTCTTGTTTGCGTTTATAAACTACCCTAAGTGATGCAGTATCGTTTTTCTATTCGTATTAGTTTCGGAGATAATTGAGACTATAGGATTTTGTAGCCATTTGGCACGGTGAAAAACGCTAAAAATTTGCCAAAAAGACACCATCGACAATAACTCCAAAACTAAAACAGCTATTCCGGATTTAACTGCATAGTCTTGTTTGCGTTTATAAACTACCCTAAGTGATGCAGTATCGTTTTTCTATTCGTATTAGTTTCGGAGATAATTGAGACTATAGGATTTTGTAGCCATTTGGCACGGTGAAAAACGCTAAAAATTTGCCAAAAAGACACCATCGACAATAACTCCAAAACTAAAACAGCTATTCCGGATTTAACTGCATAGTCTTGTTTGCGTTTATAAACTACCCTAAGTGATGCAGTATCGTTTTTCTATTCGTATTAGTTTCGGAGATAATTGAGACTATAGGATTTTGTAGCCATTTGGCACGGTGAAAAACGCTAAAAATTTGCCAAAAAGACACCATCGACAATAACTCCAAAACTAAAACAGCTATTCCGGATTTAACTGCATAGTCTTGTTTGCGTTTATAAACTACCCTAAGTGATGCAGTATCGTTTTTCTATTCGTATTAGTTTCGGAGATAATTGAGACTATAGGATTTTGTAGCCATTTGGCACGGTCAAAAACGCTAAAAATTTGCCAAAAAGACACCATCGACAATAACTCCAAAACTAAAACAGCTATTCCGGATTTAACTGCATAGTCTTGTTTGCGTTTATAAACTACCCTAAGTGATGCAGTATCGTTTTTCTATTCGTATTAGTTTCGGAGATAATTGAGACTATAGGATTTTGTAGCCATTTGGCACGGTCAAAAACGCTAAAAATTTGCCAAAATGACACCATCGACAATAACTCCAAAACTAAAACAGCTATTCCGGATTTAACTGCATAGTCTTGTTTGCGTTTATAAACTACCCTAAGTGATGCAGTATCGTTTTTCTATTCGTATTAGTTTCGGAGATAATTGAGACTATAGGATTTTGTAGTCATTTCGGCCGGCCAGGTGGCGCAGTGGTCTAAGCGATGGTTTCGGATCATTCGTCCGACGGGGTCCGGGTTCAAATGGATGTTGTTTTTGTCTTACGGCACTGGCTCTCCCCCTTCCCTGGATCCAGTAACCCTAAATTAAGGACGGGCGACTGCTTATAGCCCATTGAGTTGCTCACGGTGGTCGTTAAACCTCCAATCAAAAAAAAAAAAAAAAAAAAAAAAAGTAATTTCGCACGCTTAGAAACGCTAAAAATTTGCCAAAAAGACACCATCGACAATAACTCCAAAACTAAAACAGCTATTCCGGATTTAACTGCATAGTCTTGTTTGCGTTTATAAACTACCCTAAGTGATGCAGTATCGTTTTTCTATTCGTATTAGTTTCGGAGATAATTGAGACTATAGGATTTTGTAGCCATTTGGCACGGTGAAAAACGCTAAAAATTTGCCAAAAAGACACCATCGACAATAACTCCAAAACTAAAACAGCTATTCCGGATTTAACTGCATAGTCTTGTTTGCGTTTATAAACTACCCTAAGTGATGCAGTATCGTTTTTCTATTCGTATTAGTTTCGGAGATAATTGAGACTATAGGATTTTGTAGCCATTTGGCACGGTCAAAAACGCTAAAAATTTGCCAAAAAGACACCATCGACAATAACTCCAAAACTAAAACAGCTATTCCGGATTTAACTGCATAGTCTTGTTTGCGTTTATAAACTACCCTAAGTGATGCAGTATCGTTTTTCTATTCGTATTAGTTTCGGAGATAATTGAGACTATAGGATTTTGTAGCCATTTGGCACGGTGAAAAACGCTAAAAATTTGCCAAAAAGACACCATCGACAATAACTCCAAAACTAAAACAGCTATTCCGGATTTAACTGCATAGTCTTGTTTGCGTTTATAAACTACCCTAAGTGATGCAGTATCGTTTTTCTATTCGTATTAGTTTCGGAGATAATTGAGACTATAGGATTTTGTAGCCATTTGGCACGGTGAAAAACGCTAAAAATTTGCCAAAAAGACACCATCGACAATAACTCCAAAACTAAAACAGCTATTCCGGATTTAACTGCATAGTCTTGTTTGCGTTTATAAACTACCCTAAGTGATGCAGTATCGTTTTTCTATTCGTATTAGTTTCGGAGATAATTGAGACTATAGGATTTTGTAGCCATTTGGCACGGTGAAAAACGCTAAAAATTTGCCAAAAAGACACCATCGACAATAACTCCAAAACTAAAACAGCTATTCCGGATTTAACTGCATAGTCTTGTTTGCGTTTATAAACTACCCTAAGTGATGCAGTATCGTTTTTCTATTCGTATTAGTTTCGGAGATAATTGAGACTATAGGATTTTGTAGCCATTTGGCACGGTGAAAAACGCTAAAAATTTGCCAAAAAGACACCATCGACAATAACTCCAAAACTAAAACAGCTATTCCGGATTTAACTGCATAGTCTTGTTTGCGTTTATAAACTACCCTAAGTGATGCAGTATCGTTTTTCTATTCGTATTAGTTTCGGAGATAATTGAGACTATAGGATTTTGTAGCCATTTGGCACGGTGAAAAACGCTAAAAATTTGCCAAAAAGACACCATCGACAATAACTCCAAAACTAAAACAGCTATTCCGGATTTAACTGCATAGTCTTGTTTGCGTTTATAAACTACCCTAAGTGATGCAGTATCGTTTTTCTATTCGTATTAGTTTCGGAGATAATTGAGACTATAGGATTTTGTAGCCATTTGGCACGGTGAAAAACGCTAAAAATTTGCCAAAAAGACACCATCGACAATAACTCCAAAACTAAAACAGCTATTCCGGATTTAACTGCATAGTCTTGTTTGCGTTTATAAACTACCCTAAGTGATGCAGTATCGTTTTTCTATTCGTATTAGTTTCGGAGATAATTGAGACTATAGGATTTTGTAGCCATTTGGCACGGTCAAAAACGCTAAAAATTTGCCAAAAAGACACCATCGACAATAACTCCAAAACTAAAACAGCTATTCCGGATTTAACTGCATAGTCTTGTTTGCGTTTATAAACTACCCTAAGTGATGCAGTATCGTTTTTCTATTCGTATTAGTTTCGGAGATAATTGAGACTATAGGATTTTGTAGCCATTTGGCACGGTGAAAAACGCTAAAAATTTGCCAAAAAGACACCATCGACAATAACTCCAAAACTAAAACAGCTATTCCGGATTTAACTGCATAGTCTTGTTTGCGTTTATAAACTACCCTAAGTGATGCAGTATCGTTTTTCTATTCGTATTAGTTTCGGAGATAATTGAGACTATAGGATTTTGTAGCCATTTGGCACGGTGAAAAACGCTAAAAATTTGCCAAAAAGACACCATCGACAATAACTCCAAAACTAAAACAGCTATTCCGGATTTAACTGCATAGTCTTGTTTGCGTTTATAAACTACCCTAAGTGATGCAGTATCGTTTTTCTATTCGTATTAGTTTCGGAGATAATTGAGACTATAGGATTTTGTAGCCATTTGGCACGGTGAAAAACGCTAAAAATTTGCCAAAAAGACACCATCGACAATAACTCCAAAACTAAAACAGCTATTCCGGATTTAACTGCATAGTCTTGTTTGCGTTTATAAACTACCCTAAGTGATGCAGTATCGTTTTTCTATTCGTATTAGTTTCGGAGATAATTGAGACTATAGGATTTTGTAGCCATTTGGCACGGTGAAAAACGCTAAAAATTTGCCAAAAAGACACCATCGACAATAACTCCAAAACTAAAACAGCTATTCCGGATTTAACTGCATAGTCTTGTTTGCGTTTATAAACTACCCTAAGTGATGCAGTATCGTTTTTCTATTCGTATTAGTTTCGGAGATAATTGAGACTATAGGATTTTGTAGCCATTTGGCACGGTGAAAAACGCTAAAAATTTGCCAAAAAGACACCATCGACAATAACTCCAAAACTAAAACAGCTATTCCGGATTTAACTGCATAGTCTTGTTTGCGTTTATAAACTACCCTAAGTGATGCAGTATCGTTTTTCTATTCGTATTAGTTTCGGAGATAATTGAGACTATAGGATTTTGTAGCCATTTGGCACGGTGAAAAACGCTAAAAATTTGCCAAAAAGACACCATCGACAATAACTCCAAAACTAAAACAGCTATTCCGGATTTAACTGCATAGTCTTGTTTGCGTTTATAAACTACCCTAAGTGATGCAGTATCGTTTTTCTATTCGTATTAGTTTCGGAGATAATTGAGACTATAGGATTTTGTAGCCATTTGGCACGGTCAAAAACGCTAAAAATTTGCCAAAAAGACACCATCGACAATAACTCCAAAACTAAAACAGCTATTCCGGATTTAACTGCATAGTCTTGTTTGCGTTTATAAACTACCCTAAGTGATGCAGTATCGTTTTTCTATTCGTATTAGTTTCGGAGATAATTGAGACTATAGGATTTTGTAGCCATTTGGCACGGTGAAAAACGCTAAAAATTTGCCAAAAAGACACCATCGACAATAACTCCAAAACTAAAACAGCTATTCCGGATTTAACTGCATAGTCTTGTTTGCGTTTATAAACTACCCTAAGTGATGCAGTATCGTTTTTCTATTCGTATTAGTTTCGGAGATAATTGAGACTATAGGATTTTGTAGCCATTTGGCACGGTGAAAAACGCTAAAAATTTGCCAAAAAGACACCATCGACAATAACTCCAAAACTAAAACAGCTATTCCGGATTTAACTGCATAGTCTTGTTTGCGTTTATAAACTACCCTAAGTGATGCAGTATCGTTTTTCTATTCGTATTAGTTTCGGAGATAATTGAGACTATAGGATTTTGTAGCCATTTGGCACGGTGAAAAACGCTAAAAATTTGCCAAAAAGACACCATCGACAATAACTCCAAAACTAAAACAGCTATTCCGGATTTAACTGCATAGTCTTGTTTGCGTTTATAAACTACCCTAAGTGATGCAGTATCGTTTTTCTATTCGTATTAGTTTCGGAGATAATTGAGACTATAGGATTTTGTAGCCATTTGGCACGGTCAAAAACGCTAAAAATTTGCCAAAAAGACACCATCGACAATAACTCCAAAACTAAAACAGCTATTCCGGATTTAACTGCATAGTCTTGTTTGCGTTTATAAACTACCCTAAGTGATGCAGTATCGTTTTTCTATTCGTATTAGTTTCGGAGATAATTGAGACTATAGGATTTTGTAGCCATTTGGCACGGTGAAAAACGCTAAAAATTTGCCAAAAAGACACCATCGACAATAACTCCAAAACTAAAACAGCTATTCCGGATTTAACTGCATAGTCTTGTTTGCGTTTATAAACTACCCTAAGTGATGCAGTATCGTTTTTCTATTCGTATTAGTTTCGGAGATAATTGAGACTATAGGATTTTGTAGCCATTTGGCACGGTGAAAAACGCTAAAAATTTGCCAAAAAGACACCATCGACAATAACTCCAAAACTAAAACAGCTATTCCGGATTTAACTGCATAGTCTTGTTTGCGTTTATAAACTACCCTAAGTGATGCAGTATCGTTTTTCTATTCGTATTAGTTTCGGAGATAATTGAGACTATAGGATTTTGTAGCCATTTGGCACGGTGAAAAACGCTAAAAATTTGCCAAAAAGACACCATCGACAATAACTCCAAAACTAAAACAGCTATTCCGGATTTAACTGCATAGTCTTGTTTGCGTTTATAAACTACCCTAAGTGATGCAGTATCGTTTTTCTATTCGTATTAGTTTCGGAGATAATTGAGACTATAGGATTTTGTAGCCATTTGGCACGGTGAAAAACGCTAAAAATTTGCCAAAAAGACACCATCGACAATAACTCCAAAACTAAAACAGCTATTCCGGATTTAACTGCATAGTCTTGTTTGCGTTTATAAACTACCCTAAGTGATGCAGTATCGTTTTTCTATTCGTATTAGTTTCGGAGATAATTGAGACTATAGGATTTTGTAGCCATTTGGCACGGTCAAAAACGCTAAAAATTTGCCAAAAAGACACCATCGACAATAACTCCAAAACTAAAACAGCTATTCCGGATTTAACTGCATAGTCTTGTTTGCGTTTATAAACTACCCTAAGTGATGCAGTATCGTTTTTCTATTCGTATTAGTTTCGGAGATAATTGAGACTATAGGATTTTGTAGCCATTTGGCACGGTCAAAAACGCTAAAAATTTGCCAAAAAGACACCATCGACAATAACTCCAAAACTAAAACAGCTATTCCGGATTTAACTGCATAGTCTTGTTTGCGTTTATAAACTACCCTAAGTGATGCAGTATCGTTTTTCTATTCGTATTAGTTTCGGAGATAATTGAGACTATAGGATTTTGTAGCCATTTGGCACGGTCAAAAACGCTAAAAATTTGCCAAAAAGACACCATCGACAATAACTCCAAAACTAAAACAGCTATTCCGGATTTAACTGCATAGTCTTGTTTGCGTTTATAAACTACCCTAAGTGATGCAGTATCGTTTTTCTATTCGTATTAGTTTCGGAGATAATTGAGACTATAGGATTTTGTAGCCATTTGGCACGGTGAAAAACGCTAAAAATTTGCCAAAAAGACACCATCGACAATAACTCCAAAACTAAAACAGCTATTCCGGATTTAACTGCATAGTCTTGTTTGCGTTTATAAACTACCCTAAGTGATGCAGTATCGTTTTTCTATTCGTATTAGTTTCGGAGATAATTGAGACTATAGGATTTTGTAGCCATTTGGCACGGTCAAAAACGCTAAAAATTTGCCAAAAAGACACCATCGACAATAACTCCAAAACTAAAACAGCTATTCCGGATTTAACTGCATAGTCTTGTTTGCGTTTATAAACTACCCTAAGTGATGCAGTATCGTTTTTCTATTCGTATTAGTTTCGGAGATAATTGAGACTATAGGATTTTGTAGCCATTTGGCACGGTCAAAAACGCTAAAAATTTGCCAAAAAGACACCATCGACAATAACTCCAAAACTAAAACAGCTATTCCGGATTTAACTGCATAGTCTTGTTTGCGTTTATAAACTACCCTAAGTGATGCAGTATCGTTTTTCTATTCGTATTAGTTTCGGAGATAATTGAGACTATAGGATTTTGTAGCCATTTGGCACGGTGAAAAACGCTAAAAATTTGCCAAAAAGACACCATCGACAATAACTCCAAAACTAAAACAGCTATTCCGGATTTAACTGCATAGTCTTGTTTGCGTTTATAAACTACCCTAAGTGATGCAGTATCGTTTTTCTATTCGTATTAGTTTCGGAGATAATTGAGACTATAGGATTTTGTAGCCATTTGGCACGGTCAAAAACGCTAAAAATTTGCCAAAAAGACACCATCGACAATAACTCCAAAACTAAAACAGCTATTCCGGATTTAACTGCATAGTCTTGTTTGCGTTTATAAACTACCCTAAGTGATGCAGTATCGTTTTTCTATTCGTATTAGTTTCGGAGATAATTGAGACTATAGGATTTTGTAGCCATTTGGCACGGTCAAAAACGCTAAAAATTTGCCAAAAAGACACCATCGACAATAACTCCAAAACTAAAACAGCTATTCCGGATTTAACTGCATAGTCTTGTTTGCGTTTATAAACTACCCTAAGTGATGCAGTATCGTTTTTCTATTCGTATTAGTTTCGGAGATAATTGAGACTATAGGATTTTGTAGCCATTTGGCACGGTCAAAAACGCTAAAAATTTGCCAAAAAGACACCATCGACAATAACTCCAAAACTAAAACAGCTATTCCGGATTTAACTGCATAGTCTTGTTTGCGTTTATAAACTACCCTAAGTGATGCAGTATCGTTTTTCTATTCGTATTAGTTTCGGAGATAATTGAGACTATAGGATTTTGTAGCCATTTGGCACGGTCAAAAACGCTAAAAATTTGCCAAAAAGACACCATCGACAATAACTCCAAAACTAAAACAGCTATTCCGGATTTAACTGCATAGTCTTGTTTGCGTTTATAAACTACCCTAAGTGATGCAGTATCGTTTTTCTATTCGTATTAGTTTCGGAGATAATTGAGACTATAGGATTTTGTAGCCATTTGGCACGGTCAAAAACGCTAAAAATTTGCCAAAAAGACACCATCGACAATAACTCCAAAACTAAAACAGCTATTCCGGATTTAACTGCATAGTCTTGTTTGCGTTTATAAACTACCCTAAGTGATGCAGTATCGTTTTTCTATTCGTATTAGTTTCGGAGATAATTGAGACTATAGGATTTTGTAGTCATTTCGGGCGGCCAGGTGGCGCAGTGGTCGAAGCGATGGTTTCGGATCATTCGTCCGAAAGGGGTCCGGGTTCGAATGGATGTTGTTTTTGTCTTACGGCACTGGCTCTCCCCTTTCCTGGATCCAGTAACCCTAAATTAAGGACGGGCGACTGCTTATAGCCCATTGAGTTGCTCACGGTGGTCGTTAAACCTCCAATCAAAAAAAAAAAAAAAAAAGTAATTTCGCACGCTCAGAAACGCTAAAAATTTGCCAAAAAGACACCATCGACAATAACTCCAAAACTAAAACAGCTATTCCGGATTTAACTGCATAGTCTTGTTTGCGTTTATAAACTACCCTAAGTGATGCAGTATCGTTTTTCTATTCGTATTAGTTTCGGAGATAATTGAGACTATAGGATTTTGTAGCCATTTGGCACGGTCAAAAACGCTAAAAATTTGCCAAAAAGACACCATCGACAATAACTCCAAAACTAAAACAGCTATTCCGGATTTAACTGCATAGTCTTGTTTGCGTTTATAAACTACCCTAAGTGATGCAGTATCGTTTTTCTATTCGTATTAGTTTCGGAGATAATTGAGACTATAGGATTTTGTAGCCATTTGGCACGGTCAAAAACGCTAAAAATTTGCCAAAAAGACACCATCGACAATAACTCCAAAACTAAAACAGCTATTCCGGATTTAACTGCATAGTCTTGTTTGCGTTTATAAACTACCCTAAGTGATGCAGTATCGTTTTTCTATTCGTATTAGTTTCGGAGATAATTGAGACTATAGGATTTTGTAGCCATTTGGCACGGTGAAAAACGCTAAAAATTTGCCAAAAAGACACCATCGACAATAACTCCAAAACTAAAACAGCTATTCCGGATTTAACTGCATAGTCTTGTTTGCGTTTATAAACTACCCTAAGTGATGCAGTATCGTTTTTCTATTCGTATTAGTTTCGGAGATAATTGAGACTATAGGATTTTGTAGCCATTTGGCACGGTGAAAAACGCTAAAAATTTGCCAAAAAGACACCATCGACAATAACTCCAAAACTAAAACAGCTATTCCGGATTTAACTGCATAGTCTTGTTTGCGTTTATAAACTACCCTAAGTGATGCAGTATCGTTTTTCTATTCGTATTAGTTTCGGAGATAATTGAGACTATAGGATTTTGTAGCCATTTGGCACGGTGAAAAACGCTAAAAATTTGCCAAAAAGACACCATCGACAATAACTCCAAAACTAAAACAGCTATTCCGGATTTAACTGCATAGTCTTGTTTGCGTTTATAAACTACCCTAAGTGATGCAGTATCGTTTTTCTATTCGTATTAGTTTCGGAGATAATTGAGACTATAGGATTTTGTAGCCATTTGGCACGGTGAAAAACGCTAAAAATTTGCCAAAAAGACACCATCGACAATAACTCCAAAACTAAAACAGCTATTCCGGATTTAACTGCATAGTCTTGTTTGCGTTTATAAACTACCCTAAGTGATGCAGTATCGTTTTTCTATTCGTATTAGTTTCGGAGATAATTGAGACTATAGGATTTTGTAGCCATTTGGCACGGTGAAAAACGCTAAAAATTTGCCAAAAAGACACCATCGACAATAACTCCAAAACTAAAACAGCTATTCCGGATTTAACTGCATAGTCTTGTTTGCGTTTATAAACTACCCTAAGTGATGCAGTATCGTTTTTCTATTCGTATTAGTTTCGGAGATAATTGAGACTATAGGATTTTGTAGCCATTTGGCACGGTGAAAAACGCTAAAAATTTGCCAAAAAGACACCATCGACAATAACTCCAAAACTAAAACAGCTATTCCGGATTTAACTGCATAGTCTTGTTTGCGTTTATAAACTACCCTAAGTGATGCAGTATCGTTTTTCTATTCGTATTAGTTTCGGAGATAATTGAGACTATAGGATTTTGTAGCCATTTGGCACGGTGAAAAACGCTAAAAATTTGCCAAAAAGACACCATCGACAATAACTCCAAAACTAAAACAGCTATTCCGGATTTAACTGCATAGTCTTGTTTGCGTTTATAAACTACCCTAAGTGATGCAGTATCGTTTTTCTATTCGTATTAGTTTCGGAGATAATTGAGACTATAGGATTTTGTAGCCATTTGGCACGGTCAAAAACGCTAAAAATTTGCCAAAAAGACACCATCGACAATAACTCCAAAACTAAAACAGCTATTCCGGATTTAACTGCATAGTCTTGTTTGCGTTTATAAACTACCCTAAGTGATGCAGTATCGTTTTTCTATTCGTATTAGTTTCGGAGATAATTGAGACTATAGGATTTTGTAGCCATTTGGCACGGTCAAAAACGCTAAAAATTTGCCAAAAAGACACCATCGACAATAACTCCAAAACTAAAACAGCTATTCCGGATTTAACTGCATAGTCTTGTTTGCGTTTATAAACTACCCTAAGTGATGCAGTATCGTTTTTCTATTCGTATTAGTTTCGGAGATAATTGAGACTATAGGATTTTGTAGCCATTTGGCACGGTGAAAAACGCTAAAAATTTGCCAAAAAGACACCATCGACAATAACTCCAAAACTAAAACAGCTATTCCGGATTTAACTGCATAGTCTTGTTTGCGTTTATAAACTACCCTAAGTGATGCAGTATCGTTTTTCTATTCGTATTAGTTTCGGAGATAATTGAGACTATAGGATTTTGTAGCCATTTGGCACGGTCAAAAACGCTAAAAATTTGCCAAAAAGACACCATCGACAATAACTCCAAAACTAAAACAGCTATTCCGGATTTAACTGCATAGTCTTGTTTGCGTTTATAAACTACCCTAAGTGATGCAGTATCGTTTTTCTATTCGTATTAGTTTCGGAGATAATTGAGACTATAGGATTTTGTAGCCATTTGGCACGGTGAAAAACGCTAAAAATTTGCCAAAAAGACACCATCGACAATAACTCCAAAACTAAAACAGCTATTCCGGATTTAACTGCATAGTCTTGTTTGCGTTTATAAACTACCCTAAGTGATGCAGTATCGTTTTTCTATTCGTATTAGTTTCGGAGATAATTGAGACTATAGGATTTTGTAGCCATTTGGCACGGTCAAAAACGCTAAAAATTTGCCAAAAAGACACCATCGACAATAACTCCAAAACTAAAACAGCTATTCCGGATTTAACTGCATAGTCTTGTTTGCGTTTATAAACTACCCTAAGTGATGCAGTATCGTTTTTCTATTCGTATTAGTTTCGGAGATAATTGAGACTATAGGATTTTGTAGCCATTTGGCACGGTGAAAAACGCTAAAAATTTGCCAAAAAGACACCATCGACAATAACTCCAAAACTAAAACAGCTATTCCGGATTTAACTGCATAGTCTTGTTTGCGTTTATAAACTACCCTAAGTGATGCAGTATCGTTTTTCTATTCGTATTAGTTTCGGAGATAATTGAGACTATAGGATTTTGTAGCCATTTGGCACGGTGAAAAACGCTAAAAATTTGCCAAAAAGACACCATCGACAATAACTCCAAAACTAAAACAGCTATTCCGGATTTAACTGCATAGTCTTGTTTGCGTTTATAAACTACCCTAAGTGATGCAGTATCGTTTTTCTATTCGTATTAGTTTCGGAGATAATTGAGACTATAGGATTTTGTAGCCATTTGGCACGGTCAAAAACGCTAAAAATTTGCCAAAAAGACACCATCGACAATAACTCCAAAACTAAAACAGCTATTCCGGATTTAACTGCATAGTCTTGTTTGCGTTTATAAACTACCCTAAGTGATGCAGTATCGTTTTTCTATTCGTATTAGTTTCGGAGATAATTGAGACTATAGGATTTTGTAGCCATTTGGCACGGTCAAAAACGCTAAAAATTTGCCAAAAAGACACCATCGACAATAACTCCAAAACTAAAACAGCTATTCCGGATTTAACTGCATAGTCTTGTTTGCGTTTATAAACTACCCTAAGTGATGCAGTATCGGTTTTCTATTCGTATTAGTTTCGGAGATAATTGAGACTATAGGATTTTGTAGCCATTTGGCACGGTCAAAAACGCTAAAAATTTGCCAAAAAGACACCATCGACAATAACTCCAAAACTAAAACAGCTATTCCGGATTTAACTGCATAGTCTTGTTTGCGTTTATAAACTACCCTAAGTGATGCAGTATCGTTTTTCTATTCGTATTAGTTTCGGAGATAATTGAGACTATAGGATTTTGTAGCCATTTGGCACGGTCAAAAACGCTAAAAATTTGCCAAAAAGACACCATCGACAATAACTCCAAAACTAAAACAGCTATTCCGGATTTAACTGCATAGTCTTGTTTGCGTTTATAAACTACCCTAAGTGATGCAGTATCGTTTTTCTATTCGTATTAGTTTCGGAGATAATTGAGACTATAGGATTTTGTAGCCATTTGGCACGGTCAAAAACGCTAAAAATTTGCCAAAAAGACACCATCGACAATAACTCCAAAACTAAAACAGCTATTCCGGATTTAACTGCATAGTCTTGTTTGCGTTTATAAACTACCCTAAGTGATGCAGTATCGTTTTTCTATTCGTATTAGTTTCGGAGATAATTGAGACTATAGGATTTTGTAGCCATTTGGCACGGTCAAAAACGCTAAAAATTTGCCAAAAAGACACCATCGACAATAACTCCAAAACTAAAACAGCTATTCCGGATTTAACTGCATAGTCTTGTTTGCGTTTATAAACTACCCTAAGTGATGCAGTATCGTTTTTCTATTCGTATTAGTTTCGGAGATAATTGAGACTATAGGATTTTGTAGCCATTTGGCACGGTGAAAAACGCTAAAAATTTGCCAAAAAGACACCATCGACAATAACTCCAAAACTAAAACAGCTATTCCGGATTTAACTGCATAGTCTTGTTTGCGTTTATAAACTACCCTAAGTGATGCAGTATCGTTTTTCTATTCGTATTAGTTTCGGAGATAATTGAGACTATAGGATTTTGTAGCCATTTGGCACGGTGAAAAACGCTAAAAATTTGCCAAAAAGACACCATCGACAATAACTCCAAAACTAAAACAGCTATTCCGGATTTAACTGCATAGTCTTGTTTGCGTTTATAAACTACCCTAAGTGATGCAGTATCGTTTTTCTATTCGTATTAGTTTCGGAGATAATTGAGACTATAGGATTTTGTAGCCATTTGGCACGGTCAAAAACGCTAAAAATTTGCCAAAAAGACACCATCGACAATAACTCCAAAACTAAAACAGCTATTCCGGATTTAACTGCATAGTCTTGTTTGCGTTTATAAACTACCCTAAGTGATGCAGTATCGTTTTTCTATTCGTATTAGTTTCGGAGATAATTGAGACTATAGGATTTTGTAGCCATTTGGCACGGTCAAAAACGCTAAAAATTTGCCAAAAAGACACCATCGACAATAACTCCAAAACTAAAACAGCTATTCCGGATTTAACTGCATAGTCTTGTTTGCGTTTATAAACTACCCTAAGTGATGCAGTATCGTTTTTCTATTCGTATTAGTTTCGGAGATAATTGAGACTATAGGATTTTGTAGCCATTTGGCACGGTCAAAAACGCTAAAAATTTGCCAAAAAGACACCATCGACAATAACTCCAAAACTAAAACAGCTATTCCGGATTTAACTGCATAGTCTTGTTTGCGTTTATAAACTACCCTAAGTGATGCAGTATCGTTTTTCTATTCGTATTAGTTTCGGAGATAATTGAGACTATAGGATTTTGTAGCCATTTGGCACGGTCAAAAACGCTAAAAATTTGCCAAAAAGACACCATCGACAATAACTCCAAAACTAAAACAGCTATTCCGGATTTAACTGCATAGTCTTGTTTGCGTTTATAAACTACCCTAAGTGATGCAGTATCGTTTTTCTATTCGTATTAGTTTCGGAGATAATTGAGACTATAGGATTTTGTAGCCATTTGGCACGGTCAAAAACGCTAAAAATTTGCCAAAAAGACACCATCGACAATAACTCCAAAACTAAAACAGCTATTCCGGATTTAACTGCATAGTCTTGTTTGCGTTTATAAACTACCCTAAGTGATGCAGTATCGTTTTTCTATTCGTATTAGTTTCGGAGATAATTGAGACTATAGGATTTTGTAGCCATTTGGCACGGTGAAAAACGCTAAAAATTTGCCAAAAAGACACCATCGACAATAACTCCAAAACTAAAACAGCTATTCCGGATTTAACTGCATAGTCTTGTTTGCGTTTATAAACTACCCTAAGTGATGCAGTATCGTTTTTCTATTCGTATTAGTTTCGGAGATAATTGAGACTATAGGATTTTGTAGCCATTTGGCACGGTCAAAAACGCTAAAAATTTGCCAAAAAGACACCATCGACAATAACTCCAAAACTAAAACAGCTATTCCGGATTTAACTGCATAGTCTTGTTTGCGTTTATAAACTACCCTAAGTGATGCAGTATCGTTTTTCTATTCGTATTAGTTTCGGAGATAATTGAGACTATAGGATTTTGTAGCCATTTGGCACGGTCAAAAACGCTAAAAATTTGCCAAAAAGACACCATCGACAATAACTCCAAAACTAAAACAGCTATTCCGGATTTAACTGCATAGTCTTGTTTGCGTTTATAAACTACCCTAAGTGATGCAGTATCGTTTTTCTATTCGTATTAGTTTCGGAGATAATTGAGACTATAGGATTTTGTAGCCATTTGGCACGGTCAAAAACGCTAAAAATTTGCCAAAAAGACACCATCGACAATAACTCCAAAACTAAAACAGCTATTCCGGATTTAACTGCATAGTCTTGTTTGCGTTTATAAACTACCCTAAGTGATGCAGTATCGTTTTTCTATTCGTATTAGTTTCGGAGATAATTGAGACTATAGGATTTTGTAGCCATTTGGCACGGTCAAAAACGCTAAAAATTTGCCAAAAAGACACCATCGACAATAACTCCAAAACTAAAACAGCTATTCCGGATTTAACTGCATAGTCTTGTTTGCGTTTATAAACTACCCTAAGTGATGCAGTATCGTTTTTCTATTCGTATTAGTTTCGGAGATAATTGAGACTATAGGATTTTGTAGCCATTTGGCACGGTCAAAAACGCTAAAAATTTGCCAAAAAGACACCATCGACAATAACTCCAAAACTAAAACAGCTATTCCGGATTTAACTGCATAGTCTTGTTTGCGTTTATAAACTACCCTAAGTGATGCAGTATCGTTTTTCTATTCGTATTAGTTTCGGAGATAATTGAGACTATAGGATTTTGTAGCCATTTGGCACGGTCAAAAACGCTAAAAATTTGCCAAAAAGACACCATCGACAATAACTCCAAAACTAAAACAGCTATTCCGGATTTAACTGCATAGTCTTGTTTGCGTTTATAAACTACCCTAAGTGATGCAGTATCGTTTTTCTATTCGTATTAGTTTCGGAGATAATTGAGACTATAGGATTTTGTAGCCATTTGGCACGGTCAAAAACGCTAAAAATTTGCCAAAAAGACACCATCGACAATAACTCCAAAACTAAAACAGCTATTCCGGATTTAACTGCATAGTCTTGTTTGCGTTTATAAACTACCCTAAGTGATGCAGTATCGTTTTTCTATTCGTATTAGTTTCGGAGATAATTGAGACTATAGGATTTTGTAGCCATTTGGCACGGTCAAAAACGCTAAAAATTTGCCAAAAAGACACCATCGACAATAACTCCAAAACTAAAACAGCTATTCCGGATTTAACTGCATAGTCTTGTTTGCGTTTATAAACTACCCTAAGTGATGCAGTATCGTTTTTCTATTCGTATTAGTTTCGGAGATAATTGAGACTATAGGATTTTGTAGCCATTTGGCACGGTCAAAAACGCTAAAAATTTGCCAAAAAGACACCATCGACAATAACTCCAAAACTAAAACAGCTATTCCGGATTTAACTGCATAGTCTTGTTTGCGTTTATAAACTACCCTAAGTGATGCAGTATCGTTTTTCTATTCGTATTAGTTTCGGAGATAATTGAGACTATAGGATTTTGTAGCCATTTGGCACGGTCAAAAACGCTAAAAATTTGCCAAAAAGACACCATCGACAATAACTCCAAAACTAAAACAGCTATTCCGGATTTAACTGCATAGTCTTGTTTGCGTTTATAAACTACCCTAAGTGATGCAGTATCGTTTTTCTATTCGTATTAGTTTCGGAGATAATTGAGACTATAGGATTTTGTAGCCATTTGGCACGGTCAAAAACGCTAAAAATTTGCCAAAAAGACACCATCGACAATAACTCCAAAACTAAAACAGCTATTCCGGATTTAACTGCATAGTCTTGTTTGCGTTTATAAACTACCCTAAGTGATGCAGTATCGTTTTTCTATTCGTATTAGTTTCGGAGATAATTGAGACTATAGGATTTTGTAGCCATTTGGCACGGTCAAAAACGCTAAAAATTTGCCAAAAAGACACCATCGACAATAACTCCAAAACTAAAACAGCTATTCCGGATTTAACTGCATAGTCTTGTTTGCGTTTATAAACTACCCTAAGTGATGCAGTATCGTTTTTCTATTCGTATTAGTTTCGGAGATAATTGAGACTATAGGATTTTGTAGCCATTTGGCACGGTCAAAAACGCTAAAAATTTGCCAAAAAGACACCATCGACAATAACTCCAAAACTAAAACAGCTATTCCGGATTTAACTGCATAGTCTTGTTTGCGTTTATAAACTACCCTAAGTGATGCAGTATCGTTTTTCTATTCGTATTAGTTTCGGAGATAATTGAGACTATAGGATTTTGTAGCCATTTGGCACGGTCAAAAACGCTAAAAATTTGCCAAAAAGACACCATCGACAATAACTCCAAAACTAAAACAGCTATTCCGGATTTAACTGCATAGTCTTGTTTGCGTTTATAAACTACCCTAAGTGATGCAGTATCGTTTTTCTATTCGTATTAGTTTCGGAGATAATTGAGACTATAGGATTTTGTAGCCATTTGGCACGGTCAAAAACGCTAAAAATTTGCCAAAAAGACACCATCGACAATAACTCCAAAACTAAAACAGCTATTCCGGATTTAACTGCATAGTCTTGTTTGCGTTTATAAACTACCCTAAGTGATGCAGTATCGTTTTTCTATTCGTATTAGTTTCGGAGATAATTGAGACTATAGGATTTTGTAGCCATTTGGCACGGTCAAAAACGCTAAAAATTTGCCAAAAAGACACCATCGACAATAACTCCAAAACTAAAACAGCTATTCCGGATTTAACTGCATAGTCTTGTTTGCGTTTATAAACTACCCTAAGTGATGCAGTATCGTTTTTCTATTCGTATTAGTTTCGGAGATAATTGAGACTATAGGATTTTGTAGCCATTTGGCACGGTCAAAAACGCTAAAAATTTGCCAAAAAGACACCATCGACAATAACTCCAAAACTAAAACAGCTATTCCGGATTTAACTGCATAGTCTTGTTTGCGTTTATAAACTACCCTAAGTGATGCAGTATCGTTTTTCTATTCGTATTAGTTTCGGAGATAATTGAGACTATAGGATTTTGTAGCCATTTGGCACGGTCAAAAACGCTAAAAATTTGCCAAAAAGACACCATCGACAATAACTCCAAAACTAAAACAGCTATTCCGGATTTAACTGCATAGTCTTGTTTGCGTTTATAAACTACCCTAAGTGATGCAGTATCGTTTTTCTATTCGTATTAGTTTCGGAGATAATTGAGACTATAGGATTTTGTAGCCATTTGGCACGGTCAAAAACGCTAAAAATTTGCCAAAAAGACACCATCGACAATAACTCCAAAACTAAAACAGCTATTCCGGATTTAACTGCATAGTCTTGTTTGCGTTTATAAACTACCCTAAGTGATGCAGTATCGTTTTTCTATTCGTATTAGTTTCGGAGATAATTGAGACTATAGGATTTTGTAGCCATTTGGCACGGTCAAAAACGCTAAAAATTTGCCAAAAAGACACCATCGACAATAACTCCAAAACTAAAACAGCTATTCCGGATTTAACTGCATAGTCTTGTTTGCGTTTATAAACTACCCTAAGTGATGCAGTATCGTTTTTCTATTCGTATTAGTTTCGGAGATAATTGAGACTATAGGATTTTGTAGCCATTTGGCACGGTGAAAAACGCTAAAAATTTGCCAAAAAGACACCATCGACAATAACTCCAAAACTAAAACAGCTATTCCGGATTTAACTGCATAGTCTTGTTTGCGTTTATAAACTACCCTAAGTGATGCAGTATCGGTTTTTCTATTCGTATTAGTTTCGGAGATAATTGAGACTATATCGTTTTAAGTCATTTCGGCCGCCCAGGTGGCGCAGTGGTCTAAGGCGTTGGCCTCTGATCATTCGTCCGTAAGGGGTACGGGTTCGAATCCCGGACAGGCATGGCTGTTGTGTTTGCCTTACGGCACTGGCTTTCTCCCTTCCCTTTAACCAGTGCCCCTAAATTAGGGATGGGCGGCTGCTTATAGCCCATTGAGTTGCTCACGGTGGTCGTTAAAACCTCCAAAAAAAAATCATTCGTCCGAACGCGGTCCGGGTTCGAATGGATGTTGTTTTTGTCTTACGGCACTGGCTCTCTCCCTTCCCTGGAACCAGTATCCCTAAATTAAGGACGGGCGATTGTTTATAGCCCATTGAGTTGCTCTCGGTGGTCGTTAGATTGCTCCCCACACCAGGAGTCCAGGGGTAGGCCGTGTGTGTCGCTGGCGGATGCAAGAAGCTATTAGCTTCGGAGATAATTGAGACTATATCGGATGCAAAACGATATAGTCTCAATTATCTCCGAAGCTAATAGCAATAGAAAAACCATACTGCACCACTTAGGATAGTTTATAAACGCAAACAAGACTAAGTAGTTAAATCCGGAATAGCTGTTTCAGTTTTGGAGTTATTGTCGATGGTGTCTTTTTGGCAAATTATTAGCGTTTTTGACATTGCCAAATGGCTTCAAAATCCTATAGTCTCAATTATCTCCGAAACTAATACGAATAGAAAAACCATACTGTATCACTTAGGGTGGTTTATAAACGCAAACAAGACTATGTACTTAAATGCGGAATAGCTGTTTTGCTTTTGGAGTAATTGTCGATGACGTCTTGTTGGCAAATTTTCAGCGTTTCTGAGCGTGCGAAATTACTATTTTTTTTTTTTTTTGTTTGGAGATTTAACGACGACCGTGAGCAACTCAATGGGCTATAAGCAGTCGCATGTCCTTAATTTAGGGATACTGGTTCTAAGGAAGGGAGAGAGCTAGTGCCGTAAGACAAAAACAACATCCATTCGAACCCGGACCCCGTTCGGACGAATGATCAGAGGCCATCTCTTAGACCACTGCGCCACCTGAGCTGCCGAAATGATTTAAAACGATATAGTCTCAATTATCTCCGAAACTAATAGAAATAGCAAAGGCGTACTGCACCACTTAGGGAAGTTTATCAACACAAACGAAACTGTGTAGATAAATCCGGAAAGGCTGTTTTAGTTTTGGAGTAATTGTCGATGGTGTCTTTTTGGCAAATTTTTAGCGTTTTGCACCGTTCTAAATAACTACAAAATCCTATAGTCCCAGTTACCTCCGAAACAAATACGAATAGAAAAACCGTACTGCATCACTTAGGGTACTTTAAACACGCAAACAAGACTATGTAGTTAAATCAGGAGTAGCTAATTTAAATTTGGTGTTATTGTCGATGCTGCCTTTTTTGGCAAATTTTCAGCATTTTTTAACAGTGCGAAATGACTTCAAAACGATATAGTCTCAATTATCTCCGAAACTAATAGCTATAGCAAAACCGTACTGCACCCCTTAGGGTAGTTTATAAACGCAAACAAGACTATGTAGCTAAATCCGGAATAGCTGTTTTAGTTTTGGAGTCATTGCCGATGGTGTAATTTTGGCAAATTTTTAGCGTTTTTGACCGTGCCAAATGGCTACAAAATCCTATAGTCTCAATTATCTCTGAAACTAATACGAATAGAAAAACCATCCTGCATCACTTAGGGTAGTTTATAAACGCAAACAAGACTATGTAGTTAAATCCGGAATTCCTGTTTTACTTTTGGAGTTATTGTCGATGACGTCTTGTTGGTAAATTTTCAGCGTTTTTGACCGTGTGAAATGACTTCAAAACGATATAGTCTCAATTATCTCCGAAACTAATAGCAATAGCAAAACCGTACTGCACCACTTAGGGTAGTTTATAAACGCAAACAAGACTATGTAGTTAAATCCGGAGTAGCTGTTTTAGTTTTGGAGTTATTGTCGATGATGTCATTTGGCAAATTTTTAGCGTTTTTGACCTTCGGAAATGGCTACAAAATCTTATAGTCTTAATTATCTCCGAAACTAATACGAATAGAAACACCATACTGCATCACTTAGGGTACTTGAAAAACGCAAACAAGACTATGTAGTTAAATCCGGAGTAGCTAATTTAAATTTGGAGTTATTGTCAATGGTGCCTTTTTTCCAAATTTTCAGCTTCTTTGACCGTGCGAAATGACTTCAAAACGATATAGTCTCAAATATCTCCGAAACTAATAGCAATAGCAAAACCCTACTGCACCACTTAAAGTAGTTTATAAACGCAAACAAGACTATGTAGCTAAATCCGGAATAGCTGTTTTAGTTTTGGAGTCTTTGTCGATGTTGTCTATTCGGCAAATTTTTAGCGCTTTTGATTGTTCCAAATGGCTACAAAATCCTATAGTCTCAATTATCTCCGAAACTAATACGAATAGGAAAACCATACTGCATCACTTAGGGTAGTTTATAAATGCAAACAAGACTATGTAGTTAAATCCGGAATAGCTGTTTTAAATTTGGAGTTATTGTCGATGGTGTCTTGTTGGCGAATTTTCAGCATTTTTTAACAGTGCGAAATGACTTCAAAACGATATAGTCTTAATTATCTCAGAAGCTGGTAGCAATAGCAAAACCGCACTGCACCACTTAGGGTAGTTTATAAATGCAAACAAGACTATGTAGTTAAATCTGGAATAGCTGTTTCAGTTTTGGAATTATTGCCGATGGTGTCTTTTTGGCAAATTTTCAGCGTTTTTGACCTTGGAAAATGGCTACAAAATCCCATAGTCTTAATTATCTCCGAAACTAATACGAATAGAAAAACCATACTGCATCACTTAGGGTACTTTAAAAATGCAAACAACACTATGTAATTAAATCCGGAGTAGGTAATTTAAATTTTGAGTCATTGTCGATGGTGTAATTTTGGCAAATTTTTTGCGTTTTTGACCGTGCCAAATTGCTACAAAAATCCTATAGTCTCAATTATTTCCGAAACTAATACGAATAGAAGAACCATACTGCATCACTTAGGGTAGTTTATAAACGCAAACAAGACTATGTATTTGAATCCGGAATAGCTGTTTTAGTTTTAGAGTTATTGTCGATGGTGTCATTTTGGCAAATTTTTAGCGTTTTTGACCGTGCCAAATGGCTACAAAATCTTAAAGACTTAATTATCTCCGAAACTAGTGCGAATAGAAAAACCATACTGTATCACTTAAGTAGAGGGAAAGGACGGTTTCTGGCTTAAACCGCAGCCCATAGACTTAACATTAGGTGTCGGCCGGAGCAGCCGGAGCCAGCCGCAGCCAGCCGCAGCCGGGCGGACGGAGGGGCGCGTGGTCAGTAGCAGCCTCCAATTCCCCGTTGCAACTTCCTCCCCCGACCGAAGTGTGTGTTTATCTCCGAAGATAGTAGTATTTATTGGACTTTGTCGAATTTTGGGGGAAATCAATGAAGGTTTATTCCTTTTTTTTAATTTAATGAAGGTTTATTCATTATTTATTTTCCCTCTCTCGACCCCACCCCCTTAGGTTATTGTTATGTAAAACGTTTTTTCCCTCGTAATTTGTTGATGTATTTTTTTTTCAATTAATTTTCATGAATTCCTCATGTGTCTTCCCTAATGAAAATTATGTAGGGTAAGTATTAATTTATCATTTCTCTTTTATTTTCTCGAATAATACGGTCATGCCCTCATCTCAAGAAATGTTATTATATCTTATTTTTGTTCATAAATGTTTGATTTTGAGGGATGGCAACGCCCGAGTGGGAAAGGGGTTGGATATAGGGGGATGGCAACTCGATGTGCTGCCCTAGCGGTGCTTCTTGGAACTTTCGATTAATCTTTGATTTTGAGGGATGGCAACGCCCGAGTGGGAAAGGGGTTGGATATAGGGGGATGTCAACTCGATGTGCTGCCCACTACCGGTGCTTCTTGGAACTTTCGATTGATCTTTGATTTTGAGGGATGGCAACGCCCGAGTGGGAAAGGTGTTGGATATAGGGGGATGTCAACTCGATGTACTACCCCCTAGCGATGCTTCTTGGAACTTTCGATGGATCTTTGATTTTGGGGGATGGCAACGACCGAGTGGGGAAAGGGCACTGCGTAGGTGTTAGATATGATGATGCTTCTTGGAACTTTATTATTTCGATGGATCTTTGATTTTGAGGGATGGCAACGACTGAGTGGGGTCCGCTGGGAATTTTTGCATTTATTCCTGTGGTTTGCAAGCAAGATTTTCCCCCTCTTCAATACTATTTTTCCCCCGGAGGAAATTTTTACGTAACGATGCTGGGGAATTTTCTTTCCAAGGGAATAAAAATGCTCCTAAGGTCTTAGCGAGGTTCTAACTCACGATGATTTGGTTTCCAAAAATAGTCAGGGGGTCAAATGGTTTTCGTGTACTACGTACTCTATATATATATTTTTTTAAATTACTTTTACGTTATTTCTTCATGTGTTTTTATATATTTTTTGTATGTTTTGAGGGAGTTTTTTCGCGTAGATGTAATGAATTTTCTGGGGAACTTTTCTTTTTTCTCCATTCAATTTTATTTCAGACCATGAGACGAGGAAATGCTTCTTTAGAATAATTACTGGACATAGATTTCATATTAATTCTGAGTCTTTCACCCCTGCAATAATATTTTCTCGTAATTTTTTCGTATGTTCAAGAACTCTACAGATCTTTCCCAGTTAAAATTCTGCTCAAACAATATTTTCGGTCTTTATTTCCTTATAGCTTCCCAATTTCCGATATTTTTCTTCCTCTATCTTTGAAATTTCATTAAACTTCTCAATAGGTCAGGATTCTTTTTTTTTCTTGGACAAACTTATGAGTCCTTTTATTCAGACTATCTTCTTTTTCCATTTCATTTCAGCAAACGGTTATTTTAGATGCAACAAATCGTCAGATTTTGGTTTCCTTATATAGCATATTTTCCAACTTGCTTAAAAATATTCCTCAAAGCTTGCATGTATGTCAAATATACATTTTTTTTATTCTTTCGTAGTTAGCCATACTTTTCGTGGACTGCCTCGACAGGAAAGCATTCAATGTCAAGACATACAATCTAAAACCTTTTTCTTTCGATAAAATTTGTATTCTTTGGGCTGAATATTTTTCTGTCTCGTCCGAAAAAACATTTATTCTAGAGGCAAAGCGACTAATTCCGTTCTTCCCATAAACATTATTTTTTTATTTATTTGATATTCAGAGTTGTATACATTTACTATCCAAAAAAGAGATATATTTAATGTAAAGGTATATTCTTCCAAGCTGGGGAAATATATGTATATATTAGTTCATTTCCAGTTAAAGGAATAGCCTCTTTATATTTCAATATGAAAAAAGAAGCCCTATAAGTGAAAGCTCAACCTAAAGACGGATAGATTGTTCACACTCTCTCTACTCTATGACATTTCTTTACTGAATGAACCATGGCCTTTTTTTTTCATGAACTGCTTTAAAATCTTCGTTCTCACTTTACTATTGTCAGATTCCATGTCCCTCCAGTTCTTTACTTATTCAATTTTAATTTATTAAGAGAGTAGAACTCTTTTAGGCTTTCGAACTCTTTTAGGCTTTCTATTGTCAGATTCCATGTCCCTCCAGTTCTTTACTTATTCAATTTTAATTTATTAAGAGAGTAGAACTCTTTTAGGCTTTCGAAGTACTTTCAAGTCTTTCATTACGAAAATTTTCATTGTCATGAAAGAAGCCATAATCGAGATGATTTACTATCGTTTCAATGAAAGTGTTTACGCATTCATTGCTATGATGTCAGATTTCATTTTCTTATACTTCGAACAGAAATGAGTTTGAATCATTCGTCGAGAAAACATTTTTCATATATATATATATTTTTTTTTGCCTCCGAATCAAACGAACTCAAAAAATGGGAGACGCACTTTAATATTTTTTTTCCTCTTATGAGACGAATACGGGAATATGATACCAAAATTAAAGAATATAGAATATCGACTTTCCTCTCAACACCTTACATCTACGGTTTTTTTTTCAATAAGCTGTTTCCATATTTTTACAACTGAATAGAATTATTTATTGAAAAATTCTAAGTAAGACGAAAAATGGTTTTTTTGATTTCCTAAGAGGATGATTTTGGAAATTTTCGTTTTCTGGTAATTGTAAAAATCTCATAGAATAACATGGGAAAACTAGCATGCATAAAAGACTGTTTTGGATCGAGTAAATTGAAAGAATTTTACAAAGTTCATTTCAGAAAAGTACATTCCTTCCTAGTGTCAAAACGAATCACTTCGTTTTTTCTAAGATACACTTTGGAATCTTATAAAAGTGCATAGGGTCAAAAACGATTTTGATGATTTTACTAAGATGACAGATTTCGGATTTCTTATGATAGAAAATACAGTGAATTTCCCATTGAATAACATGGGAAACTGCGAAATTTAAGAAGTACGTTTTCGTTCAAGTAAAATATTTTAAAAGTCTTTTTTCGAATCAGTTGAAAACAGACAGGGTGTGTTTCTGAACAGCTCATTATTTCCCAAGATCAAAACGAATCACTTCGTTTTTTTCCTAATGTGCGTTTCTGAAAGAAGTAAAAATAGCTTAGGTAGAAAATTGGAAAGATATTTTTATGAATCCTAGACTGGCTATTTTCGTATAGCTAGAGGGGTCTTCAGTGAGAGCACTTATTCTCTTTTCAAACTAAGAGAATGAAGTGTAGTCAGTTTGAAAAAAATTTCAAACTCCCTAAATTTAGCCTTTTGTCCTGGTTTCGACTCAATACTGTAAAGCATTGCTCTCAGACCAGTTGAATTCCTGGCCCTTAATGAAATACATTAAGCCTTTCCCTTAAAAATAAGCAATCTCTTCTTCAATACCAGATCCCCAATAAATTTCTTTAAGAGTTATTCATTCACACTTTTACTTTTAAAAACTTGAAATTCATTATTATTTAACTCATTACAAAAAATGAAACTCGTTCATACAGAAAAAATATAAATGAATAAAAATAAATAAAGTAGTCCTAAAACGGACTGTTTTTCTGGGTCCCCTTCATACAGCTGCTCCATGGTCGGTATAAGGAATATTTTTTTTTACCTGCTGATATCTCAGCACATTGACTTCACAGTCTCTAGCAAGTTCTTTACAATTATGCTTTCCAAGAACGCTTTGGACGGGACATGGTCTCCAGTGACTGCAACAAAAGATTCTGCTAGAATCTTGGGGTTACGCAATGCAACGGCATCATCGAAATACTTTTGCCACTTGGATTCGGGGGTGGCATATGCACAGCTGTGGGCCGTGATGTTTGCGAATATGCGATTTGGGGGTTGGTGGCACTCCATACAATAATATAAGTTATTGACATGTTCCTGAAGGCGATCCCTTACCATGTCAGCAAGCATGATGAAAAACTCTTCATCTGAGATGGAAGCAACAGGGGAAGAAGTCCTTGGATGGAGCAAAACAGCCTTTCTAAAGACAGGTCCAAATACTAGTTGAGTAATGCTGTCCCATATTTTTCCACATTGATCAATAAGAGTTCCAAATTGTTGACAAGTCAGCTTTATCGGAACAGGATTCAATCGACGAAAACCATGAATTCTGGGGGAAAGCACTTCTAACGTGTAACTGCCAGAAGCATCTAAGAGGGAAGGACAGCAGGAAACGATAAGTTCACGATTAATCAAGATGTCACAATTCATGCCTTGAATCCAGTGTGATTTTCCCATGAATTTTCGGAACGTTGAAGCTGACATTGTTATTCCATTCTTAGAAGGGTAGAAAGATTCCCCATCTTTCCTATAACTTCGAATATGAACTCGGACCGTGTTGTTAAAATCGCATAATTTTGCAAACGTGTTTTCACCTAAATGAAAATGATGAGGTGCAACATTTTTCATAGAAATTCTTGGGAGGATAACTTCTCCACACGATTTGGGCTTTAAAGGAACGGACTCACATACCTTCTTAGCGAGAGTAGCAGAAATTTCAGCACTTTGCTTCATCGTGGAAATGGAATCGGTAGCACTCAAAGCAACAGACAAAAATGAAGTGACTCGTTTGAAGACTAAAGACAAACTGAAGGATCAGCTCTTATTCTAAGTCAAAACTGAGAAGAGGTTGGAGTTCGTCACTTGTTTACTGCTTGAGAGGAAAAGAGCAGAGTCATGGGGTAAAGAACACTCGGTTATCTTCTTTCTAAAAGTCAAATTCAATCTAATGTTTGGAGCATTCTTTTGTCGAGGCAGACCATGACTCCAATACGAATTAGTTCGTGGCAGGATCTGTAGTAAAGTTCCAGATCTCAAAGATAAGGAAACTGGTTTAAACCCGTTTCGCTTGAAAACAAGAGTATCTTTCCTGTCCGAGAGATACTGATGCAATACAAGACAAAGGATCTAATTCAGCTTGGTCATCACTGTGATCACCGATTTGGTTATCCCCATTTCTTATAAAAGTGCATGGGGATCAAAAAACGATTTTGATGATTTTACTAAGATGACAGATTTCGGATTTCTTATGATAGAAAATACAGTGAATTTCCCATTGAATAACATGGAAACTACGAAATTTAAGAAGCACGTTTTCGTTCAAGTAAAATATTTTAAAAGGTAATCAGTTGAAAACAGACAGGGTGTGTTTCTGAACAGATCATTATTTCCTAAAATCAAAACGAGTCACTTCGTTTTTTCCTAACGTACGTTTCTGAAAGAAGTAAAAATAGTTTAGCTAGAAAATTGGAAAGAATTTTTTATGAACCCTAGACTGTTTATTTTTTTTATAACTAGAGGGGTCGTCAGTGAGAGCACTTATTCTCTTTACAAACTAAGAGAATGAAGTGTAGTCAGTTTGAAAAAAAATTTCAAACTCCCTAAATTTAGTCTTTTGTCCTATTTTCGACTCAATACTGTAAAACATTGCTCTCAGACCAGTTGAATTCCTGGCCCTTAATGAAATACATTAAGCTTTTCCCTTAAAAATAAGCAATCTCTTCTTCAATACCAGATCCCCAATAAATTTCTTTAAGAGTTATTCATTCATCCTTTTACTTTTAAAACTTGAAATTCGTTATTATTTAACTCCTTATAAAAATGAAACACATTCACACTTTTACTTTAAAAAACTTGAAATAACTTCATACAAAAATGAAACCCATTCACTTTTTTACTTTTAAAATTATAGAAAAAATAGATGATACAGAACATAGGTTCACTTTCTCATTCACACTCATGCATACAGAAAACAAAATTAAATAGTGCTATTTGAGCTGCATGGAGGTGTCAAGATGGGTGGGAAAAACCTCCATCTATCATTCAATTGGACTAAAACTGTTGAAGGATGTGAGCTATTCTCACTAGCTCCTCCATGCAAGCTGTCTGACTCGAAGTTGACCACCCCAGGCTGCGATTTTAATTCAACTTCGGAATCTGAATCCCAAGTAAGATCAATAATTTCAACTTCGGAATCTGAATCCCAAGTAAGATCAATAATTTCCGGATCTTCAGAAGTTAAGTCAACAACCTCCGGTTCTTGGGTAGAGTCTTCCACAACCCAGAAGTTTTCCCACTGTGAGGGGGGAGGAAGAGACCTAATCCACTGATTAACGTAGAAATCGTCTCTAGATTCCTGGAGGAGAGAAAAAAAAAATATATATATATATATATATATATATATATATATATATATATATATATAATAAGAAATAAAAAAAATAAAACCCTACATCCTAGATAAAGCAAAAAGAAAAATTAAAAATATTCTTACCGAGTCGAAGTCCAGGGGAGATGTAGGGGAATTATTTCCTTTCAACATCTTTGATTCTAATAGCATGCGTTACTTCAAAGAAAAGAAGAAAACTTCGAGAAGCTGTGGGATTCTGAGATCTCTCATGCTACTATTATACTCGCAGAAGGATTGATAAGGAGGGATCATGTGATAACATACACGGAATAGATTGGTCTTTGAGGTCAACTTAAATCGGCAGATCGCTCTATTTTATAAACTTTCCATTGTACAGGAAATAACATCTTTCTCAAACACCATAATTCATGGGACCTTCTAAGGAGGTAAAAATATTCTAACGCGTATCTAATCAATGTTCTGTATACTTAAGACCAAGCGTAAATGGAATCGATAGCACTCTTCCTCCCTGAAGGAAATGACGTCTGCATACATCTCAAAATCCTTTGTTCCCTAAGTCAAACGCATGGAGGGAAAATCAAGTAATCTTATCTGTATTCCTTCGTTGAAAGTGTATGTTTGTTTAGAAAAGATACAAAACATTTCCTTTCTCAAGTTAAATTCGAATCAGCATTACATTAGATTGAGGGTTCACGTGTCAAAAGCAACACAATCGCAGTTGTTTACCAAAAGTTAGATTACAAATTTCCTGTGAAAGAGGAAACTATGATATTGAATGCTGGAAATCAGATTCCTTTCTGAAGCAAATCAAAACTGATTGAAAAGAGTCTGTACAATAGACAAAAAGGAAATACAAAAAAAAATCCCCTGAGAAGTACTTCAGAAATAAATCTCAAAGCAGAGAAAAATAAAAATATGCTAGATTAAAGAGTAACGTAGGTCAGATAAAAGAAATGGCAGAAAAAAGAAATATGTTAGGAAAAAAAATAACTCCCCATTAAATGTACTTCGAATCAGCATTACATTGGAGGGAAAAAATCCCCTGAGAAGTACTTCAGAAATAAATCTCAAAGCAGAGAAAAATAAAAATATGCTAGATTAAAGAGTAACGTAGGTCAGATAAAAGAAATGGCAGAAAAAAGAAATATGTAAGGAAAAAAATAACTCCCCATTAAATGTACTTCGAATCAGCATTACATTGGAGGGAGGGTGCTAAATGTCAGGTTTCGAGTGGAAACTCATATCCTTTTCTTTGAAATTCAAAGTATCGTGTCTAAAAGATAAGAAAGTAATGCAAAAATGTTAATACCCCAAAAGCAACATAACATTTAGCACCCTCCCTCCAATGTAATGCTGATTCGAAGTACAATGCTTTACAGTATTGAGTCGAAACCAGGACAAAAGACTAAATTTAGGGGAGTTTGAAATTTTTTCAAACTGACTACACTTCATTCTCTTAGTTTGTAAAGAGAATAAGTGCTCTCACTGACGACCCCTCTAGTTGTAAAACAAATAAACAGTCTAGGATTCATAAAAAATTCTTTCCAATTTTCTAGCTAAACTATTTTTACTTCTTTCAGAAACGTACGTTAGGAAAAAACGAAGTGACTCGTTTTGATTTTAGGAAATAATGATCTGTTCAGAAACACACCCTGTCTGTTTTCAACTGATTACCTTTTAAAATATTTTACTTGAACGAAAACGTGCTTCTTAAATTTCGTAGTTTCCATGTTATTCAATGGGAAATTCACTGTATTTTCTATCATAAGAAATCCGAAATCTGTCATCTTAGTAAAATCATCAAAATCGTTTTTTGATCCCCATGCACTTTTATAAGAAATGGGGATAACCAAATCGGTGATCACAGTGATGACCAAGCTGAATTAGATCCTTTGTCTTGTATTACATCAGTATCTCTCGGACAGGAAAGAGACTCTTGTTTTCAAGCGAAACGGGTTTAAACCAGTTTCCTTATCTTTGAGATCTGGAACTTTACTACAGATCCTGCCACGAACTAATTCGTATTGGAGTCATGGTCTGCCTCGACAAAAGAATGCTCCAAACATTAGATTGAATTTGACCTTTAGAAAGAAGATAACCGAGTGTTCTTTACCCCATACTCTGCTCTTTCCCTCTCAAGCAGTAAACAAGTGACGAACTCCAACCTCTTCTCAGTTTTGACTTAGAATAAGAGCTGATCCTTCAGTTTGTCTTTAATCTTCAAACGAGTCACTTCATTTTTGTCTGTTGCTTTGAGTGCTACCGATTCCATTTCCACGATGAAGCAAAGTGCTGAAATTTCTGCTACTCTCGCTAAGAAGGTATGTGAGTCCGTTCCTTTAAAGCCCAAATCGTGTGGAGAAGTTATCCGCCCAAGAATTTCTATGAAAAATCTTGAACCTCATCATTTTCATTTAGGTGAAAACACGTTTGCAAAAGTATGCGATTTTAACAACACGGTCCGAGTTCATATTCGAAGTTATAGGAAAGATGGGGAATCTTTCTACCCTTCTAAGAATGGAATAACAATGTCAGCTTCAACGTTCCGAAAATTCATGGGAAAATCACACTGGATTCAAGGCATGAATTGTGACATCTTGATTAATCGTGAACTTATCGTTTCCTGCTGTCCTTCCCTCTTAGATGCTTCTGGCAGTTACACGTTAGAAGTGCTTTCCCCCAGAATTCATGGTTTTCGTCGATTGAATCCTGTTCCGATAAAGCTGACTTGTCAACAATTTGGAACTCTTATTGATCAATGTGGGAAAATATGGGACAGCATTACTCAACTAGTATTTGGACCTGTCTTTAGAAAGGCTGTTTTGCTCCATCCAAGGACTTCTTCCCCTGTTGCTTCCATCTTAGATGAAGAGTTTTTCATCATGCTTGCTGACATGGTAAGGGATCGCCTTCAGGAACATGTCAATAACTTATATTATTGTATGGAGTGCCACCAACCCCCAAATCGCATATTCGCAAACATCACGGCCCACAGCTGTGCATATGCCACCCCCGAATCCAAGTGGCAAAAGTATTTCGATGATGCCGTTGCATTGCTTAACCCCAAGATTCTAGCAGAATCTTTTGTTGCAGTCACTGGAGACCATGTCCCGTCCAAAGCGTTCTTGGAAAGCATAATTGTAAAGAACTTGCTAGAGACTGTGAAGTCAATGTGCTGAGATATCAGCAGGTAAAAAAAAATATTCCTTATACCGACCATGGAGCAGCTGTATGAAGGGGACCCAGAAAAACAGTCCGTTTTTGGACTACTTTATTTATTTTTATTCATTTATATTTTTTCTGTATGAACGAGTTTCATTTTTTGTAATGAGTTAAATAATAATGAATTTCAAGTTTTTAAAAGTAAAAGTGTGAATGAATAACTCTTAAAGAAATTTATTGGGGATCTGGTATTGAAGAAGAGATTGCTTATTTTTAAGGGAAAGGCTTAATGTATTTCATTAAGGGCCAGGAATTCAACTGGTCTGAGAGCAATGCTTTACAGTATTGAGTCGAAACCAGGACAAAAGGCTAAATTTAGGGGAGTTTGAAATTTTTTTTCAAACTGACTACACTTCATTCTCTTAGTTTGAAAAGAGAATAAGTGCTCTCACTGAAGACCCCTCTAGCTATACGAAAATAGCCAGTCTAGGATTCATAAAAATATCTTTCCAATTTTCTACCTAAGCTATTTTTACTTCTTTCAGAAACGCACATTAGGAAAAAAACGAAGTGATTCGTTTTGATCTTGGGAAATAATGAGCTGTTCAGAAACACACCCTGTCTGTTTTCAACTGATTCGAAAAAAGACTTTTAAAATATTTTACTTGAACGAAAACGTACTTCTTAAATTTCGCAGTTTCCCATGTTATTCAATGGGAAATTCACTGTATTTTCTATCATAAGAAATCCGAAATCTGTCATCTTAGTAAAATCATCAAAATCGTTTTTGACCCTATGCACTTTTATAAGATTCCAAAGTGTATCTTAGAAAAAACGAAGTGATTCGTTTTGACACTAGGAAGGAATGTACTTTTCTGAAATGAACTTTGTAAAATTCTTTCAATTTACTCGATCCAAAACAGTCTTTTATGCATGCTAGTTTTCCCATGTTATTCTATGAGATTTTTACAATTACCAGAAAACGAAAATTTCCAAAATCATCCTCTTAGGAAATCAACAAAACCATTTTTCGTCTTACTTAGAATTTTTCAATAAATAATTCTATTCAGTTGTAAAAATATGGAAACAGCTTATTGAAAAAAAAACCGTAGATGTAAGGTGTTGAGAGGAAAGTCGATATTCTATATTCTTTAATTTTGGTATCATATTCCCGTATTCGTCTCATAAGAGGAAAAAAAATATTAAAGTGCGTCTCCCATTTTTGAGTTCGTTTGATTCGGAGGCAAAAAAAATATATATATATATATGAAAAATGTTTTCTCGACGAATGATTCAAACTCATTTCTGTTCGAAGTATAAGAAAATGAAATCTGACATCATAGCAATGAATGCGTAAACACTTTCATTGAAACGATAGTAAATCATCTCGATTATGGCTTCTTTCATGACAATGAAAATTTTCGTAATGAAAGACTTGAAAGTACTTCGAAAGCCTAAAAGAGTTCTACTCTCTTAATAAATTAAAATTGAATAAGTAAAGAACTGGAGGGACATGGAATCTGACAATAGAAAGCCTAAAAGAGTTCGAAAGCCTAAAAGAGTTCTACTCTCTTAATAAATTAAAATTGAATAAGTAAAGAACTGGAGGGACATGGAATCTGACAATAGTAAAGTGAGAACGAAGATTTTAAAGCAGTTCATGAAAAAAAAAGGTCATGGTTCATTCAGTAAAGAAATGTCATAGAGTAGAGAGAGTGTGAACAATCTATCCGTCTTTAGGTTGAGCTTTCACTTATAGGGCTTCTTTTTTCATATTGAAATATAAAGATGCATTTCCTTTAACTGGAAATGAACTAATATATACATATATTTCCCCAGCTTGGAAGAATATATATTTACATTAAATATATCTCTTTTTTGGATAGTAAATGTATACAACTCTGAATATCAAATAAATAAAAAAATAATGTTTATGGAAAGAACGGAATTAGTCGCTTTGCCTCTAGAATGAATGTTTTTTCGGACGAGACAGAAAAATATTCAGCCCAAAGAATACAAATTTTATCGAAAGAAAAAGGTTTTAGATTGTATGTCTTGACATTGAATGCTTTCCTGTCGAGGCAGTCCACGAAAAGTATGGCTAACTACGAAAGAATAAAAAATGTATATTTGACATACATGCAAGCTTTGAGGAATATTTTTAAGCAAGTTGGAAAATATGCTATATAAGGAAACCAAAATCTGACGATTTGTTGCATCTAAAATAACCGTTTGCTGAAATGAAATGGAAAAAGAAGATAGTCTGGATAAAAGGACTCATAAGTTTGTCCAAGAAAAAAAAAGAATCCTGACCTATTGAGAAGTTTAATGAAATTTCAAAGATAGAGGAAGAAAAATATCGGAAATTGGGAAGCTATAAGGAAATAAAGACCGAAAATATTGTTTGAGCAGAATTTTAACTGGGAAAGATCTGTAGAGTTCTTCAACATACGAAAAAATTACGAGAAAATATTATTGCAGGGGTGAAAGACTCAGAATTAACATGAAGTCTATGTCCAGTAATTATTCTAAAGAAGCATTTCCTCGTCTTATGGTCTGAAATAAAATTGAATGGAGAAAAAAGAAAAGTTCCCCAGAAAATTCATTACATCTACGCGAAAAAACTCCCTCAAAACATACAAAAAATATATAAAAACACATGAAGAAATAACGTAAAAGTAATTTAAAAATATATATATGTAGAGTACGTAGTACACGAAAACCATTTGACCCCCTGACTATTTTTGGAAACCAAATCATCGTGAGTTAGAACCTCGCTAAGACCTTAGGAGCATTTTTATTCCCTTGGAAAGAAAATTCCCCAGCATCGTTACGTAAAAATTTCCTCCGGGGGAAAAATAGTATTGAAGAGGGGGGAAATCTTGCTTGCAAACCACAGGAATAAATGCAAAAATTCCCAACGGACCCCACTCAGTCGTTGCCATCCCTCAAAATCAAAGATCCATCGAAATAATAAAGTTCCAAGAAGCATCATCATATCTAACACCTACGCAGTGCCCTTTCCCCACTCGGTCGTTGCCATCCCCCAAAATCAAAGATACATCGAAAGTTCCAAGAAGCATCGCTAGGGGGTAGTACATCGAGTTGGCATCCCCCTATATCCAACACCTTTCCCACTCGGCCGTTGCCATCCCTCAAAATCAAAGATCAATCGAAAATTCCAAGAAGCACCGCTAGGGGGCAGCACATCGAGTTGATATCCCCTATATCCAACCCCTTTCCCACTCGGGCGTTGCCATCCCACAAAATCAAAGATCAATCGAAAGTTCCAAGAATCACCGCTAGGGGCAGCACATCGAGTTGACATCCCTCTATATCCAACCCATTTCCCACTCGGGCGTTGCCATCCCTCAAAATCAAAGATCAATAGAAAGTTCCAAGAAGCACCGCCAGGGAGGCAACACATCGAGTTGCTATCCCCCTATATCCAACCCCTTTCCCACTCGGGCGTTGCCATCCCTCAAAATCAAAGATCAATCGAAAGTTCCAAGAAGCACCGCTAGGGGGCAGCACATCGAGTTGACATCCCCCTATATCCAACCCCTTTCCCACTCGGGCGTTGCCATCCCTCAAAATCAAACATTTATGAACAAAAATAAGATATAATAACATTTCTTGAGATGAGGACATGACCGTATTATTCGAGAAAATAAAAGAGAAATGATAAATTAATACTTACCCTACATAATTTTCATTAGGGAAGACACATGAGGAATTCATGAAAATTAATTGAAAAAAAAATACATCAACAAATTACGAGGGAAAAAACGTTTTACATAACAATAACCTAAGGGGGTGGGGTCGAGAGAGAGGAAAATAAATAATGAATAAACCTTCATTAAATTAAAAAAAAGGAATAAACCTTCATTGATTTCCCCCAAAATTCGACAAAGTCCAATAAATACTACTATCTTCGGAGATAAACACACACTTCGGTCGGGGGGGGGGGGGGATTGCAACGGGGAATTGGAGGCTGCTACTGACCACGCCCCCTCCGTCCGCCCGGCTTCTCCGGCCGACACCTAATGTTAAGTCTATGGGCTGCGGTTTAAGCCAGAATCCGTCCTTTCCCTCTACTTAAGTGATACAGTATGGTTTTTCTATTCGCATTAGTTTCGGAGATAATTAAGTCTTTAAGATTTTGTAGCCATTTGGCGCGGTCAAAATCGCTAAAAATTTGCCAAAATGACACCATCGACAATAACTCTAAAACTAAAACAGCTATTCCGGATTTAAATACATAGTCTTGTTTGCATTTATAAACTACCCTAAGTGATGCAGTATGGTTTTTCTATTCGTATTAATTTCGGAGATAATTGAGACTATAGGATTTTGTAGCCATTTGACACGGTCAAAAACGCTAAAAATTTGCCAAAATGACACCATCGACAATAACTCTAAAACTAAAACAGCTATTCCGGATTTAAATACATAGTCTTGTTTGCGTTTATAAACTACCCTAAGTGATGCAGTATGGTTTTTCTATTCGTATTAGTTTCGGAAATAATTGAGACTATAGGATTTTGTAGCAATTTGGCACGGTCAAAAACGCAAAAAATTTGCCAAAATTACACCATCGACAATGACTCAAAATTTAAATTACCTACTCCGGATTTAATTACATAGTCTTGTTTGCGTTTATAATTTACCCTAAGTGGTGCAGTACGGTTTTTCTAATCGTATTAGTTTCGGAGATAATTGAGACTATAGGATTTTGTAGCCATTTAGCACGGTCAAAAACGCTAAAAATTTGCCAAAATGACACCATCGACAATAACTCCAAAAATAAAACAGCTATTCCGGATTAAACTACTTAGTCTTGCTTGCGTTTATAAACTACCCTAAGTGGTGCAGTACGGTTTTAGTTTCAGAGATAATTGAGACTATATCGTTTTGAAGTCATTTCGAACGGTCAAAAACGCTGAAAATTTGCCAAAAAGGCACCATCGACAATAACTCCAAATTTAAATTAGCTACTCCGGATTTAACTACATAGTGTTGTTTGCATTTTTAAAGTACCCTAAGTGATGCAGTATGGTTTTTCTATTCGTATTAGTTTCGGAGATAATTAAGACTATGGGATTTTGTAGCCATTTTCCAAGGTCAAAAACGCTGAAAATTTGCCAAAAACACACCATCGGCAATAATTCCAAAACTGAAACAGCTATTCCAGATTTAACTACATAGAATTGTTTGCATTTATAAACTACCCTAAGTGGTGCAGTGCGGTTTTGCTATTGCTACCAGCTTCTGAGATAATTAAGACTATATCGTTTTGAAGTCATTTCGCACTGTTAAAAAATGCTGAAAATTTGCCAACAAGACACCATCGACAATAACTAAAAATTTAAAACAGCTATACCGGATTTAACTACATAGTCTTGTTTGCATTTATAAACTACCCTAAGTGATGCAGTATGGTTTTCCTATTCGTATTAGTTTCGGAGATAATTGAGACTATAGGATTTGCTAGCCATTCGGAACAGTCAAAAGCGCTAAAAATTTGCCAAATAGACAACATCGACAATGACTCCAAAACTAAAACAGCTATTCCGGATTTAGCTACATAGTCTTGTTTGCGTTTATAAACTACTCTAAGTGGTGCAGTATGGTTTTGCTATTGCTATTAGTTTCGGAGATATTTGAGACTATATCGTTTTGAAGTCATTTCGCACGGTCAAAGAAGCTGAAAATTTGCCAAAAACACACCATCGACAATAAGTCCAAATTTAAAACAGCTATTCCGGATTTAGCTACATAGTCTTGTTTGCGTTTATAAACTACTCTAAGTGGTGCAGTATGGTTTTGCTATTCGTATTAGTTTCGGAGATAATTAAGACTATAGGATTTTGTAACCATTTAGCACGGTCAAAAACGCTAAAAATTTGACAAAATGACACGATCGACAATAACTCCAAAACAAAAACAGCTTTTCCGGATCTAACTACATAGTCTTGTTTGCGTTTATAAACTACCCTAAGTATTGCAGTATGGTTTTGCTATTGCTATTAGTTTCGGAGATATTTGAGACTATATCGTTTTGAAGTCATTTCGCACGGTCAAAGACGCTGAAAATTTGCCAAAAAGGCACCATCGACAATAACTCCAAATTTAAAACAGCTATTCCGGATTTAACTACATAGTCTTGTTTGCGTTTATAAACTACCCTAAGTGATGCAGTATGGTGTTTCTATTCGTATTAGTTTCGGAGATAATTAAGACTATAGGATTTTGTAGCCATTTGACACGGTCAAAAACGCTAAAAATTTGCCAAAATGACACAATCGACAATAACTCCAAAACTAAAACAGCTATTCCGGATTTAACTACATAGTCTTGTTTGCGTTTATAAACTACCCTAAGTGGTGCAGTGCGGTTTTGCTATTGCTATTAGTTTCGGAGATAATTGAGACTATATCGTTTTGAAGTCATTTCGCACGGTCAAAAACGCTGAAAATTTGCCAAAAAGGCACCATCGACAATAACTCCAAATATAAAACAGATATTCCGGATTTAACTACATAGTCTTGTTTGCGTTTATAATTTACCCTAAGTGATGCAGGATGGTTTTTCTATTCGTATTAGTTTCAGAGATAATTGAGACTATATGATTTTGTAGCCATTTGGCACGGTCAAAAACGCTAAAAATTTTCCAAATTTTACACCATCGACAATGACTCCAAAATTAAAACAGCTATTCTGGATTTAGCTACATAGTCTTGTTTGCGTTTATAAACTACCCTAAGTGGTGCAGTACGGTTTTGCTATTGCTATTAGTTTTGGAGATAATTAAGACTATATCGTTTTGAAGTCATTTCGCACTGTTAAAAAATGCTGAAAATTTGCCAAAAAGGCACCATCGACAATAACTCCAAATTGAAATTAGCTACTCCGCATTTAACTTCATAGTCTTGTTTGCGTTTATAATTTACCCTAAGGGATGCAGTACGGTTTTTCTATTCGTATTAGTTCCGGAGATAATTGAGACTATAGGATTTTGTAGCTATTTTGCAAGGTCAAAAACGCTGAAAATTTGCCAAAAAGACACCATCGACAATAACTCCAAAAGTAAAACAGCTATTCCGGAATTAACTACATAGTCTTGTTTGCGTTTATAAACTACCCTAAGTGGTGCAGTACGGTTTTGCTATTGCTATTAGTTTCGGAGATAATTGAGACTATAAGATTTTGTAGCCATTTTCGAAGGTCAAAAACGCTGAAAATTTGCCAAAAAGACACCATCGGCAATAATTCCAAAACCGGAACAGCTATTCCGGATTAAGCTACATAGTCTTGTTTGCGTTTATAAACTACTCTAAGTGGTGCAGTACGGTTTTGCTATTGCTATTAGTTTCGGAGATAATTGAGACTGCCGCCCCGGTGGCGCAGTGGTCTAAGGCGTTGGCCTCTGATCATTCGTCCGTAAGGGGTCCGGGTTCGAATCCCGGTCAGGCATGGATGTTGTGTTTGTCTTACGGCACTGGCTCTCTCCTTCCCTGGAACCGGTGACCCTAAATTAGGGACGGGCGACTGCTTATATCCCATTGAGTTGCTCACGGTGGTCGTTAAACCTCCAATCAAAAAAAAAAAAAAAATAATTGAGACTATATCGTTTTGAAGTCATTTCGCACGATCAAAGACGCTGAAAATTTGCCAAAAAGGCACCATCGACAATAACTCCAAAACTAAAACAGCTATTCCGGATTTAACTGAATAGTCTTGTTTGTGTTTATAAACTACCCTAAGTGATGCAGTATCGTTTTTCTATTCATATTAGTTTCGGAGATAATTAAGACTATATGATTTTGTAGCCATTTGGCACGGTCAAAAACGCTAAAAATTTTCCAAATTGACACCATCGACAATGACTCCAAAATTAAAACAGCTATTCCGGATTTAGCTACATAGTCTTGTTTGCGTTTATAAACTACCCTAAGTGGTGCAGTACGGTTTGCTATTGCTATTAGTTTCGGAGATAATTGAGACTATATCGTTTTGAAGTCATTTCGCACGGTCAAAAACGCTGAAAATTTACCAACAAGACGTCATCGACAATAACTCCAAAAGTAAAACAGGTATTCCGGATTTAACTACATAGTCTTGTTTGCGTTTATAAACTACCCTAAGTGATGCAGGATGGTTTTCTATTCGTATTAGTTTCAGAGATAATTGAGACTATATGATTTTGTAGCCATTTGGCACGGTCAAAAACGCTAAAAATTTTCCAAATTTTACACCATCGACAATGACTCCAAAATTAAAACAGCTATTCCGGATTTAGCTACATAGTCTTGTTTGCGTTTATAAACTACCCTAAGTGGTGCAGTACGGTTTGCTATTGCTATTAGTTTCGGAAATAATTGAGACTATATCGTTTTGAAGTCATTTGGTACTGTTAAAAAATGCTGAAAATTTACCAACAAGGCGTCATCGACAATAACACCAAATTTAAAACAGGTATTCCGGATTTAACTACATAGTCTTGTTTGCGTTTATAAACTACCCTAAGTGATGCAGGATGGTTTTCTGTTCGTATTAGTTTCGGAGATAATTGAGACTATAGGATTTTGTAGGTATTTTCCAAGGTCCAGAACGCTGAAAATTTTGCCAAATTTTACACCATCGACAATAAATCCAAAACTGAAACAGCTATTCCGGAATTAACTTCATAGTCTTGTTTGCGTTTATAAATTACTCTAAGTGGTGCAGTACGGTTTTGATATTGCTATTAGTTTCGGAGATAATTAAGACTATATCGTTTTGAAGTCATTTCGCACTGTTAAAAAATGCTGAAAATTTGCCATCAAGACACCATCGACAATAACTCAAAAACTAAAACAGCTTTTCCGGATTTAACTACATAGTCTTGTTTGCGTTTATAATTTACCCTAAGTATTGAAATACGGTTTTTCTAATCGTGTTAGTTTCGGAGATAATTGAGACTATAGGATTTTGTAGCCATTTGGCACTGTCAAAAACGCAAAAAATTTGCCAAAATGACATCATCGGCAATAACTCCAAAACTAAAATAGCTATTCCGGATTTAACTACATAGTCTTGTTTGAGTTTATAAACTACCCTAAGTGATGCTGTATGGTTTTTCTATTCGTATTAGTTTCGGAGGTAACTGGGACTATAGGATTTTGTAGTTATTTAGAACAGTGCAAAACGCTAAAACTTTGCCAAAAAGACACCATCGACAATTACTCCAAAAGTAAAACAGCCTTTCCGGATTTATCTACATAGTTTTGTTTCTGTTGATAAACTTCCCTAAGTGGTGCAGTACGGTTTTGCTATTTCTATAAGTTTCGGAGATAATTGAGACTATATCGTTTTAAGTCATTTCGGCCGCTCAGGTGGCGCATTTTTCTAAGAGATGGCCTCTGATCATTCGTCCGAACGGGGTCCGGATTCGAATGGATGTAGTTTTTGTCTTACGGCACTGGCTCTCTTCCTTCCCTTGAAGCAGTATCCCTAAATTAAGGACATGCGACTGCTTATAGCCCATTGAGTTGCTCACGGTGGTCGTTAAATCTCCAATCAAAAAAAAAATAGTAATTTCGCAAACTCAGAAACGCTGAAAATTTGCCAACAAGACGTCATCGACAATTACTCCAAAATTAAAACAGCTATTCCGCATTTAAGTACACAGTCTTGTTTGCGTTTATAAACTACCCTAAGTGATACAGTATGGTTTTTCTATTCGTATTAGTTTCGGAGATAATTGAGACTATAGGATTTTGAAGCCATTTGGCAAGGTCAAAAACGCTAATAATTTGCCAAAAAGACACCATCGACAATAACTCCAAAACTGAAACAGCTATTCCGGATTTAACTACTTAGTCTTGTTTGCGTTTATAAACTACCCTAAGTGGTGCAGTACGGTTTTTCTATTGCTATTAGCTTCGGAGATAATTGAGACTATATCGTTCTGCATCCGATATAGTCTCAATTATCTCCGAAGCTAATAGCTTCTTGCATCCGCCAGCGACACACACGGCCTACCCCTGGTCTCCTGGTGTGGGGAGCGATCTAACGACCACCGAGAGCAACTCAATGGGCTATAAACAATCGCCCGTCCTTAATTTAGGGATACTGGTTCCAGGGAAGGGAGAGAGCCACTGCCGTAAGACAAAAACAACATCCATTCGAACCCGGACTGCGTTCGGACGAATGATTTCTTTTGGAGGTTTTAACGACCACCGTGAGCAACTCAATGGGCTATAAGCAGCCGCCCATCCCTAATTTAGGGGCACTGGTTCCAGGGAAGGGAGAAAGCCAGTGCCGTAAGGCAAACACAACAGCCATGACTGACCGGGATTCGAACCCGTACCCCTTACGGACGAATGATCAGAGGCCAACGCCTTAGACCACTGCGCAACCGGGGCGGTGTTCGGTCGAATGATCAGAGCCCATCGCTTATCCCACTGCGCCACCTGGGCGGCCGAAATGACTTAAAACGATATAGTCTCAATTATCTCGAAACTAATAGCAATAGCAAAACCGTACTGCACCACTTAGGGAAGTTTATCAACACATAAAAAACTATGTAGTTAAATCCGGAAAGGCTGTATTAGTTTTGGAGTTATTCTCGATGGTGTCTTTTTGGCAAATTTTTAGCGTTTTGGACCGTGCCAAATAGCTACAAAATCCTATAGTCTCAGTTACCTCCGAAACTAATACGAATAGAAAAAACAATACTGCATCACTTGGGGTAGTTTATAAACGCAACCAAGACTATGTAGTTAAATCCGTAATAGCTATTTTAGTTTTGGAGTTATTGCCGATGATGTCATTTTGGCAAATTTTCAGCGTTTTTGACCGTGATAAATGGATACAAAATCCTATAGTCTTAATTACCTCCGAAACTAATACGAATATAAAAACCGTACTGCATCACTTAGGGTACTTTAAAAACGCAAACAAGAGTATGTAGTTAAATCCGGAGTAGCTAATTTAAATTTGGAGTTATTCTCGATGGTGCTTTTTTGGCAAATTTTCAGCGTTTTTGACTTTGCGAAATGACTTCAAAGCGATATAGTCTCAATTATCTCCGAAACTAATAACAATAGCAGAACCGTACAGCACCGCTTAGGTTAGTTTATAAACGCAAACAAGACTATGTAGCTAAATCCGGAATAGCTGTTTTAGTTTAAGATTCATTGTCGATGGTGTAATTTTGGGAAATTTTTAGCGTTTTTGACGTGCCAAAGGGCTGCAAAATCCTATAGTCTCAATTATCTCCGAAACTAATACGAATAGAAAAACCATACTGCGTCACTTAGCGTGGTTTATAAACGCAAACAAGACTATGTAGTTAAATACCGGAATAGCTGTTTTACTTTTGTAGTTATTGTCGATGATGTCTGGTTGGTAAATCTTCAGCATTTTTGACCGTGCGAAATATTTTCAAAACAATATAGTCTCAATTATTTCCGAAACTAATAGCAATAGCAAAACCGTACTGCCCCACTTAGGAAAGTTAATAAACGCAAACAAGACTATGTAGTTAAATCAGGAATAGCTATTTTAGTTTTGGAGTTATTGTCGATGGTGTCATTTTGGCAAATTTTTAGCGTTTTTGACCGTGCCATATGGCTACGAAATACAAAATCCTATAGTCTTATTTATCTCCGAAACTAATACGAATAGAAAAACCGTACTGCACCACTTAGGGTAAATTATAAACGCAAACAAGACTATGTAGTTAAATCCGGAAACGCTGTTTTAGTTTTGGAGTTATTGTCCCTGGTGTCTTCTTGGCAAATTTTCAGCATTTTTTAACAGTGCGAAATGACTTCTAAACGATATAGTCTTAATTATCTCCGAAACTAACTGCAATAGCAAAACCGTACTGCACCACTTAGGGTAGTTTATAAACGCAAACAAGACTATGGAGTTAAATCCGGAATAGCTGTTTCAGTTTTGAAATTATTGTCGATGGTGTCTTTTTGACAAACTTTCAGCGTTTTTGACCTTGGAAAATGGCTACAAAATCCTAGAGTCTCAATTATCTCCGAAACTAATACGAATAGAAAAATAATACTGCATCACTTAGGATACTTTAAAACCGCAAACAAGGCTATATACTTAAATCCGAAGTAGCTAATTTAAATTTGGAGTTATTGTCGATGGTGTCATTTTGGCGAATTTTTAGCGTTTTTGACCGTGCCAAATGGCTACAAAATCTTATAGTCTTAATTATCTCCGAAACTAATGCGAATAGAAAAACCATACTGCATCACGTAGGGTAGTTTATAAACGCAAACAAGAAAATGTAGTTAAATCCGGAATAGCTGTTTTAGATTTGGAGTTATTGTCCATGGTGTCTTTTCGGCGAATTTTCAGGGTTTTTGGCCGTGCGAAATGGCTACAAAATGCTATTGTCTCAATTATCTCCGAAATTAATACGATTAGAAAAACCGCACTGCACAACTTAGGGTAGTTTATAAACGCAAACAAGACTATGTATTTAAATCAGGAATAGCTGTTTCAGTTTTGGAATTATTGTCGATGGTGTCTTTTTGGCAAATTTTCAGCGTTTTTGACCTTGGAAAATGGCTACAAAATCCTATAGTCTTAATTATCTCCGAAACTATTACGAATAGAAAAACCATACTGCATCACTTAGGGTACTTGAAAAACGCAAACAAGACTATGTAGTTAAATCCGGAGTAGCTAATTTAAATTTGGAGTTATTGTCGATGGTACCATTTTGGCAAATTTTCACCGTTTTTGGCCGTGCGAAATGACTTCAAAACGATATAGTCTCAATTATCTCCGAAACTAATAGCAATAGCAAAACCGTACTGCACCACTTAGGGTAGTTTATAAACGGAAACAAGACTATGTAGTTCATTCGTCCGAATAGCTGTTTCAGTTTTGAAATGAGGCATGTCGATGGTGTGTTTGTCTTGGCACTTTTCAGCATTTGGAACCAGTGCGAAATTAGGGACGGGCGACTGACTTAACGATATAGTCTCAATTATCTATGAAACTAATAGCAATAGCAAAACCGTACTGCACCACTTAGGGTAGTTTATCAACACATAAAAGACTATGTAGTTAAATCCGGAATAGCTGTATTAGTTTTGGAGTTATTCTCGATGGTGTCTTTTTGGCAAATTTTCAGCGTTTTGGACCGTGCCAAATAGCTACAAAATCCTATAGTCTCAGTTACCTCCGAAACTAATACGAATAGAAAAACCAATACTGCATCACTTGGGGTAGTTTATAAACGCAACCAAGACTATGTAGTTAAATCCGTAATAGCTATTTTAGTTTTGGAGTTATTGCCGATGATGTCATTTTGGCAAATTTTCAGCGTTTTTGACCGTGATAAATGGATACAAAATCCTTTAGTCTTAATTACCTCCGAAACTAATACGAATATAAAAACCGTACTGCATCACTAAGGGTACTTTAAAAACGCAAACAAGAGTATGTAGTTAAATCCGGAGTAGCTAATTTAAATTTGGAGTTATTCTCGATGACATGCTTTTGGCAAATTTTCAGCGTTTTTGACTGTGCGAAATGACTTCAAAGCGATATAGTCTCAATTATCTCCGAAACTAATAGCAATAGCAAAACCGTACAGCACCGCTTAGGTTAGTTTATAAACGCAAACAAGACTATGTAGCTAAATCCGGAATAGCTGTTTTAGTTTAAGATTCATTGTCGATGGTGTAATTTTGGGAAATTTTTAGCGTTTTTGACGTGCCAAAGGGCTGCAAAATCCTATAGTCTCAATTATCTCCGAAACTAATACGAATAGAAAAACCATACTGCGTCACTTAGCGTGGTTTATAAACGCAAACAAGACTATGTAGTTAAATACCGGAATAGCTGTTTTACTTTTGTAGTTATTGTCGATGATGTCTGGTTGGTAAATCTTCAGCATTTTTGACCGTGCGAAATATTTTCAAAACAATATAGTCTCAATTATTTCCGAAACTAATAGCAATAGCAAAACCGTACTGCCCCACTTAGGAAAGTTTATAAACGCAAACAAGACTATGTAGTTAAATCAGGAATAGCTATTTTAGTTTTGGAGTTATTGTCGATGGTGTCATTTTGGCAAATTTTTAGCGTTTTTGACCGTGCCATATGGCTACGAAATACAAAAATCTTTTGGTCTTATTTATCTCCGAAACTAATACGAATAGAAAAACCGTACTGCACCACTTAGGGTAAATTATAAACGCAAACAAGACTATGTAGTTAAATCCGGAAACGCTGTTTTAGTTTTGGAGTTATTGTCCCTGGTGTCTTCTTGGCAAATTTTCAGCATTTTTTAACAGTGCGAAATGACTTCTAAACGATATAGTCTTAATTATCTCCGAAACTAACTGCAATAGCAAAACCGTACTGCACCACTTAGGGTAGTTTATAAACGCAAACAAGACTATGGAGTTAAATCCGGAATAGCTGTTTCAGTTTTGAAATTATTGTTGATGGTGTCTTTTTGACAAACTTTCAGCGTTTTTGACCTTGGAAAATGGCTACAAAATCCTAGAGTCTCAATTATCTCCGAAACTAATACGAATAGAAAAAAATACTGCATCACTTAGATACTTTAAAAACGCAAACAAGGCTATATATACTTAAATCCGAAGTAGCTAATTTAAATTTGGAGTTATTGTCGATGGTGTCATTTTGACAAATTTTTAGCGTTTTTGACCGTGCCAAAAATGGCTACAAAATCTTATAGTCTTAATTATCTCCGAAACTAATACGAATAGAAAAAAATACTGCATCACTTAGGGTACTTTAAAAACGCAAACAAGGCTATATAGTTAAATCCGAAGTAGCTAATTTAAATTTGGAGTTATTGTCGATGGTGTCATTTTGGCAAATTTTTAGCGTTTTTGACCGTGCCAAATGGCTACAAAATCTTATAGTCTTAATTATCTCCGAAACTAATGCGAATAGAAAAACCATACTGCATCACTTAGGGTAGTTTATAAACGCAAACAAGACAATGTAGTTAAATCCGGAATAGCTGTTTTAGATTTGGAGTTATTGTCGATGGTGTCTTTTCGGCGAATTTTCAGCGTTTTTGGCCGTGCGAAATGGCTACAAAATGCTATTGTCTCAATTATCTCCGAAACAATTAATACGATTAGAAAAACCGCACTGCACAACTTAGGGTAGTTTATAAACGCAAACAAGACTATGTAGTTAAATCAGGAATAGCTGTTTCAGTTTTGGAATTATTGTCGATGGTGTCTTTTTGGCAAATTTTCAGCGTTTTTGACCTTGGAAAATGGCTACAAAATCCTATAGTCTTAATTATCTCCGAAACAATTAGCAAGTAGAAAAACCATACTGCATCACTTAGGGTACTTGAAAAACGCAAACAAGACTATGTAGTTAAATCCGGAGTAGCTAATTTAAATTTGGGGTTATTGTCGATGGTGTACCTTTTTGGCAAATTTTCACCGTTTTTGGCCGTGCGAAATGACTTCAAAACGATATAGTCTCAATTATCTCCGAAACTAATAGCAATAGCAAAACCGTACTGCACCACTTAGGGTAGTTTATAAACGGAAACAAGACTATGTAGTTAAATCTGGAATAGCTGTTTCAGTTTTGGAATAATTGTCGATGGTGTCTTTTTGGCAAATTTTCAGCGTTTTTGACCTTCGAAAATGGCTACAAAATCTTATAGTCTCAATTATCTCCGAAACTAACACGATTAGAAAAACCGTACTGCATCACTTAGGGTAAATTATAAACGCAAACAAGACTATGTAGGTAAATCCGGAAAAGCTGTTTTACTTTTGGAGCTATTGTCGATGACATCTTGTTGGTAAATTTTAAGCGTTTTTGACAGTGCGAAATGACTTCAAAACGATAAAGTCTCAATTATCTCCGAAACTAATAGCAATAGCAAAATCCGTACTGCACCACTTAGGGTAGTTTATAAACGGAAACAAGACTATGTAGTTAAATCCGAAATAGCTGTTTTAGTTTTCGAAGTTATTGTCGATGGTGTCATTTTGGCAAATTTTTAGCGTTTTTGACCTTCGAAAATGGCTACAAAATCTTATAGTCTCAATTATCTCCGAAACTAACACGATTAGAAAAACCGTACTGCATCTCTTAGGGTAAATTATAAACGCAAACAAGACTATGTATTTAAATCCGGAATACCTGTTTTACTTTTGGAGCTATTGTCGATGACATCTTGTTGGTAAATTTTAAGCGTTTTTGACCGTGCGAAATGACTTCAAAACGATAAAGTCTCAATTATCTCCGAAACTAATAGCAATTGCAAAACCGTACTGCACCACTTAGTTTAGTTTATAAACGCAAACAAGGCTATGTAGTTAAATCCGGAACAGCTGTTTTAGATTTGGAGTTATTGTCGATGGTGTCTTTTTGGCGAATGTTCAGCGTTTTTGGCCGTGCGAAATGACTTCAAAACGATATAGTCTCAATTATCTCCGAAACTAATAACAATAGCAAAACCGTACTGCATCACTTAGGGTAGTTTATAAACGCAAACAAGACTATGTAGTGAAATCCAGAATAGCTGTTTTAGATTTGGAGTTATTGTCGTTGGTGTCTTTTTGGCAAATTTTCAGCGTTTTTGACCTTAGAAAATGGCTACAAAATCCTATAGTCTTAATTATCTCCGAAACTAATACGAATAGAAAAACCATACTGCATCACTTAGTGTACTTGAAAAACGCAAACAAGACTATGTAGTTAAATCCTTAGTAGCTAATTTAAATTTGGAGTTATTGTCGATGGTGCCTTTTTGGCAAATTTTCAGCGTTTTTGGCGGTGCAAAATGACTTCAAAACGATATAGTCTCAATTATCTCCGAAACTAATAGCAATAGCAAAACCGTACTGGGCCGCCTCGGTGGCGCTGTGGTCTAAGCGATGGCCTCTGATCATTCGTCCGAACGGGGTCCGGGTTCGAATCCCGGTGAGGCATGGATGTTGTGTTTGTCTTACGGCACTGGCTCTCTCCCTTCCCTGGAACCAGTGACCCTAAATTAGGGACGGGCGACTGCTTATAGCCCACTGAGTTGCTCACGGTTGTCGTTAAACCTCCAATAAAAAAAACCGTACTGCACCACTTAGGGTAGTTTGTAAACGCAAACAAGACTACTTAGTTTAATCCGGAATAGCTGTTTAAGTTTTGGAATTATTGTCGATGGTGTCTTTTTGACAAACTTTCAGCGTTTTTGACCGTGCCAAATGGCTACAAAATCTTATAGTCTTAATTATCTTCGATACTAATGCGAATAGAAACACCATACTGCATCACTTGGGGTAGTTTATAAACGCAAACAAGACAATGTAGTTATATCCAGAATAGCTGTTTTAGATTTGGCGTTATTGTCGATGGTGTCTTTTTGGCGAATTTTCAGCGTTTTTGGCCGTGCGAAATGACTTCAAAACGATATAGTCTCAATTATCTCCGAAACTAATAGCAATAGCAAAACCGTACTACACCACTTAGGGTAGTTTATAAACGCAAACAAGACTATGCAGTTAAATCAGGAATAGCTGTTTTAGTTTTGGAGTTATTGTCGATGGTGTCATTTTGGGAACTTTTTAGCGTTTTTGACCGTGCCAAATTGCTACAAAATGCTGTAGTCTCAATTACCTCCGAAACTAATACGATTAGAAAAACCGTACTGCACCACTTAGGGTAAATTATAAACGCAAACAAGACTATGTAGTTTAATCCGGAAAAGCTGTTTTAGTTTTGGAGTTATTGTCGATGGTGTCTTGTTGGCAAATTTTCAGCATTTTTTAACAGTGCGAAATGACTTCAAAACGATATAGTCTTAATTATCTCCGAAACTAGTAGCAATAGCAAAACCGCACTAGGGTAGTTTATAAACGCAAACAAGACTATGTAGTTAAATCTGGATTAGCTGTTTCAGTTTTGGAATTATTGTCGATGGTGTCTTGTTGGCAAATTTTCAGCATTTTTTAACAGTGCGAAATGACTTCAAAACGATATGATAGCTGATCGCTCCCCACACCAGGAGACCAGGTGTAGGCCGTGTGTGTCTTTGGCGGATGCAAGAAGGGTGGAGACGCTCCCCTGTGCGTCTGCAAACACGCACACGGCCATCTGAGGCTCCCAAGCAGAATCTGCTTTCATCGCTGTACACGACATATCGCCATTGCGTTCTCCAGTGCAGACGTTGGCGACACCATTGCAGCCGTTCCTGACGGTGTGCTGGAGTCAGAGGTACACATGCCTGAGACACACGTGCACGTAGTCCTGCATCCAGTAGACGGTTGCGGATTGTTCGCACTCACCTCAAGTGCAACAGCAGCTCGGATTTGCGTCGCAGTGGATGTTCTGCTTGACAACGGCGCTCTTCTTATGCGTCGATCGGTCCGCCTGTGACTCCCGGTTCCACGTCTTCTCGTGTGAGAATGTTCCTCGGACCATCTACCCATCGTACCGCCACCGATACTTCGCGTCCAATTCGCTCCGCATACGACGATAAGACCACCCGGCCTCGCAGAGTCCGACTAGACGACCTCGCTCAAAGTCCGATAACTGCTGAAATCGTACGTCTTTTATGGCCAGGCATTGCAGCTTCTTCAGGGTCTTCGCACGTGTCCGTACGCCGACGACTGATTACATTCACTTCGCCGTACTCCTTAAATACCACCGACGATAATTTGCATATTGTGCCGTGCTGTGGCGTAAGTGCTCACCGGTTGGTCCCGAAATTAATATCACACCTACGTCAACTCGCCCCCATTAACATATGTAAATTTCATGATCGTCCGCCAATTCCTTCTTGTTGTTCTTTTTTCACTTTCCGCCAGTGTATGTCGGAAAAGCCGTTATGGACGTAATGACGTCCGCATATCTGTCAAGTATTCCGGATTTTGGGGTGGTTTTACGGTCGGAAGATAGTTTCGTCCGGATTTTCGCCAAAACGGCTCGTGAATTTCTTTTTATTATTATTGATGGAAATCGATATTGTTGTTATTGTCGCTTAATGTAAACTCCTGCTTTTTTTAATGATCTCATAGCGATTGAACCTTGCGTTATCTCAAGTTTCTAGCAGTGAGCGATATTTATTTATAGATTCCCTTCCCCCCTGTCAATCCTTCCTAACTCCCCCTCTCTCTCAGTGTTGGAATAGCTGCGCTAATTGCGCCGAAGTTCGATTTCCTTTTATTCTACGCCGTGCAGAGTTCGCTAAAATGCGTAATTATGCGTCTAGTACGCATCAAAAAGTGTTGACGCATCGAAATTTTACCAACGCGTAAGAATACGCTTCAGGAAACGCGCAGAATACACATCAGCGAGTAAAAATACGCATCGAAGAATTTTACCAACGCATAAAAATACGCATCGGGACGGTATTTTGTCTTTCAGAAACGGAAGTAAATGAAATAAAGATTTTTTCCGTAATCGTAATTTCGTTTTCCTGCGATGTTGCCTCTGTCCGGTATTGTTGTTATACATCACTTTATTCCAAAAATATTTGTATTTCAGTATGAAAGTGGAGGGAAAATTTCCGAAAACGGAATTCGAGGAATTTCTCCTTTTCAGTCATAATTTGAGTTATCCTCGAGATCGATGCATAACTGAACAGAAATTTCGGGGTAATTGGTAGTGGGGGAAGCATATTTCTCGCCTTAAACCCGAAAACGGAAGTTTCGTTTTTCAAAACTTTCGAAAACGGAAGTTAGACGCGGTGAAGATTTCTCCCGTAATCGTAATTTTATCTTTCACGCGATGTTTCTTTTTTTTTTTTTTTTTTTTGATTGAAGGTTTAACGACCACCGTGAGCAACTCAATGGGCTATAAGCAGTCGCCCGTCCCTAATTTAGGGTCACTGGTTCCAGAGAAGGGAGAGAGCCAGTGCCGTACAAACACATCCATGCCTCACCGGGATTCGAATCCGGACCCCTTTCCGACGAATGATCAGAGGCCATCGCTTAGACCACTGAGCCACCGGGGCGGCGATGTTTCCTCTGCCTAGTATTTTTTTTATCGGACTTAGAAAAGATTTCTCCCGTAACTGTATTTTTTTTTTCCAACGATGCTCTGAACATGTATCCTGTATTCTAAAATACCCCCCCCCCCCCAAATGTTTGCATTTCAGCTTGATAAAGAGAGGGGGGATTCGAAAACGAAAGTGACGAAGCTGAAAATTTGTGCTCAAAAGTATTCATATTCTCAAAGTTACACTATTCATCTTTTATCTAAAACAATGCTGTCATGTATTCGTTCATGGTGGATAACATTGTCATCCAAGGGCATAAAAAAAAGGTTACTGTCTTGTCATTGCTTAAATGAAATCAAGTTATTTCTAAAATTGCATCATTCAATTAAAAAAATCAAAACCTTGAAAACCATCACAATTTCTGAACTCCATCTATGAGTAACTGATACAGAAAAATAATTGAAAGCAAAAGAGCAATACATTAATATTTGTTTTGAAAATATAGAATAACTGAACTAACATGCTGCATGTGGCCTTACTATACTATATATAAATACACTGCAGTACATGAAACTGAGGGATTTTTGTATGCATGTGTACATAGTATCTAGATAGGTAGATAGCAAAAATAATTCTGTGCACAACTATCGAAATGGCTTTTACTTCAATAAGGTTCTGAGAACATAAAAGAAAACAATTGTTATGGTGGGGTTTAATAACTTGCTTGATTATGGGTTATTTTAGAATTTAAAGTGAAAACATTAAAATTAGGTAAATATTGAAAATATGATCAAAAATTGAAATTTGGGAGATGGGTGGATAAAATCTGAAATTGAAATTTTTTTTAAGGTCATGATAAATAAAAAGTATTCACCACTGCTTCCCAAAACCAAAATATTATTGTTTGCATTGTTTATGATAACAATATCACTTCTTTTTCTTTCAACCTGAAAGTGAAAAGAAGTGATATTGCTTACATGTGTACCAAAATGTATCACTACAATATTCATGGTAGCATTGTGCACGTGTAAATAGATATCAGCAGTGAATCAATCTAGCAGTTATTCCAAGGACACGATTGTGATTGCATTAAAAAAAAACCCATCAAGGTTCTTATCTTCTCCTTAGTCAAGCTAAAGTGGATAACATGAGACAAAGTGATAAAATTCAGCCTCTTTACACAAAATTGTCACTGCACAAAGTTTTGGATTTTTGAAAGGCCACTTGGATTTTTGAAAGGCCATTTATTTATAAAAACTTAACCATAAAAAAAGAGATGAAAAAAAACCATTTCATTATGTCGCTGAAAAACTTTCACAGAATGAACAATCAAATCAAATGCTGCCCGAACAATCAAATCATTTTTCACATTCCTAACTTTGGCCATTAGGCTCTATAAAAGAAGATTAGCTCATGTACTTCAACATTAGAATAAAATTGTGTCCACAGGGACCACAAGAAGTTTTCACTCTCAAATTAAAGTCCAACTAATACAAAAAGAGAAATGCAGCCTCCTGGCACAACACTTGCCAATATGAAGCAGAATTTAAATTCAGTCCTTTTCGGGTGCTTAAAGACATATTTCTTTTACTGCATGATTTTTAGAACATATTTGACTAATGACACCTTAAAATTTAAATTGTACATACGGTGAGGTAAGTTTTGGCAGATGAAGTGTAATTCCCTTCCACTTGGTTATTATGTTAGATCTTAATTTTTTTTTTATGTAATACAGAATACATGTAATGCTTTCAAACACAAACCTCTCAAAAATAAAATATAACCCTCTCAAAATTTAAACACCTCTGCAGCAAACTCTCTCAAACCAGATTTCAACACGCCTACATTAATTTTAAAATTACAACTGAGCAAAAATTACAGATAATCAAAAATTACATTAGTAAACAATCCCACACTACCAGGAAAATTTGCTTTAAAATCTCATTGCATTGAACACTAGCATTTACTGATGCAAACTCACTCATCTAAACCAAACACACTGGACTTACTCGATTCACTCATCTTACTCGATTCACTCAATAATTTATCACTAACTTGCAAAACTGACAAAAAGAATTGAGAAAATTGATCAGTTTTTCTGAAATTTACAGAAACGAAAATCCGACAACAGAACAACTGTGTATTTTAAAGCTGTAACAGATGATATTACTTTGGATTTTCTTAACTAAAAATATATTTATTTTTTTCTTTTAGAGTCAGTTGAGTTTATAAACAGCATTCAAATATTTCTCATGAGCAGAAATACAAATTATTAACAATCTGACTGAAATTCACCTGGTCAAGGCTGTTTGAAATGAAAATTAAAATGGTTAAGGTTAGTTTACCTAGCTATTTCTAAAAATATGCAGAACATATAACAGTTCAATCTATTTTTCTCTATGTGAATTCAAAATGAAATTGGTAACTTTGTCAAAATATGATTTCATACCCAACCTTGGACATCATATAAATTTGATAAAATGTAAACACTAGGGATATGTATAACCCCTATTATAAAATAAAAAAAAGAAAAAAAAAGAAAAAAAGTATGTATCCAGCACCTTCAAAATACCCTAAAACTGTTCAAACATCTATGGCAACAAAAAAAAAAAAAAAAAGTTCTTCTTTTTTTTTTTTTTGTTGGTCCTGTGTTATCTTTAAAATGACTTCTTTCTCATCTTTTGAGCTGCAAATTCACAAATTATGTCATTATAATCTAAATTAGAAGTTATGTCATTTTCAAAAGAAAGTATTGCCAATGCAGAAAGTTTTTCTTGACCTAGTGTTGTTCTTAAAGAAGATTTGGTCTTTCCAAAAGGGAAAAACTTTGTTCACTTGAACAGTTGCTAATAGGTAAAGTTAGAAATATTTTCAAAGCTGTCTCAACATTTGGAAATGTTGCTCTCATATTTAGTTTATGTAAATTTTGTAGTGTCTATAATATTTTCAGTTTTCTGTTTAATGGGTAAAAACTGCTGATATTCTTCAGCAAAATCATCATCTAAATCAACATTATAATACTCCTGAAAAGTATGTGCTTTACAAGAAGCTTCACTTGTTTCACAGTTTATTAAGAAAGAAAATTTGTCTTCAACATTTTCATATGAAACTTTCCTTGATGTTAATTGTGATATTAATGCATCACAAAGGGCATAGTGACATGTCACTCGAAAATTATCTCGAGGAGAGAGATATACTGGAGGAGCATCTCCATCATCAAGACGCCTGCTTTTTGGAATGCTTTTCTTTCTTGTAGTTTCATAATTTGCAACTGCATTTGTATTAATTATAATTAACTTTGCTTCCTTCTCATACGTATAAACATTTTCTCTTACATAGTGCATAAAAAACACTAATGAATCAAAAATGGAAAAACACATTCAAGATTTTTCGAAGTCTTTTGAAGTTGCTTGCTTACTTTATTAAGGCGCTGTAAAATTGAATCCCATACCACTGCATTTATATTGCAGTTTCCAATGTTTGCAATTTCGATGAGATAAGAAACCTCGTGTCTAGTAAAGACAGGTTCAACCGAGCTCTCTGATAACATATTAAGCACATAAACAACTTCTCTATAATTTGTTCTTAATGAACTTGTGGCATCTGCATCAGCGCACCACCTAGTCGATGAATGGCTTTTCAAGGTACTGGATTTTTTTCCCTACACTCCTCCTTCAAAATATTCAAATGATGGGTAGATGAAGAAAAAAGGTATAAAGCTTCTGTAATAATGAAAAAAAAACACACTACAACATGTGTGCAGCTTTCGACACTGTGCACAGCCACTAAATTTAACGTGTGTGTAGAGCAAGGTACATACTCAGCAAGAGGATTAACTTCTTTAATTCTGGTCTGCAATCCAGTATATCTGCCAGACATATTACTTGCAGTGTCATAACTTTGTACTCTTATATTCATGATGTCTAATTTGTAATTTTCAACAGCAGAAAAAATTGTTTTTGCTAAATATTCAGAACCATGATACTGGATAGGAATAAATGTCAAAAATCGTTTTACGTGTCTTAAACTTGAGTCTACATATCATACAACAAAAGATAGCTGATCAACATGAGACATGTCTGGTGTAGAACCAATTATAATCGAAAAGTACTTAGATAACTTTACCTGATTTATATTTTCATTTGACACTTTCTTAGCCATTAATGAAACAAATTCATTTACTACAGATGAGGACAAATAATTTACATGACCTTTATCTGGATTGCCAAAAATTTTCTAAATGTCTTGCCAAAAATGGATCGAATTCGGAAACCAACTCCAGATATCCAAGGAAATTACCATTGTGGGGTGAGCCAAGTGTCTCGTTGTCCCCAAAGAAAAGCAAACCTCGCCTTTCCAAAAACTTGACAACTGCAACAACTCTTGTCAGTAATGCTTGCCAATATTTGCACTCTGTTTGGTACTGGAGAACTAACTGGGAATCAATTCTGTCAGAAACACTTATCCGTGATGCCAGAGTGCACACAGCTTTCCTATGAGAAATTGAGTTCTCATGCTCAGCTAAGTGCTCCGATACATGTTTCCAATCACAAAAACCTGATGTAGCAAGAGCAGAATTGAAAGTTGAAAATAATTTACACACATAACAGTACTCTGAATAATTTGATGGTGATAAAATAAGCCATTCTCTTTTGAGTTTTTCACCATTTTTCATTGTACGTTAAAGATGTTTTTCTGTGAGAAATCTTTTAATATTCCCAATTATTCTTTCAGTCAAATGTGACTTTTCTTCATTTTATCTAGGTGGATGAGTTACAAAATATTCTCTTACCTGGTTAGAAATATCATTCCAAAGTGCTGGATCTTCAACAAACTCAAAACTGGTAGATTCAGTCATTTTCAATACAAAAAATAATAACTAGGATCAAGTTCTGATTCACCAGATGAAGAGTTATTAACTTTAGAAGATATAGTTTCCTCCGTTTCATGGTTGCTCTCAAATGAAGTTGAAGTGCTAGCTACGTCAGATTCACACGTGCTACTTTGCGATCCAGTATTTTGAATGCTAGATGATTGCAAATTTTCTGATTGCTCATTTTCTACAGTAAAACAGAATTTTTTTATGCTTCCTTGTTGCATTTTTTTTTTTGCTTCACTTTTTGAGTTTTCTTCAGTCGTTTGGAGTGTCCAGAAGGATATAGATAAAAACGTTTCATTTTCGTGGATGGCAATTATGATATAAAACACAGAATATTAAATATTATATACTGTATATATATGTATATATATATGTGTGTGTGTGTGTGTGTGTGTGTGTGTGTGTGTGTGTGTGTGTGTGTGTGTGTGTATTATTTACTTGCCTCGCACTACACACAAGTGGAGAAACAATGGTAGAAATGATCAAAACAGATAAATTAATTCAATGAAACTCGCAAAGCAGCATGAGCTGAGAATTAAATAAAGTACTCATTCAATGATAATCCATGGTTTGCGGTTAACAGAGATGCACACAATCAGAATTATGGTGTTGCCATTTGCATAAATAAAACTATTGAAAAAACATAATTAAAGCTTGCCAACATTGGTGAATATATTGTGGGGATTCAATATTACAATTAATACATGAGAAAATATAAAGGCTTTCTAAAAAGTATAATTCTTTTCAATTAGAAAATGGTGGACATCTTAAATGAATGGTTTGGTTTTACATTGGAGTGGCAGTCGGATGGTTTTTCAAATAGTGTGTTAATGATGACTGTGGTAGTGTTATCTTGTTATTAAGTGTTTGGTTAACTGCCTTTCGATGTTTGAGGATACACTGAAGTGCTGCCAATGTAGCATGTGTGTGACACAAGAATAGAAAAATTTTCGGCCCTTGAAATTAGTGGGCCCTGGGCAAGTGCCCCGTCTGCGCTGCCGATAAACTGGCTCAGTGGCTGCGATGACGAATCCATTTGTTTTAAAATAAAATCATGATGTGGGGCTAACTTGGGACATCTAAACAACTCCAACCACCCATGCATCTGCTAATGTAGCTTCATCACTCTGTAGTTTGCATAATGCTGTGGCTATAGGCTGCAGTTGATGATAGAGCTCTTTTGCCTGTTTGAATAAAAGTGTAATCGTTCACTAATTTTTGAATTTGTTCTTCAATATCACTCTAGTGAAGTTCACAAATGTGAAGGAATGCAGGCCTATTTGTAATAAATGTGGAGAGACATTGTACCTGATTATTCCAACGAGTATCATTTGGCAATTGGGGTTTTACAGAATTAGGGATTTCCTTCAGCCATGCTGCTGGTTGATGGTGATTCCTGAAAAACACATGCATCATTATTGAAACTGGAGTTATATCTTGAGCCAACAAATTCAACCAATGGGCGGTACATCCATAAATAATCAAATAATTTTTTCTTCTTTTAACAATTGATTCAGTTTCTCTATCTTTTTTTCATTATCAGTAACAACAGATGTCACCTTTGTATTGTACTTCTCTTCAGCAATTTTAATCAATTTATTAGTCACTGACTTACAATATTCAGCTGTTTTCTTGTTGGTTCCACACTCTTCAGCATTAAGGAAATATGATTTTTCATCTGCATGTAGACATGAAGTAATAACTGCTTCATTATGCACACTGCTCCAGCCATCTTCCAGAAGTGTACATTCCTTGCCTCCAAATTTAGATATCATTTCATTCTCCAGCTGTGATATAACTTCATTTAGTAGATGGTCTGAGAGTGCTCTCCATGATGATGGCTGGTAACCTGGTCATAATTTTTGTATAAGAGTAATACATTCCTCTTGCTCAGCAACACTGAATGAAATGTTGCAGCTGTAAAAAACTTTGCAACTTGCAGGTCAAGATCATGCTTCACATTAGTTGTCTGTACAACAAATTGCTGTAAATCATGTTGTAACAGTTTAACCCGTTTACATGCTATCATAGGCACAGCAGCATCATTACTTCCATTGCTTCTATTAGAAATTGACGTTTCAACTTGTGTGACATCAGCTGTATTTGAAGAAGCCGGTAACTTACATTTAGAGAGATGAATTTTCATCCTATCTGCTTTTCTTCCCATGATATGATGACAAATTTTACATTTAGCATTTGTTTTTTTTCCAGCTTTCATACACCAAAAGTCAGCCCAAACGGGATCCTTAGGTCTTCCTCCTTTGTCCATCTTCAATCTTGTATATCAAATTCAGTTCTCAAAAGCTTTGTGCAGTAACCTAAAATTAACTTTCAAAACAAAACTGTATAAAAGAACAAAATTCAGTTCCAACACACACAGTAAAAAAAAAAAAGGATGTATTGTCTGGTACAGTCCTCAGCACAAAGAATGAAGAAGTGTGGCAGAATAGCAACTTCCCCACCTGCTCGTCTTACTCCTTACCTTACAGTAATGGACGACAGGGGACTCATTACTGCCCGAAACCTTCCGCGATTTACACACATGAAAGGAGTACGATTTCTTAAAATTCATAAAAAAAGCAAAACACGGGCAGAACATAGAGACAGCAATTTCAGAAAAGGGAGCCCCATTCCCAATTATATATGTTAATAAACCCTGCGAAATCCATGTCACGGGTATTGTAAAAAACGTCAAAAGCTAAATTTTAAAAAAAGAAAAAAAAAACATTTGCCCAAAGTTTAACTGCCGATTCTGTGTTCCAGACATCGTTTCGCATTGTTCGAGGAAATTTTCATCGAGGTAGGCGAAAAGAGCCTAAAGTAAAAATTACCAAAATTATTAGGGGTTCCAGACATTTAAAAAAAAATCACTGGGGGTTTCAGACATGCATTTTTCAGTAAAATCCCATTTCAGGGGTCTTGAGATTTTCACCGGGTGCCAGCGGAGATCCTTGTGGCAAAAACAGGCTTTTTTGCCGGGAAAGTTGCACAGTGATCCTTGGCACTCAGATGACGCGGGCGGAACCATTATTAAAGGAGAGGTGCAGTCACCATCAGAACTGTAGCCGGGGAAGGTGCTATCTGCGATTATTCCATTTACACCAAAATATGGCAGAATACTAAAAATCCAGACTCACGGTCACCAGGTGGCCACTGGCGATAAACTTCATTGTTGCCGTGACTAAAAATGTTTGATTAAATCGCCAATTCTGGCAACCTGTACAGAAAAAATTTAACTGGTGCTGTATGAAAAAAAAATATATTTAATTATTTAATTTTATTTAACTTTTACTGTATGTAAAAAAAAAAAAGTAACTTGTACGAAACTCGCACGTTTTTGAAAAATTTTACTCAAAATGTACGAAAGTCGCATGTACGGAAGTCGGGTATCACCTTTTTCATTCTGCTGTTCTGCCTGAACAGCAGAAATGATGATAAAAAAAATATTATAAAAAAGCCGATAGCGTCGGTTTTTGATCACAAAGAATGTGCCATGGGTGATGTGTCATCGTGGGGGAATGAGGTTCTGAAGGTTGCAGGGGGCGGATGAAAGCTTCTTCCCTTTGACAATGAATCACTTCCTTACCGGTGGAGGAAGGCTCAACTGCTGGAGTTGAGAAAATCATACTGGGAGAAATTTTTATGAAAAACAAATTCTCCAATTTTTTAAATAACCAAATGCAAATTTTACAGTAACCAAGACACATAAAAATAAACTTGCACGTGAAATTTCGTCAAAATCTGATGAAAACTTTAGAAGTTAGGCATTTTCTTTATTATTATTTTTAATGAATGTTTGCTGAAAGCCGGCATAGTCTCCTGGGTCGCATTTAGGGGCACTTGCAAGCTTTTGAGCATCGCAAAACGGCTGGCTAAAAAGAAAGAAAATTTATTTTACGAATTAATACTGCTGAGTTTTCCATCCGCTTTCTGTATTCACTTAAAAAAATAATAATTTAATTAGTTAATTTGACTTTTTGTCATTATTTTTACCAAAAATAACATTTTATAGTGTAATATTTACAAGGCTGCTTACCTCTTTTCACATTTCTCCACACGTTGCATTCTTTCTGCCCGTCATGCTTGGTTTAGGCTTCTGGTGCGGTGTCCCATTTTTGGTTTTCAGGTTCTTTCAAATGCTTTACCACCACTCAAGTTCATGAAATGCGTTGTTGTCCAGGTTGCAAAATTGTATCCTCCCCCTTCCCACAATCTTGTAAAACCTAACTTTCGTTGCTAAAAACCACCAATAGTTGAACACAAAAACTTTTGATATTATAGACAACTACGAAAATGCCTATTTACAAACATACAAATTCTGAACGAAAAAATTAAAAACCTACATACAAATATTTACACACAATTCATTCCTTGGACTCCTCCACACCTCACGAACAACCAACCACACCCTAAACCACTCCCAAGCAGATTGCCTCGAGTATACTTTCAACCCTCTACTGGGTTATCCTCAGGAGGTGTTTTCTCTTCTGCCACTGCAGCAAGAGCACCAGAAGCCTAAACCAAGCATGAGGGGCAGAAAGAATGTAACGTGTGGAGAAATGTGAAAAGAGGTAAGCAACCTTGTAAATATTATATTAGTATGCACATAAATTTAAGAAAAGCTTTGGCCTCCGCTATAGATGTTTTTAACCAGAATTAATTTTATAGTGTGTTTAGTTAATACTAAGTCTGAATTTTATCCAAACTCTTTGTAATTTGGAAAATTCTAAAATCCAGAATTGGCAAAATCCAGACAATTCCGGATTTTCAAGGTCGTACTGTATTAGTATTCCTGTGCATCAGTACTTTTTTTTTTTACATTGTTTCATACGTTTATGAGATCGGCGAAGATTTTTCCTTTTCGTGTGTTAGATTGCTTTTTTTTTCAACTTACCATCAGAAGATCATTTAGTTCCAAGTTCTGTCTGTTAGTGTTGTTTCTGCAATACTGTTCATCCAGTTCAAACACAGTTTGTGTGACTTTTAAAAATGCTATTGTCTGCAGGTGGGAAAACTCGGGGAATTTAATTTGGCAAAATGAGTGGTAATCCCAAATAACCGATAATCTGGATGTTTTCCTCAATTTATATCGATGATTTATCTCGGTCAGCTAAAAGCAAAGACTTCTTTTCATATTATCTGCCTTCCAAAGTACTTTTTACTGTAATCAGTGTATGTTTTAATAGTACCTCAAGGAAAACATTCCACTTCCTAATTTCCATGAAATATAAAGTTTCTTAGACGTGGTTAAAAACTCCTAAACTGCAAAACAGGCAGCAGCACATTAAAAACCCATGAATGAAACCCATAAAAAATTTTCTGTGATCATTTTTGGGAATTTCAATTTCTAGCTCAATTTTCTTAAATTAACTTTTGGTTATACATATCCCTTTAGAGGACCAACGGATTGAGACCAATGTATTTTTTGACATAATTTCACATGTTGCTGAATGTTCCAGGAAGCTGGAAAAAACTGATGTGGACACCAGTAGTGCTTGGGCTATGTTACTGAGCTAGAGTTGGCTGTTTTAAAACCTGCAAATGAAGAGTCATTTTTATGGAATCAAAATAATGACATGCCACCAACATTTCAAGGTCACCAAATCAGCACTGCATGCGATAAACAAAGATGTGTTGCAGATGATGAAGATATGGGACTAGGTTCTACAGAAAACTGCACTGATTTATTGAAAAAGGAGTTACACAAAAACTTGAAAAAAATATTTAATAATGTCCAAACATCTGTTTTATGCAAATGTGTTGTTCACTCTTTAGATGAAGTGCTATTTCCCAAATGTTCTGAAGGCTTAAAAAATCATGGGTATGATACAATAACTGAAATATGCAAAGTTTTAAAGTTTAATCCAGATTGTGCTTTGGAAGAGTGGCTTTAACTCAAGAAGATTCGCATTAGTGTGAATCCTAATAGAATTTCATTTAATTTAAAAGATTTGTCACACAAATTAGAGAATTCAGATAATCTAAAGCCTTTTGAAATCATGAGAGATCTAGTAACTGTGCCTTTAATGTTACCACAGTCAAATGCTCATGTCGAATGTCTTCAGTCAGCAGTTAAACACACATTAGGTGAAAGAAGCCTTCTAATGAAAAAGAACACACTTGAAAGTCACATTAGGATCAAAACATCAGGAATAAAAATTAATAATTTTGACCCTGAAGATGCGATAAAACTATGGTGGGAGGATAGCGTAAAATCTTGCCGACCAAACTACAAAGATTAATTTATGTATTGTATTACTCCAGTTTCAACTTTTAAGCATACTATAATTAAAATATGCAAAATAAAGCACACTGATATTATAGTAAACAATATTGTAAAAATAATAGAGTGAAATATACAATTTGATTTTTTTCAGTTTGGCCACTGATTTCTTTTTTTTTTTTTACGGCCACTAACAATTTTGGTCTAGGTGACCAATGTCTACTAGCAAAATTTTTAAGTCTGGATCTTTAAATAATAGTTATACTAAAAATAATGTGCTGTTGAGAATGAATAACAAGGGTGTCGTTCTCCGTTTGTATGCTGTCCATCTGTCTGAACGATCATTTTATTTTTTCAGCTTGTTGTTCCAAGAAATTACGATCCAGGGACACATACGTCCATCTATCTGAACGAATCGTTTAAATCTGTCCATCTACCAGTCATCACGATAACTCGTGTAAAAATGCTTCGATTTCGATGAAATTTTAGTATGTTGTTAAGCAATGTCTGGGGACTTACCCTATTAAAAAACGTTTAAATCGGAGTGCAATTTCTTTTGAAATCTGCCCTCAATTTCGGACAAAAAAAATTGTTTTCTGAGGAAATATTGCGCCCTGAAAATTTCTACCCCTGGTAAAGAGCTTACAAGCATATTGCCTCAAGATTTAAAAATAAATTGTTCTTGAGATTTTAACCTTTTTTTCAACACTGAGGGTTCCCTTTTTCTTGCCAGTAAAATATGCCTAGCTTTTCTGTGATACCATCCACTACTAGCTCTACATAGAGAATGGGGAGCATTTTTGGGGGGTTAGTAAATACTCTACAAACAGAAAATGTTGAACAAGATGAATTCACTATCTTTTTCTGCGTTTTATTAATTATTTAAAATTTTTCCCATGGCAAAGTGTCGAAAGAGGTGTTTACCAGTTTCTCCCAGGTTTTTCCCAGTAAAAACATAACCCTGCATTGTACAACACTTGCGCTCTGTTGAACAAGTCGGATACTTACGGCAACATCTGTTGGGTACAGCTTGTGAATATATTCATTATGTGAGTGGATATGAAGACTCTCCAACGACTTCTGTTGTGGTAAGTCAAAGCGATGTTCATTATTTTATTGATTTTCATTTTAACAGTTGTGCTCTATATAAAATTTAATGTCAAATAATGATCTCCTGGTTGCCGAACTTATAATAATGAGTGAAACAGTAATGAACGACGTTTAATGTGCCGATTATTCAATGAACTGTGTTTAATTCTACCAATTATTTCAACCCATGAATGAATACTGGTAAACTGTTGTTCTTTCAGAGATAAATGTGAGTATGACACAGATTTTAAAATATCTCTGCAGGAAAATCATTTTGTGATCTAAGTCAGTCTGTTGATAAGGGGCTGGAGATGAATGGGTATACCCTACATTCCTTCACATTGGCATACCCTACCTTCCTTTTGTATCCTTCAAGATTACAAAAGGAAGGTAGGGTATGCCAATGACCCTGGACTTCAGATCCAGTGACCTTTGTCTAACTGTAGTTAGATTTAGCTTAATTAATTTAAAGTAGCATTTTTGGTCCAGCAGTGCTTTACTTATATAAGTAAAGAATTTTGCTATCTCATTTCAGAGAAAATATCCAACATACAGGTAGCAGGAAAAGTTTTTCTTTTTCTTTTTGAAGAAAATGTTTTAGACAGAAATAAACCTCAAATGAATAATGATTATTATATATACAGTATATAGAAAATGTTTTAGACAGAAATAAACCTCAAATGAATAACGATTATTATATATTCATGAATACCAACATGATCATCTGCTGGGTACGGCTTGTGAATATTAGTTCATTCCAAAATATCCTGACAAAAAGGATACAAAAAAGTGGGCCACTTCTTGAGTGATCCATCGGAAAATGTCCCAGCATCCCGGTGGGCCAATCCACCCCTGGTACTGCAGCAATATTGGCAGTGGTGATCAGAGATGTTAGTCGCTATGGCTTTGATTTGTGTGGGGTGCTCATAAATGCATTAATTCATTAGGGTTTAATGTTATACACCAGAAGACCAAGCTGAACTTTCTGAAATGAAAACCTTTTTGAAATGCAACTATTAGCACAAGTATGTTTCCTAGTTTTATTGCACTGAACAATGTCTAGGGAATAACACATTAATTTGGACTGTTGGTCACAACTATGTGTGTGTGGTTTTTGTTTAGATCAAGTGCGGTTTTCTCCTTGCATCTCTTGAAAAAATGTGTTAGCACCTGAAGAAAAAGAGCTGGTTGTGGCACTTGAAAATTTTGGGAGTTTGTATACCTCTGCATTAATGTACTACTTCCCACATGACAGAAATTCCATAATATAAAAAATTAATTTGTCATATATAAAAAAATTAATTTTCAAAATCACACTTGCATGGCTTCTAACACAAATTTTATGCTACAAATAATAATTGTACAGTATATTAAGGCTTTCAAAATCATGTACAGTAAAACCTCTCACTTAGGGACACTCTCGAGACATTTCTTGAGACTTTATATTTGGCTGTCCGGAGAGGTATCCTTAAGAAAGTCTTGTTGTTTCTACATCATAGTACACAAAAATAAAGCAAAATGACCATTAACATGCCTTGCAGTGTTAACACTTCACACTTACTGGTTACAGGTAAAAATAATTACATCCACAATTGCAAACTCATTAACAATCTAACAGAAATGTCAGCAGGAGAGGAAAACAGGGAAACACTGGTGGCTGTACACACCAGGCCACGTGATCAAAGGTGCTGATTTCTGTCTAATCACAGGGGTCAATCCAGGTGGAATCTGATACCATTCGGCGATATCTTCACAAAAATATTTTGAACTGTGATGGTATCTTCACTTTCAGTAAATTTTGCCTTAACAGAAATATTTAGTGAAAGAGTCATCTTGAGTGTTGTGTTTAAATTGTGCTTTTTTTTTTTCCGTCGTTATGAACTGTTTTTAGTAAATGGTTTCTGAAAATGCCTATCAATCACTGCATCATCACTATGGGCAACTGCAGCAACTATCAGTGGAAGGAGCCCCAAAGCATGAGAGCATTTTTTCCCTATGGCAGCCTCGAGCCTTCATTATAGCAACTCCACATGCATTTTCCAGGATTAAGTCATAAGGGTTGGGCACATCAATGCTGGACATCAGTGGATACTCATTCCCGAAACACTGACGCATCAGTAGTGTCGGTGAAAATGTTCGATGTATCAGTGAAAACCTCTATGTTTTGTTAAAATGCCAAAAAATTCCATCTTTTCCATCTGCAGCAGTAATTGGCACTTTTATGGGTAAAATCGCTGTTTAGCATATTGGTGATAACTCACCGATTTAACATCGAGTAACCAATTGCATTTGTTAAAACGTTTGATGTACCGGTGGAAACCTCGCTGTTTCTTCAATGTGCCGGCTCCTGTAACGTCGAGGATAAGAACTCTATTTTCTCGGACGAAACATTGAATAAAACAGCAAAAAAATCGCTAATTCGTGGCATAAGAAGATATTCCCTTCCTCTTTAAAATAATGCAACAAAGAGAAATTTGTTTACTTTCTGTAGAAAATATTATTTTGCAGTTTCAAACATCGATGCTCAAAGACATTCATGCTTGCCAACTTTGGAAAATGAGCATCAGTAAAACTTTTGCGTGAACGCCATTTACCACAAAAAAAAAAAAAAAAAGACAACATATTTATATTAATAAATGTGCAGTAAAAATCTCTGCATATGCCACAACAACTAAACTAGTATTGTCTGTGTTTAAAATAATAATTAAAAAAAAACCAAGGTAAAATTTTAATTTTGTTCAATATTAGCCTCGCAAACCTGTGGTCTTTCAATAACAAAATAAACATTTCCTGTAAAAAGGAAATATTCACTTAAAGAGTACCTACACATTGCATTCAAAACTGTATGTTACATACCTTCTAATCTTCAGTTAGTACATAAGGATTACATAATATTGTAATCACTTTCATGACTTCCATCACATGCTGCAGAAAATGGCCCTTCTTGTAAAAGTTTCACAACAGCGGAAGTTCAATCTAAAGCCATTTCGTGGACAATCGCCGTTGTTTTGGTCTTTCCACAGCCGTAACGTTTGGCAGTTTCATCTTTTGGAAACATCTGTCGAAAAAGTGGACCAGCATGGCTGCAGCACTGAATGGCACGTTATGTTCTATCAAATAAGACATAAACAACAATTCATCATGAGTTACATTTCCTTGACTATCCTATGTTTTAAAAAACGTAGTCAGTTTGGAGTTACTATCAGTACACTTCACATTACCTTTGTGTTTGGAACCATTTACAAGACAAAAAATATTGTTTCTGCCTCCGTGGCCAATGTTAAAATCATTTTGGCAAATGTCGCAAAATGCAAATTTCACACCTTTATTAGATTTCCTGATACACTGGGACTTTGCGGTGTACGCTTCCTTAAAAGTTTGAATAATCTTAGTACTCAGCTTTATAGATTTGCCTAAAAGCTAAACTAGCAACTCGCTCCTTCCAGTAGTTCAACTCTACAACAAAGAAACAACACCACACACTAAAAACAACACACATAAGTATTCATTTGCTGCTACAACATTGCTCAACACTGTGCATGCAGTGTTGAGCAATTTCCAAACTTTCATTGGTTGTGATTTCCCTCCCAAGAGGAAACCACTCAACTGCTGCAATGAACTAGCGTCTACAGGGACTGAAATACCATGGCCGCTCGATCAAGTCGGGCCGTGGAAATACAAAATGCGACGGCTACCATAGCAGACTCCGTGCAGGCATCTAGCGTCGCCACCAGTCTGCCAAAAAAAAAAAAAAAAAAAAAACATTTTTTAAGAGTATTTTTACTCCTCTGAAAAAATTTAGGGAGTAATTTTCAAAAGTCAGAAGTATTTTAGAAAAATTAACAGATGAAATAAAATATTTTCAAACATGCTAGGCAATTATGAAAAATCAATCCAGATTTTTTCATATAAAAAATATTTCACTACTGCTTAATGTATTTAGAATTTGGATCCGTTTTGTTTCTTGTTTTAGAAATAAATATAATATTCATATTTTAAAACAATAATATTGAATTTATCATGTTTTGTAATGACCACATGGAACAACAATGTATACAAGAAGTAAAAACATTGCACCTTTGAGGTTCTTATAGGCATCTAAAAATATCTCATAAAATTCTCAGCAAGTTCCACTGCCACATTTGTTTTTCTGCAGCTGCACAGCATCCAGTGCTTAAATTTTCATTTTGCTGATATCTTTGTTTCCCTTCCTATTTCTTTATAGTCATTTCTTTTTTGATGCCCTTGGATGAATGCATGATAGCTTTCACTATTTTAGATAAAAGATGAACAGTGTAACTTTGAAAATATAAATACTTTTGAACACCATGCATCAATTTTTACAAATTTTTCAGTTCCGTCACTTTTGTTTTCGGACACCCCCCCCCCATCAAGCTGAAATGAAAAACTTTTTTTTGGGGGGGGGATATTTAAGAATGCAGGATACATGTTCTAATCATCATTGGGGGGGGGGATTACAGTTACGGGGGAAATCTTTACTATGTCCGATTTCCGTTTTCGGACATTTTCCCTCCTTTTCAAGTTGAAATACAAATATTTATGAAATAAAATGATATTTAACAACAATACTAGGCAGAGGGAAACATCACATGTAAAATAAAATTATGATTACAGGAGAAATCTTCACTGCGTCTAACTTCCATTTTCGAAAGTTTTGAAAGACAAAACTTCCGCTTTTGAAACTTTAGAAAGTAATTCAGGCGGAAAACATCCTCCACCACTACTAATTGCCCAAAAATTTCTGTTCAGTTATGCATCGATCTCGAGGATAACTAAAATTATGACGGAAAAGGAGAAATTCCTCGAAGCCGTCACACACTCATGCCTAAAAATTACAGCGAAATTTTTTCGCCATCGAATTTCCATTTTCGGAAATTTTTCCTCCATTTCCAAAAACTGAATGAAATACAAATATTAATGGAAAAAAATAATATATGACAACAATACTAGACACAGGCAACATCACAGGAAAAAGAAATTCTGATTACGGAAAAAATCTTTATTTCGTTTACTTGCGTTTCTGAAAGAAAAAATACCGTCCTGATGCGTATTTTTACGAATTGGTAAAATTCTTCGACGCATAGTTTTACGCGCCAAGTAAAATTCCCGATGCTCATTTTTACACATCGAGAAAAATTTTCGATGCATATTTTTATGCATTGATAAAATTTCGATGCGTACCAGACGCGTAATTACACATTTTGGCGAACTCTGGTTGGCACGTCACTTGAGCACTCCCGTGGAGAGACGGCTACTGTACGATGTCATGAAGCCGGCAAGACAAAGATGAGCAGTCATCACCATCTAGCCCTAAGTCATCATCATCATCTAGTGTCAGAGCTCGTAAGGTCCGGTAGAAAATCTAAGTGGATAGTTGCAGGGGACTGAAATATTTCGATTGAGCAATCGAATTATTAAAATATCCGTAAAAAAATACCTCTACCGTAAATCAGTAAAATTAAGCAGAAATCCATAAAAGTTGGCAAGTATGGACATTGTTGTGTTTCACCCATCCCTACTTGGATTAATTTTTGTTGTACTTGGCTGTGATCCTGGGTAACGTATGCTATATAACAATTACGAGGAGAGGAGTACGATGGGAAGGTGTCCGTTTGTTTTATGGGGGATGCGGTTGTGACATAGCAAATTTTAATTTTATTTTTTGTTATTTCAGTTATTTCTTTTCTTCCAGCACTTAAAAATTTCGACATCTTCCCCAGTTTAATACAACTAGGAGTGTTAATGTTATTGTTTTGGTGATCTCATCTGGAGTATAATCAGAGTTGTATAAAAAAAAAAACTGTGCCTATGTGCACAATGATCAAAACAGAAAATTTGCTGCAAACCCTAAAAGTGTGAACCATGATCAGCGATAGAATAAGAATAAATTAAAATAAATAAAAAAATAACTGAAAAAATAAACAAATTACTGTCAGAATAATTAGAGAATTAAAAAAGTGCTCTAAACACAAAAATATGCAGAATTTCACAAAAATGGGTATCACCTTTAAAAACCTGGATCAACACCTGAATCATATGAGCTGGGCCCCAAATTGAGTCCCGGGTGAGACACGGACAGTGTGCTTGACTAACAGCACTGCCTCTCTCCCTTCCCTAGAACCAGTGACCCAGATTAGAGCCAAGGACTCCTTATTCCCCAGAAAGTTGCTTGTGGTTTTTTTTTTTTTTTTTTGTATTTTTGTCATTACACCCCCCCCCCTCCCTCCCTCCACACACACACCAGCTTTAAGCAGGAGTCAAACCTAAAGGTATGGGACAGTGCTTTCCTCATAAATGAGGGTATTATTTATCAGTGGGGCAAAGCTGCCACTATCCCTTACAAAATCCTGCTGAGCTGATTCAAGCGGATGAATTCATACTACCATTACATGGCCATAACTAGGAGGTTTCACATGGGATGTTCTGATTGACATTTACATTTGTATCAGAGAAAGTCCACAAAAGAGAGAGGAACAATGTTCCATAGAGACTGTAGACAATGGCAAGTAATTGGGAGCAGTGTGCACTTGAGGACTGTCTATTAAGAAAGATTTTATTGTATAAATAATTGGAACACCTATTTTAAGCATTTAGACAATGCTATCATCTTATTACACGAAAAATTTTAAATCCCACACACTCTCTCTCTTTTTGCTTGAACTTTTGAAGGAAAAATATAACCATCATGTTCAGTTACGTATAATAAAGCAGGGCTGGAAAAATATGCTTGAGAACTGGGGGCCAGCTCCAAAATTTAGGAGCCAAGAAAAACGACTTCAAATTTCAAAGAACAACACACAAATGTAATGTGTGATGATGATGATGGAACAAAGAGTAATAAAACGCATTTGTGGCAATTTCTTTTTCACCCAACCAATTATAATAATTACAAGGTTGCTTACCTATTTTCACATTTCACTGCACGTTTCATTCTTTCTGCCATCGTGCTTGGATCAAGCCTCCGGTGCGTTGTTCTATTTTTGGTCTTCAGGCTCTTTCAAATGTTATACGAACGCTAAAGTCCATGAGGTGCCCTGCTGTCCAGGTTGCAAAATTGTATCCTTCCCCCTCCCCACCCTTCCCACCTGCGTGTAAAACCTAACCTTCATTGCTAAAAGCCCAATTCTTGAACACAAAATCTTTTGAAATTATCAACAAGCATAAACTGCCTATTTACAAACATACAAGTGCCGAACGAAAATGTTAAAAATGTAAATGTTAAAACGTGTATACAAATAGTTGTATATACGTTTTTAACATTTTCGTTCGGCACTTTGTATGTTTGTAAATAGCCAGTTTATGTTCATTGATAATATCAAAAGATTTTGTGTTCAAGAATTGGGCTTTTAGCAATGAAGGTTAGGTTTTACACGCGGGTGGGAAGGGTGGGGAGGGGGAAGGATACAATTTTGCAACCTGGACAGCAGGGCACTTTATGGACTTGAGCATTCGTAGAACATTTGAAAGAACCTGAAGACCAAAAATAGAACAACGCACCGGAGGCTTGATCCAAGCACGATGGCAGAAAGAATGAAACGTGCAGTGAAATGTGAAAATAGGTAAGCAACCTTGTAATTATTGTTGTTCAAAGTTAAATTTTGCACATATGAACTCAAAGTATCTTATTTTCCTTCATATAATCTGCAACAGCGTATAATCACAGACTGCAAAATTCAGAAACAAAAATAAATAAATTTTTGGTCATAATCCACGGCTGAAGAAAAAAAAATCTTACTTCTAATCCACGTCAGTGCATAAATAATCTATAAATTGTGAAACTCAGAAAAACACAGTCTTTTCATTGTCTAATTTGTGGCAACATATCTGCAGACTGAAAAAAATTCAGAAATAATGGTACTTGTTAGGTCAATCCCACACTAATTTCTAACAGAAAAGTCACAGTTTACAGGACTATTTAAAAGTCCAAAGTAAGAAAGAAATGATCTTATTAAAAAAAAAGGTAACTAACTTTTTTTAAATACTTTTGTGTTATTTTGATGTAAAAAAGAACAAAAATTCCTAGTGTCTTCAGCCTTACAATTGTTCATTAGCTAGACCTAAAAACTCATAGAAACTGCAGACAATCTGCAATAATTTTTTTGAAAACCTGAAGGTTAAACAAAAGACTTAACTAATGCAATTAACACAACACAACTAGGGAATGCAATTCTAAAAGTGATTACACTACCAAGACAACAACAATTACATGCTGTGGAATAGCTCAGCGGGCTTTCCAGAGCACTCAGCGTTCTGCGGGTACAAATAATACCACTTTCATAGCATCGCATTTTCATTCAAAAAGCTTGTAAGTAAAAAAAAAAAAGAAGCCTATTCTTATCTCTTTTGCAGCATCTTAACTTTGTACTGCACTGCATTTTTTCTGTTGTTAATGCATTTTCGATACTTTTCCAATACCATCAGCTCTCCTGACACCATGCTGGTTTTTTTTTTTTAAATTAACACATTCAGTACCGTAAACCAGTTAAGGCACCTTGTAGGTATGATATCTGTTACACCAGATATCATACCTACAAAGTCTACTAGGATGTCTTGTTAAGTAAGTACACAATTTCAATTTTCTAGGACTGACAGTTTAGGAAAATAATCAATTTCCTAAACTGCTGTATAAAGGGGGGTATTAAATAACCCCCTTTATACAGTCCCATTAATGTATAAAGGGGGGGCCTTATTAAATCCCCTTATACATTGATGAAACTCTAACATCACGCGCCGAATTCAGCAGCTCACTTTTTTAAGTTTCTCTCAAAATGCATGGTTTTCCATTGCTTAGTCACTTTCTGCTTATCAACAGACAAAAAGAGCAAACATTTTTTTATTTCTTTTGCTATAAAAGAAATTGAAGTTCAAAATGGGAACATCAACTTTGCATTGCTGCCTTTTGTTCCAGTAGGTTGTCGCATTTTCTCTGCGCAGTGCACATGCAGGATCGTTTTTGGAACATAATTTTGCTTTTGGAATAACTTTTTTACGGGTCTTATAGAGGTTATTTTTCATGAAAGTTGGTTGTCAAATTTTTGAACTAAAGCCTAGTTCGTCATCAGGACTATGTCACTGGAGTAGTTGCTGCCACTCAGTTGGAAGAGTCCAACCGCAATTATCGTTAATTATGGTACTTCTTCTTCTTGCTATTTCGATCCCTTCTTCTAGTTTCCTCTTTACTAAGTTTGACTGGTGGGCGATTATTTTCACTGAGTCCCAATTTATGGAGTGTCCACTTGCTTGTATATGTCTGTCTAGCCCTGTTTTGTTCCCAATGTTCCTAATAGCTGCTTGGTGTTCTTTCATTCGGACCTTAATACTCCTCCCTGTTTCTGTAATATAGCTGAGGCCGCAGTTACAGTCGATGCAGTAAATTACTCCTTCCTGCAATTGGATGTCCAATTCTTTCTGCTTTAAAGCTGGCAGGAATTTCTTTATTTTGTTATTAAGATCTGGAGCTAGCCTGATATTATATTTTGCTCCGATCCTTTTCAGTTTCTCGAAAAGTCCCTTGTGGTACGTAATTTTGCTGGTGAATTTGAAGTTGGTTTTTTCCTGCTTCTTTTTTGGCACTCTATAAGACCCGTAAAAAAGTTATTCCACAATCACTATGAATAGAGGTGCCATAAATGCATTTACAACTATAATTTTGCTTTAAACAAAATAATTTTTTTGCTTTGCCCCTTAACACAGCGAAATGTTACTAAATATTGGGAAAACATGTATTAAGAAAAATATTTAAATGCCAAAAACTGGTACTGCATTGTATACTCTGCTGTGATAAAAAAGAGCAAAGGGGACAAAAATGCTTGCTGTACTGATTGGTTTTGAAGGGACCATTAAAAAAAGGAAAACGTGCACTTCATTAAAATTCTTAGAAAATACTTTAAAATTCTTAGAAAATACTAAGTCACTCTTTTTCACTATTATGGAAGATATTAACACCAAAGAATATGATCAGAAAAACATAAATAAGAACTTGGTAATAATTGATGACATGGCTATTCCCAGATTTAATGCATTATACATATCTCCAAATTATGGTGTTTTTTTCTAAGGAATAAAAGGAAATAATTTGGCTACATATCAGGAAATAATCGGGTGATGGCAGCCTGGTCTCTCTCTGAGCACTACATTGCGGAACCAATGCTTGAACGTTCCTCCTTATGCCCTCGTATAAATGTATCATTCTGTCGCTAACTAATTTGTAGTAGCCTTCTTTCTTTCATTAGTTACACTTACCGCATCTAGAAACCAGAGTCCTCATCCTCGTGGGGACCAAGAAACCTTGCTGTACCTTAGCATTAACGAGTCGGGGATCACTGCGACTCATTAACGCTAAGTGGATGATCAGCTGGGATCAGACTGCCTCTTACTTTTTGGTTCCTCCTTACAAATTTCTCTTCTCTACGTTGCTATATAACCTGGTATTTGTCTCTCATCACTTGAAAATGACTCAAAACCACTTCACCGCTGGACAAGAATTGCGATGACACACCACTTTTCCTAGCTGAAATATTTCATTCGCTAGCTTCTCCGTGGCTAGATGCATAGAACTTTTGTTAATCGTCCTTTGACCTGTCTAGACCCACCACCGAGAATGACATAAACCATGGTCTCCTTTCCCCATTTTCGCACTTTCAATGATTTTTCCCTGCTTCTTAGTTTGAGGCATTAGCCTCCCACTTTGTGATAAGTTCTCCCATAAAACCAGAGCTATCGCTTCTTCACAAAAATTGCGCCGCAGCAATCAGAATCTTCCACTTGCAGGCGTCGATCCAACCCAGGTGGTCTTAACAAACCACTGACCCCACAAGGAGATGAATTCCTCAGAAACGTTTATTTCCTTTATGGTCTTGGCCTTTTTTTAATTTTTCCAATTTACATAATTAATTCAAAACTTCCACCACGCCCATTAATTCCAGATTTGATGGGAGTAGATCATAATATATATAATGCTGCAGATTGCCTTCGCAGTTTGAAAAAAAAATCCTTTCGGCGATTGATAAAAAGTTTGGCGAAAATATTGATTACCATTTTAATGATGTCGGAGCAAAGACAATCTTTAATTTTTGTTCGACTTGGTAATTGAAAAATGAAATTCGAATGTTAGTTACTTTTTTCATTGTTTACATTGAGCACGAGACACAAAGTAATTACATGAAAAGAGTGACGCAATCGCAATCACTGACGTAAGACCTATTATAACACTGTTTTCATACTTGGTAATATTTGATGCACTATAAATTCCACTAAATTATGGGTTTTACCCAGGAATCAAGCAAATTACTTACAGTCAAATTTTTGGGTAGCACCCCTACCCTTCCTCAAGACTGCACTATAGTAGGTGTAAAACCCATAATTTAGTGAAATTTATACTGTTTTTATAATTCCAATGGTAGGGTAAAAAAAAATGGCAACTTCCGATTACTTTCGGCAAAACTTTAAAAAAGCCAGAGTAACCGCTGTATATATGCAAATCCAGGTATATGAACACAACACACATATATATATTAAAGAGGGGGACACTATGCCCTCCCTTTCTTTTCTGCAGAAAAAATGCCCCCTGCTGTTCTGCTAGTAACAAAAATCTACTCATCTACTCATCATACTTTGAGTACAAATACTCACCATTTTGCTACAAGACTTCATTACCTGCCCTTTAACATTTATACCTGTAAAATGTCTTGACTCCATAAGTAGTATAAGATAAATTGCTATTTATTGATCTCAGAATTTTGTAAATAACATTATGTACCTGTATTTTTATGCTATGACATTTTTTACTCTCTAAATTTTGCAGAGGAGGAAACAACCCCACCCCCTCTTTGTTTTACACTTAATTATGCCACATGTGGTCAGTGCACTAATTACTTAAGCTTTTTGCCATAAAATGAACATTTACTAAAAATAAAAAGAAATTCGTGCCTTTTTCTTGACTTTCATGACCTTTTTCTGAATTTGTGACTTTTTTTATGACTTTCATGACCAGTAGACATCCTGTACTTGTTTAAAAAAAATGTATTCACTTGAAACCATATGCATTGCAGAAGTCTTTGTAGGTGGCATTTCCCATGTAAAGAGTTAACTATTCACTGGGGCATGGGTAAAAAACTGGTGGTTGGTTGATATTTGCTAGTATGCCAAAACTGTTATACGGTGGGAGTGTCAGATGTCTTGAGACGATCTGCAATTTCTGTGAAGCTTAACGTCCCACAATTTATAAAAACTGTGCAGCTTCAGGTTAAGAGTGAAATGATCCCAGTTGGGCAAAAAAACAATCACTGGAAATTATGTAAGAGTGGAGCTTTGGTCTGATGGCAGTGCAAGATGGCACAAAAATGCAACACAAATTGTATCAAGATGTCTGACACTCCCACCATATGACAGTTTCGGCATACTACCAAATTTCCACCAGTCTTTTTTCCATGCTCCAGTTCACTCTTTACACGGGAAATGCCACCAACAAAGACTTCCACATCACATAATGTTCTCTCTAGATTTTTTTTACAGATGGGTGGCAAGAAATTTTAGCTGGGTGGTACTTTTAACGACTTACCCTCTAACCGAAGAAGGAACAGAAAAACGGTGCTGCTCGTGGGTTGTTCACGTGCCACTGTAGTGAGTACATATCAAAAGTGGTGCACAGGTGGGCTAACAACAGCTCATTGATGTCAGAGGGAAGCAAGGACTGTCGGGCATTGTTCACAGGGACCTAAAGATTAAAATTAGTGGTCGCCACTCGCCACGTGGCAACAGTATAAAATAAAATGCCCAGCAAAAAAAGTTACGAAAATTGAAAAGAAAAAATTTAGAAAGAAAAAGTTACGAAATTGTCATGCTTGAAAATTTGCCTTTTTTCATTGCTAAAGAATTTATTCGCATTTTTAAAACGCTCGCTATAGGAAATGCATTTTCAAATCATCCAACTCACGAGCGCTGAAAAACAGCCCTTTCCTCTGCAAATAAGTGGGTATGATTTACTTATAGAATCACTCTTCAAGAAAGGGGGTTGATGTTTGTTTTCCCAATTAAGTTGGGGCACAAAGTAAATAAATCAGGAATGGACACCTGTGGCTTTAGATGGAACTGTGGCATCACAACTCGTCTTCAGCAGCTCGTTTTTTAAAGTTTGGTTTCTCTGAAAAGTCATGATTTTCTATTACTTACGCACTTCTTGCTTATCATCAAACAAAATGAGTAAGCATTTTTCCTTTTGTTTACAAAAAGAAATCAAAGGTAGAAAATCGGGAATTCACTTTCTGACACCGTCTTTTCTTTGCACGTGTGAAGTTTGCTTTAAACAAAATAAAAAATAAAAACCTCTTGTCTGCCCCTCAATACAGTAAAATGTTATTAAGGAATAGGTAAACACAAGTATTTCAGCAAAATTAAATATCAAAAATCAGTACTCTCTGATGTGATAGTTAAATATTAAAAATCAGTTCACTCTGATGTGATAGTCATTTTACGGGGGAATAAGTACCGATTTTGAAATTTAATTCAGCTTTAGAAAAGCAGAAAAAAAATACTTTCTGCATTGATTGGTTTTGAAGAACAGGCTGTTAAAAATAACGTGAACTGCGCTTCACTAGAAAAAACTTTCAAAAAACCAAGTAATCCACTATTGCTGAAGATATTAAAAATGAGAAAAATAATCAGAAAAATATAACCAGGAAGTGAAAAAAATCACGTCCTGGGGTAAGAAAAATTCAAAATTTAGAAAACTACGGAACATTTTCTTCCGTGCTAAAAAATCATTTTCAGGTGACGGACGGCATGAAGATGCCCAAATTATATCGAACAAATGTTGTGACATTAAAAACATCCAATAAACGGTCCCATTTTTTTCCCTCGTAGTGACTATGGAGAATTCGTAGCAATGGTCCCATTTTTTTTCCGTAGTGATTATGGAGAATTCGTAGCATTTGGAAGGTCTGAGGTGGGCAAATAGGAAAAAATGACAAATCATTAAATTTCAACCAAAACAATGTCTTCTGAAGGGAAAAAATAATGACAACCAGATTTTTTATTTTCGTAGTATATTCAATGTTTCCCCTACTCCGCAGTAATCGACTATTTCCGTAGCGATTATGGAGAATTTGTTGCATTTGGAAGGTCTGTCATGGGCAAACAGGAAAAAATGACAAATCATTAAAATTCCACCAAAACTGAATGTTTTCTGAAAAAAAAAAAAACGCACCTGACACTCGGGTTTGAAAACTGAACAGAATCTGGTGGAATAACGATACTCTGCATGTGTTCTTATTTCTTCTTAACTATTTCTTCAATACCTGGGTTTATCAATGTTCTTAATAAATAAAGCATCTAAAATCTAAAAACCTAATCTGGTTGGTTGGAACTTATCAAAACTTACTATCCTAAAAACCCAAAAAATATTTTTGTCTCTCTCATTACTTACTTGTAACCAGTATGGCAATATTTTCATGGTTTATTAATACTTATTTCTTGAAATTTATCCACCCTTCTGCTAGGAAAATGACTTTTAAGTAATGAAGCAAAATCACTGTTGCAAAACACATCACTGCGCAACACTCAAAAGATTGCCAAATTTAAATTCACTGTAAAAACTGATTATACAATTTCTGTGAAGTGTAACACTGTCATATTTTCACATTATAAAATACTTTAATAAGAAACTAATTCCATGCAGAGCTTTAAAATATTTCATTATGTGATTTAAGATATTTAATAATGTGACAAGTTGTTACTGAGATCTCAGTTCACAGTTCAAAAAATTTTCAATTAACTCCATGAACCTACTGAGGCTGATTGTATTGGCACTTTTTTTCTGTTAAATGTTTATCAACATTACAAGTTGAATTTGGGGAAACTACATGCAGTGTTAGAAGCAGAAATAAATCTTCTACAGGCCTAGTGGACCACTCGAATTTCCAAATCACTGGTCCGTGAAGAAAAACTTAGGTACACATTTACAACATATGTAGAAAATAACTCATCATCTCACTGGAGCTGTATATCGCAAATTTAGAACATAATGTACACATGTACTCGTGTAAATAGTCTAACAAATAAAACACAAAACATGCTACACAGTGGTAGAAATTTGAAAAATAAATAAACTTCACTGGTCTGCAGGACCAGTGTATACCAAAAGTTGGCAGTTCACTCATTTTTACTGGACCAGAAATGGCACAAATATTAATATATTTTGTATGCACATTGTGTTAGTTTCTGGGACGGTACACTAGTTATAAGGGCACTGATATGAAGCACTATCCATCATCAGTGCACTTCATACAGCACACTGATTATTATGATGCACTTTGCAACATACCAAAAGCCACCTTCATGGAATACCTTGCTGCAGAGTAAAATGAAGGAAGTTTTCCCATGTGGACAGAAAGACAGATGGACAAAGTCAGAGCACAAATGATTCTTCAACCTCCAGTTGGAAAACATTTTAAAAGACCCATACACTAGGGTCACTACTTGTGCAAAGAAGCGGTGCTGTCTTAATCCAAACGTTTTGAGTAGGACACCTGTTTACTAGCCCAAAGTTTTTATAAAATTTCTATATGGTTTGCAATTCTGATATTTTGTTTTTGAGTAGTAAATATCTAAATTTTAAAAACTCCATAGTAAAACCTGGATTCTTTCAAAAAACTGCCATAGCAAAACCTATATTATTTCAAAAAAGTGCCATAGCAAAACTTCGATATTTTGAAATCTGGTTCAGTTCTTTATGACCTTACAAATTCCAAAACAAACTGAAAAAAAAACTAACAACCCAGGCCAGTAACATAAGTTTTTCAGTGGTTCGATGGAATTTTTACTAGCCATTGGACAGCGGACCACTGGGTAATTCAAACGCTGACATGTATATGTATTGGTATGAAGAAGTAGTCTTATCTGTAACTAACGATCAAATAACTAGAAATAAAAAACCATTAGAAAGTACCAATCACTCACCCTAAAGATCATGGTAATCTCCATTGACCACACACTTCCAACACGTCAATCATCGTAATGTTTCTGGGCTTCCAAGGTTTACAGACATCTTGCTTACGATTCTTACTTCCGGGTGTGAAACATGGTATTTTTTTTTTTTTAGCATTTTAAGATGTAACTATAAAGCTTGTCAATGCCATAAAAAAACACACATACTACTCATTCATACAATTCAATTAAAAACTATGTACATATTTACATAACCTTACATTACTAGGTGGTTAAACCTTTGTCAACTGCAAGCACCATACTGCTCCTTCCGCTTCAAAACCCCTGCCACTCCCACTGCAAGTGTCACACTCATTCAGCCCTTCACACACAATCCTCTAGTACTTTCAAACAGACCACTGTCGTCATCAGGAGGCAGGTGTGTCTCACCCGCGCACCACAGCTCAAGTGAGCAGAGCCATCGAGGCACGGGCCCCAGTCGCTATCTCTGAATCATTGTGTCTCTGGCGCCATCTATTGTCTTTGCTGTTCTTTTTTCCTTTTTTTTTTTCTAAGCTGCTGTTCTATTTTTATTAGGGCTTTCCATTGTTCATTTAAGTTACTAGGCTCATTAATGTTGCATAATCTTGATCTGTTTTTTCAATTAACACTGATTCTGCAATTCTTAACTGCCTTTCGTTTTTACAGCTCTTAATAATTTTAATATCCTCAAACCTTGGACATTGTTGATTTTCCATACAGTAATGCTGAAATTCCATACAGTAATGCTAAAATTCCATACAGTAATGCTGAAATTCCATACAGTAATGCTAAAATTCCATACAGTAATGCTTTAATGCTGTCTTAGCTTCTTTTTTATTCCAATTATTTATATGCTGGTTCAATCTATACTTTAACTTATTCTTGGTGCTACCTATAAATGACACAGGAGGTTGCTGGTTTATAGGGATTTCATAAATTCCTGCTCTATCTAATTGGCTGATTTTTTCATTTTTAATCACTAAATTTTTTACAGTAAGTACCTGATTTCCTACCTGTATGTCATACTTGCCACAAACTTTATTAATTTCTGCTGAAACATTTCCTACATATGCTATTGCTCCTACATATTTTACAAGTTTTTTATCAATCTTGACCTTATTTATTGTAAGCTTGAGTTACTTCATAAATCCATTTTTTAATACCTGTTTAGGGTAACCAAAATCATATGCAATTTTTTCAATATATTCAATTTCCTCTTTTTTATACTGTTCCATTGATGAGTGTGTTAAACTTCTTTTAATTAGTGTTTTAACACTATTTCTTTTATGTGTTTATGGATGTGATGACTGAAATGGTATAAGTACTGGGATATATGAAGATTTTCTATGCACTCTGAATTGCATATTATCATTTGTTTTAACAATCAAAATATCCAAAAATGCCAAAGTATTGTCATGTTCTTGTTCTACTGTCAGTTCAATAGATGGATAAATTTCACTATACTTTTTTGTCAAGTCCTCGAAAGTTCATCATTTTTTAGCCTGGACAACAGAAAAATGTCATCAACATATCTGCAGTATATCAGTGGTGGATCTTCGAGTTTACTTATTATTTTTTCCTCAATGTCACTCATTATAATTTCAGCAAATAAAGTTGACAGTGGTGACCCCATAGGTCCACCATGATTTTGTTTGACAACAAGATTTACACCTGATTTCCTACCTGTATTACAATCTTGTTGTCAAACAAGATCTTGTTGTCAAACAAGATCTTGTTGTCAAACAAAATCATGGTGGACCTATGGGGTCACCACTGTCAACTTTATTTGCTGAAATTATAATGAGTGACATTGAGAAAAAAATAATAAGTAAACTCGAAGATCCACCACTGATATACTGCAGATATGTTGATGACATTTTTCTGTTGTCCAGGCTAAAAAATGATGAACTTTGAGGACTTGACAAAAAGTATAGTGAAATTTATCCATCTATTGAACTGACAGTAGAACAAGAACATGACAATACTTTGGCATTTTTGGATATTTTGATTGTTAAAACAAATGATAATATGCAATTCAGGGTGCATAGAAAATCTTCATATATCCCAGTACTTATACCATTTCAGTCATCGCATCCATTAACACATAAAAGAAATAGTGTTAAAACACTAATTAAAAGAAGTTTAACACACTAATCAATGGAACAGTATAAAAAAAGAGGAAATTGAATATATTGAAAAAATTGCATATGATTTTGGTTACCCTAAACAGGTATTAAAAAAATGGATTTATGAAGTAACTCAAGCTTACAATAAGGTCAAGATTGATAAAAAACTTGTAAAATATGTAGGAGCAATAGCATATGTAGGAAATGTTTCAGCAGAAATTAATAAAGTTTGTGGCAAGTATGACATACAGGTAGGAAATCAGGTACTTACTGTAAAAAATTTAGTGATTAAAAATGAAAAAATCAGCCAATTAGATAGAGCAGGAATTTATGAAATCCCTATAAACCAGCAACCTCCTGTGTCATTTATAGGTAGCACCAAGAATAAATTAAAGTATAGATTGAACCCGCATATAAATAATTGGAATAAAAAAGAAGCTAAGACAGCATTAACCCAATACTGTATGGAAAATCAACAATGTCCAAGGTTTGAGGATATTAAAATTATTAAGAGCTGTAAAAACGAAAGGCAGTTAAGAATTGCAGAATCAGTGTTAATTGAAAAAAACAGATCAAGATTATGCAACATTAATGAGCCTAGTAACTTAAACGAACAATGGAAAGCCCTAATAAAAATAGAACAGCAGCTTAGAAAAAAAAAAGGAAAAAAGAACAGCAAAGACAATAGATGGCGCCAGAGACACAATGATTCAGAGATAGCGACTGGGGCCCGTGCCTCGATGGCTCTGCTCACTTGAGCTGTGGTGCGCGGGTGAGACACACCTGCCTCCTGATGACGACAGTGGTCTGTTGAAAGTACTAGAGGATTGTGTGTGAAGGGCTGAATGAGTGTGACACTTGCAGTGGGAGTGGCAGGGGTTTTGAAGCGGAAGGAGCAGTATGGTGCTTGCAGTTGACAAAGGTTTAACCACCTAGTAATGTAAGGTTATGTAAATATGTACATAGTTTTTAATTGAATTGTATGAATGAGTAGTATGTGTGGTTTTTTATGGCATTGACAAGCTTTATAGTTACATCTTATAAGGCTAAAAAAAAAAAAAAAATATGATGTTTCACACCCGGAAGTAAGAATCGTAAGCAAGATGTCTGTAAACCTTGGAAGCCCAGAAACATTACGATGATTGACGTGTTGGAAGTGTGTGGTCAATGGAGATTACCATGATCTTTAGGGTGAGTGATTGGTACTTTCTAATGGTTTTTCATTTATGAATTGCACGTAAACTATGCGCACTTTGCAGGAGTTTAATACCTTAAAAGTGCAAATATAATAACTAGAAATAGTTACTAAAATGATCAAAATAACTAGAAGAAATTGCGAGACAGTTTTGAACAGAAATCCTAAAGAAATTATAACTGAATGTTTAAAAAAGTATTTCAAAACTGTTTCAGAATACACCCATGTCAGTTTATTTTGTGCTGAACAGAACAACTTTTAGGCAGTGGTGTAGCCAAAAAATTCTTAAGAGGTGGGGGGGTTGTCCTAAAGATCTAGACTTACAAATTTTGCTAGTAGACATTGGCCACCAAGACCAAATTTGTTAGTGGCCATAAAAAAAAACTCAGTGGCCAAACTTTGAAAAAAAATCAAATTGTATATTTCATACTAAATTATGTTTATAAAATTGCTTAGTATAATATCAGTATGTTTTATTTTGCATATTTCAGGTATAGTATTCTTAAAAGTTGAAACTGAAGTAATAAAACAATGCAGGAGAGTGGGAACATAGCGCGGGGAGGGGAGTGTGATTACCGGAGAAATCTTTGCACCGTCCGACTTCCGGTTTTGGAAATTTTCCCACTATTTTCAAGCTGAAATACAAATATTTATGCAGTTAAATATTACTTAACAATAATACTGGGCAGAGACAACATCGCGAGAAAAAAGGAATAACGATTGCGGAAAAAATCTTAACTCTGTCGACCTTCCATTTTCGAAATTTTCGTAAAGAAGATGGAATTGCGTCCTTCGACGAACATCCCCCCCCCCCCCATTGCGTTCAATGGTTCATTGATCTCGCAAATGACCAAAATAATAACAAAAAAGGCGGAGTTTCTCGATTTCAAGGAAGAATCTGATGTCTGATATTACAGGAAAATTTTGCGGCGTCTAACCTCCGTTTTCGCACATTGTTGCCTACAGTTTCAAGCTGAAATACTTTTATACAATAAAATCATATTTAACAACACAACTTTACACTAAGGCAACATCGGGAGGAAAAAAATTACGGTTACTTTAACTCTATTCAACTACCGTTTTAGAAAGTTTTGAGACACGAAATACCGTCTCCAGACGGAACTCCCCAACCCACCCACCCACAAATTATCTTCAGTTTTATGCTGATCCTGAGAACGATCTAAATGATGACAAAAAAAATGCGGAATTCCGCGAGTCCGCTTAAGAATCTCGTGCATATCATAAAACAATAAAATTTTTAAAAAAATGAAAATTCGCAGAATGCGTAGTTTCGACAGCGAGGTCCATAGTCAGCCAACTAAATCCGTAGAAACTACGGACATTCCGTAGTAGTTCGCAGGTATGGAAATATTATTACAGTACAACCTCGAAAATCCGGACTATGCGGATTCCGAATTTTAGAATTTTCCTATTGAATATGCAGGCTTTCGGCGAACATTCATTAAAAATAATAAAAAGAAAATGCCTAACTTCTAAAGTTTTCATCTGATTTTGACAAAATTTCACATGGGAGTTTATTTTGACGTGTTTTGGTTACTGTTAAATTTGCATTCAGTTACTTAAAAAATTGGAGAATTTTTTTAAATAAAAATTTCTCCCAGTTGGACTTTTCCGACACAGACAGTTGAGCTGTCCACCACCGGCTTTCATCTCCACCGCAACCTCGTTCCCCTACGATGAACCATCAGCCTTGGCGCATTCTGTGTGATGAAAAACCGACGCCCTCGCCTTTTTTATAAACTTTTTTTCTTCTTTTCTGCTGTTCAAGCAGAATGAAAAAGGTGATGGCCTACTTCCGCGCAACTCAAATTTTGTGCCTTTTCGTACAATTTCCGTACATTTGGAGTAAGATTTTTCAAAAATATGCAGAATTGGCGATTTAATCCAACATTTTTAGTGGCCACGACAATGAAGTTTATCGCCAGTGGCGACCTGGCGACCGTGAGTCTGGATCTTTAGGGGTCCATGGGTTTGGTTCATTGGTGAAAGCCTCATATATACATATATATTGCTTTAAATTCATACTAAATCTTCCCTGTAGGGGGGAGGACCATCCCCTTGGCTACGCCTATGGTTCTAGGTACACATCCTCTCCTGCTTTTACTACTCCAATCTTAAATCACTGACACAGAAAGAAACGCCTTTATCCCAAACATACAGTAAAACTTCCATAACCCAATCTTCAAGGAAACTACGATTAACTTCAAGTTGTAGAAAATTCGAGTTACAGAACTAATCCATCAGTTGTTAAATTTTCTGAATTTGCCTAAGAAAGCAGTAAATAGTTCTTGGACCAAAGATTGTCGTGGTTACTGTATTTATTTACAAATGTTTTAACTACTACAGTACTTCACCAATTGTTTAAAAAATACTGCTGTGCATATCCACGACATCAACATGTTTCAACTGATTTCCACGATTTTTAAGATGGTAGAAAGAGTACTAGCTGGTATTGCATATTTTTCAGCAATATCTTTGTTTTTTATTCCCCTAGTATCCACTTATTGTATCAGCTTCATTTTTTCCTGCGAGGATAACACTTTAAGCTTCCTTTTAGACATCACAAAAATTTCCACTACAATGATACTTAGATTTTTCTAAAACTGGGTGCACAGCACTCACTGCCTGAAACGGGCCCAAAAGAATGCAGAATTTGCAAAAGAATTCTACACACATGCTACTGGACAGGCCTTGCAGCTAAAGGGCTAAATCCCTGAAAATGATCCACCTGGAATGGATTAAAACACCCCCTTCAGAGTGGATGGGAGAGGGAATCCCCTTTGTTCAGCTGACCTTGTTTGACTCCCAGCACTTACAAGACCAGGGCAAGATTTCATCTTTTTTGCTCACTAGCAAATTTTGCTAGTGACCAAATAGTTTGCTAGCAAAACATTTGCATGACTAGCAAGTAAAACTAAATCACATCGTAACTTATTTTCTAATAAAGTTACACAGAAATTTAAATGTGTATAAATATTTTGACTTACCTTTTTGAATAATGAATAGAATCTTAAATAAGTTTAGTGACTATCTTTATTATTAATTTCTAACAAATTCTCATACCACATGAATATATTTCACTGACATTCTAATTCAGATTTCTTCCCATATGGTTTACGCTCAGGGTGTCTGACTTTGTCATCATACCACTTTATAACTGCTGACCGTGGATTAAAAATCTCTTCTTGTGGCCCTTCTATTTCAACTGTCATCAGAGCATTTAAAGTTTCAACAGACAAATTGTTCCTCCAATCCCTTCGTATTCTTTTTAAAAAACAGAATCCCACCTCACAACATGCAGTACTAAGTGGAAGTATCGCACAAATTTCTGCTAAACTTCTACACACTTCATACACACTTCATATCTGCCAACTACCACACAATGCCGTAGTTTCTACGGAATTAGTTTTAGTTGTCTGACTACGGAACTCACTATCAAAACTACAGATTCTACAAATTTTCATTTTGTTTCAAACTTTTCTTTTGCTATTATTTTTATGATATACACGAGATTCTTACAGGGATTCACGGAATCCCGCTTTTTTTTTTTTTTTTTTTTTTTTTTTTTGTCGTCAGTTAGATCATTCTGAAGATCGATATTTGGGAGAGGGGGGAGGGTCGTTTTCCATCTGGAGACGAAATTTCGTGCTTCAAAACTTTCGAACACAGTAGTGAAACGGAGTAAGAAAATTTTGCCGTAATCGCAAATTTTTCTCCCAATGTTGTCTTTGTGTCCGCTTTTCTTGTTAAATATCATTTTATTGCATAAATGTTTGCATTTTAGCTTGAAACTGTGGAGAACAATTTGCAAAAACGGAAGTTGGCTGCTGCAAAATTTTTCTGTAATCTTCAGGCATGAGATTCTTCCGCGAATTCAAGGAATTCTGGCTTTTTTCGTTATTATTGGAATTCCGTCTTTACGAAACTGGAAAACGAAAGGTCGACGGAATTCGGATTTTTTCCGTAATCATAATTTTTTTTTTTTCTCACGATGTTGCCTCTGTCAAGTATTATTGCTCATTAACAAACCAGAAGTCAGACGAAGCAAAAGTTTCTTCCGTAATCGTTTACCCCTCCACGAACACGTTTCGTAAAAAAGCGTCTATCTATGCCACGCAATAAGGCTAGTTACTATGGATAAGACATTTGCCAGTGTTGGCAGGCTATTTTCCAGTAACATTTTGGTTTGCTTCTTTCGGTTTTGTCTACCATCCGAATAAGTGGAATTATTCTTGCTTATTCATCACTGATCATTAGAGCGCAGTATTTGATGTCTGCACGACTATCAAGACTTGTGGAAGTAGGAGATCGCTTCGCTTAGGGTATGACAAGAGTTGAGGACAAAGTTCGTGGGGCAAAAGAAGGGAGGGTGGCAGAGCAGGTGGTCAAACAACCGATCCATCCCAGAACTCTGGGTTGCCACAGCAACCATTGCCGACGTCACGTTCAGTTTCTGTAATAGACCAATGAGGGCACGATTGAGAGGAGTTTCAATGCGCTTCTACGACAGTTTGGAAGGGATGAAAGATATGGGGGGGATGGGTATTAAGTGTCGAAAGGAAATAGGCGAAAGAGAATCGCTGATCGTCGCTGTTTTAACAAGTGATAATAGAAACTGTTATGTAAACTTTGTGGATTAATAATGATTTTTGGTTACTTTAAATAAAGAAATTACCTTACTAGCAATATTTGCTACTGCGATTTTTTTTCACTAGCAAATTTGATTTTTCACTAGCTATTTGCTAGTTGCTAATCGGTGAAATCGCACCCTGTACAAGACTATCAACAGGTCATTTTTTTTTTTTAATTCGAGTTTTAGAATACGATTTTCACGATTTTTTTTCACAAAACAGGAAATAAAGTTTTGAGCTATAGAAGAATTCGAGTATAAGAAATTCGACTTATACAAGAAAAAATGTACAAAAGAAGAAAAATTTTTATGCAAAATGCCGAAATTCTTTGAGTTATGGAAAAATTCAACTTGTAGAAGTTCAAGTTTTAGAAATTTTATGACGTATATATAAATGTTTTTCTTTTTCATTTTGAGGTTTAAAGATTACCATGAGCAAAGCTAAGGTCTATATAAGCAGTCGCCCATCCCTAATTTGAGACCACTAGTCTCAGGGAGGGGAGAGAGCCACGGCTGTAGGACAAAGACACCAAACATGTGCCTTATTCAGGGTAGCTCGGCTCACTGGTGCCACAGCAGTAACTAGGGTGGGGCAGCTGCCCCGGCCACAGCTGAAGAGAGGGTGCAAAACTCAGTGCTTACAGTCTGATTAAAATTGGAACTGAAACTTAGCACCAGTTTCCGCTACAATTTTTATTGTTTTCCCTTCAAAACGTTCAGGGAGGTATTAATTACTCACATTCAAAAATGAAGGCGCAAGATAAGGAAGTCATTCACATTGTTGAACATTCTCTGGGGACTGTTTAATGATTTCTGAGACTTTGAGCCTTGATTTCCATTTGATGTGGTACTGAAGGTCATTAAGTCCTAAGCCGTGCAAACACACACAGTCCGAGTTTTTTTGTTTGGGAAAGATTAATGACCAGCGTGAACAACTTGATGGGCTATAAGCAGTCGCCCGTCCCTAATTTTAAGTCACTGGTTCCAAGAAAGGGAGGATCCATCCATAATTTAGGGTCACTGTTTCCAGGGAAACAGCGTCCATGCCTCACCGGGATTTGAACTTGGGTCTATCTCAAACAAATAGTAAGAAGCCAGTGCTTTGACCACTGCACCAGCTGAATAGGAGTTCGATTATGCCTCTCCTATAGATAAATACATTGGGATGAGACATTTTGTTTTGCCGAGCAATATACATCTATGTGTGTGCATATGTATATGCGATTAAATCAAAAATATATCATAACTAATTTATAAGATAGATGGGGGCGCAATATTTTGTGCTTTGCCCCAGGCGCAGAAATGCCTGCTTACGTCTCTGCTGGTGCCCACAGAATTTTTCCAGAAATAAAAGCAAAGTTCCAGCCCAAAGACTTCTTTCAAAGCTCTAATGCTTTCGAGACAAATAACAGAAATACAGTCTCAGAGCCTCACTGTGTAAAAGAAAAAATATTTATTTCTTAAGGTAAATAAACAAAAAAATATTAAGAGTATTTAAGAACAATTTAAGTAAAATATAATTGAATAAATGTTTTGAAACCTATTTAGCTAGCAAAAAGCAACTTCTTACCATAATTAAGCTGGATTATGATTGGGTCACTCCTGGTTGGAAGAAAGTAAAAATTGAGTGTTATATTGATTTGCCCAAATCAATGAACCTTTCTTATAAAATCTGCATTTTCATAAACCCAATTTCAATGAACACTCAATCACACACAGACCACCCAGTCTCTCCTCGGTCATGGGTGATCTCACCCAATACTTCACCCAACAGAGGGTACTGAAAGATCTTTCAGTGGTACATGCTGTTGCAAAGAATGTAGCTGCAATTCTTAGTGCCCTTGAAACTACCAGGAAGAATTTATCTGCTTCCTGCATACTTTCAAAATGTGTTATTACTTTCTCAGTTTTCTGCTACCTCGTCTTTCCAAAAGTGATGCCACAGTATTAACATTTTACAGCCATAACATTTTCCTTCTGATCTCATTTAGTTCAAAATTAATAACAAAGCACAATTAAAGAATCCTTAAGTGACCACTATTTACTTTGAAAAAGAAATTATAAATACACAATTCTATGGCTTTTATTTAGGTACTGGCCCCCAGTAATAAAGGAGGGCATCTTCTTCCCCCTTTCTACTTCACTTCTGTGTCACTTACCTATTGGCCACTCTAGCCCAAATCTCCTAGGTTCCTATTTCTAAGAGTTGTTTAAGACCTGGGGGTCAGACACTCCCTTGCTAAAATCCTCTACATATGATCATTTGATCTATGGCTTTCCTTACTTCATGAAGGTAGTTCAATCTCTTGGTGGCAAGATCATCGCAAGACACAACTATAGTCTCTGTGTGTACCCGTGGGTACTAAGCCCAATCTGTCCTGCCACCGTCTTCTGCATCGACTACCGGTAGCCGTGCTCTTTGAAGACCATGGCTTAGCCAGCAATCATACCGTCATCTTCGCCGCTGATGCGTCACACAGATATGTAAATTTTCCATAAAACTTTTTTTTTTTAAATGCCTATATTAGTGCACTTTTTTGTTTATTTTATATCAGTTTTGATTTCAAAAAAGATGTACATCATATATTTTGCCCCACATTCTACATGTTAACCAATTTCTATTGTGCTACAATTGTTTCTTAAGCACTCCTGTTTTAAGCTTTACAGTCTACTTGGAATTTAATTTTTATAACTTTTCTTATAAAATGTGGTTGCTAACATTTATATACAATTGTCATATACTACTTTTTATGTCACATAATTACAAGAACACTGAAACAAACAAGGAGCTCTGAATTGCTGAGTTTTTATGTTTTAAGCCACTCATGAAGACCTGTCTTCAGCATTACATAATAAAATTAGAAATACTGATAACGTTAGATAACTCTGTACTAAGTTATTATTACTAAACATATTACTATGTTTAATAAGAAAAGCTAATTCTGAAGTGCTTTTTTACCTGTGTTTCTTTCCAGAATAAAAATTTAATATAGTTTTAGCTCAGTAAATCAAATCAATAGCAAGAAGTGTGAAGATCTTGATTTAGGTTTACACTTCTCGTTTTTCCTCACTCTTGCAATTAACCAAATCTTATACAACAACCTCAAAAAATCTGAATGTCTACACTATACATAAATGTTTGGACATTTCTGACTTTACCGTAATCATGATGAAAAAACATATATAGTCAAAAAAAATTAATAATAATCACTTGGTAAGTCTTTACAGAAATTCTCCAGGGAAAAAACCATCATCTTCATCATAGCCTTCACCCAAAGCAGGAAACAATTTATTGTAACAGTACGAATTGGGATCTCTGAAGTGTGCATAAGGATTTACTGGTTTAAGTCTTGTCGTACACAGCCAACAAAAGTAGGTCCCACAACGGAAACATGTCATTTTATTGCATCCATCAGACTTTTCAATACAAGCATTACACTGCGGGCACTTTTTGCTGTTAGAATCAACCCAATCCTCTGATAAAGTGTTGTCTACCAGGAACTGCAAGACTTTTCGGCCATATCGTTTCTCCATCAGTTCCTTTTCTGCATCTTTACTTTGCAAATACTTGTTACAGATTTCTCGTTTTTCCTCACTCTTGAAATTACAAGGCTGAACTCCGTGAAATGCCATTCTGCAAAACATACAAAATACAAAACTACACTGAGGACAAACTCCCATATTTGTACCTGGTTCTGCAATCAAAGGTGACTGACAAAATTTCCTAGGGCAATAGGCTATGTCTGCCATGGTGTCTAATGACCTAGATAAAAGTAGTTCATCATATTTGGAAAACAAGTGCATGTCTACTAACTCACGGACCTGATTTGGATGAGCCTGTGATGTACACTTGTCTTCTGGACAATTCAAGCTACAAACATTACCATCTTTTATTTGAATTTCAAAGTAAGACTTCATGCAGTCCTTACAATATAAGTGATCACACTCCCTGAAACGAGTAAACATGCAGCCTTGTTTTTCTTTGAAGCATACCTTACAAGTAAACGATCTTTTATTAAAAGCATCATCCTTTTTAAGTTTATCATATTCACCTAGAGAAGAAAATAATAATCTCCCATCAGTCAGATCTAACATAGCTCTCAGATCAATAGGCCCAAAACCCCCAGAGATACATGGCTTTAATGAGATCTGATTTTCATTTTGTTCCTCATTAACACCATCTGTGAGGAGTGTTCTTCAAAACTTAGTGCATTATACTTTGATCTATCTGAAATTCTTTCAACATTGCTGCATTTTCTAATGGATTGTGAAGTACCTGCTGTAAGACTTACATCTGGACTAGAATCACATGTTGAGATTTCAGCTTTACCTTTGCTTGCACTTTTCCACCTTTTGTAACCAGATAATTTGCTGATATCAAGGGTGTTGGTAATACCCAAGTAAATCAGCATTTCCTCACTACTTAAAAATTCCATCCACTGATAGAGAATAACTTCTCGGTCGCCATCTTTATACATGTCGTCAAGTTTTTTACAAAGCAAGGAAATCTGGCTCAGCGTTAACCAATTGGAAGAGAGTAAAAATGCTGGTGGTGACTCAGATGGATAGCTTTCCAGAAGTTCAAAAAACAAATTCAGAGGTGGAAGGTGCTCCACTTCCATCCTATTGATACAGTTTGCCTCATTGTTACAGGCATCATAATCAGAAGTTTGAGTTTTGGCTTTTTGCACTACAAAAAAAGGTTGTGGTAATCGAACTGCCGCTAAAAATCGGCCTCTAGTTGGTGTAGTATTTTTGATCAATCACTAGTTTATCATCCTCGAAAATGCTTTGTAACACCAAAAGTTCTTCACTCTGCTTCTCCAGATTATCCATCATTACGCCACAGCTTCCCTACTAAACCATAGCGAAAACTGTCAATATTATAAAAGACCACATGTTAATTCTCTTCCAAGTTATCTGAATCACGTGGATATGTTCCTTTGCCACTTATTTACACTGTGGTTACAACTGTTTACAAACTATGGGTAGGATATGCAGACTAAGTCACGATTATAGTACGCTCAAACCTCTGGTAATCAAGAACGGAAACTAAATAAAAGTTTAGAGCAACTTATCCTACATACAGACTATCAGTTAAGATACATCATAATACAGACTATCAGTTAACAATAACATACACTCATACAGGCTTCAGTTAAGTTCCTGAACCCAAGAACAGCTGAGATGATTTAATCTTATCGATCTAAAACCTCTTAATATCGATGTGTAGCATATCAAAGAACCAAATAGGTTATATTATTGGAGACACCACTCCCATCCACGCAGCATTGGCCGCTATAAGTCAAGGCCCCAGCAGCGTCTGACGTCACGGACGGGCAAAAAGCTGCTTTGAAACTACAGAAACCACTAAAGCTGCGAGGCGTTTACAGATAAAATGAGGGATTTAATAATTATCAATTATGCAACCTTACTGTTTAATCAACTGTGTAAACAAAAATGTTTTTTTCTTCTTAATTTTACAAGATTTCTAAAAAGAGAAAAAACCAGCCTTTCGGGAATCTAAACTCGACGTTACGAAACAAAAATCGGAATGCGATTATTTTACAGAAGGTTCAGTGCTGGAAGAATAAAATTACTTACCTGATATGTGCAGATAATTTAATATTTTCAGTAATCTCACTAATTTAAGTTTTTGAAGTCGAAGATATTTCCTTACTTCAAATTTTACGGTAAGTGAAGGGTCGCTATTAAGAGGTCATATTTTTGAGATCAAAGCAATTTTTATTAGCTTGTAAAAGCAGGGTATATATAAAAATATAATAAAAACAAGATAAAACTCCACTCAGCATGAATGAAGACATAACAGGCTCCAGAGATTTTCCAGTGGGAGAAAACAAAAGTTAGCACACAAACGTGCAAAAATTGCTCAATACGTGAAAATTTCAGTTGAGAGTACAAGACTCACAAAGATTACAGAACATGAGCTATATACATCACAGTGAAGAGTGCTTTGTGTGAAACGCATAACAAGTTCAAAAAGAGCATAGCATGTAAAACTTTTAGAAACAAAATTGAAATAGCATAGTAAGCAAACAATATACATGACTCGCACAGTGGGGTGAAACAAAAAGAAAACATGTAATACAAAATGCAGATAGAAAAAATATACAGCACATTGAACAGGAGTAAACATGGTTCAAACACACAAGACAGTGTTGGTCAGTCAAGAGTAAAATGTAGTAAGAAACATAAGAAAAACATAGCAGTCCAACAAGAGACAAGGGGAATTTCAACAGAAAATTGGAGCACATACAGTGCAAGAACAACTAAATAGTCACACAGCAATGAGAACGCACAATGATGCAGAAAAATACAGAAGCATCCTCCAAAAGATGATAAAAAGGAGGATGAAAAAATAAAAATAAGCAAAAGAACAACACAAAATGCAAGAGAACAAAACAAATACAAATGGCAAGCTGACATTTGCAAACAAATAACACAATAAATGCAGCACAAAAAGGACACAGACTGCACTGTATAATTCCACATAAACACACTTCCCCTACCCATAAACACACTTCCCCTACCCTAGTAAGCGGAAGATGACCAAAAGCCCAACAAAAAAAATGACAGAAAAACTAGAGAGTGAGGTGGGGGAAGGAATTCCGAATGAGAAACCATCCGGAATGCATGCAAATAGACTCTCCATACAAAGACCATTCTTACGCTCACATCACATCAGCTTTCGAAGATATTACCTTATAACAAAAAATGCACAGACAGGTGTCATAGCAGGTCACTTATTTTTCATTACATTTAAAATTACATTCAGTATCTACGAACATAGAATCAAATCTGTTTATGTCCACTGCTATACTTACAATGAATATAAATAAGGAAAACAGCTTTAAAAAAACGATTCAACACTTTTGTGTATACATACGTGACATAAATATAAACCCTACGTTTTCACACACAAAAAAACATCCAAAACACAGCTCCTAACATAAACCAAAATAATGCATGTCACCCCACACTGCTTAGTGAGCATATGTACCCATTCAGGATATAGTTATTATATATCCAAAAAACATAATATTAAATTCCACCACAGTTCAACTACAATAAAAAAAATAATAACATAGCCAGAATTACCCTTTACAAGAAAACCAAATACTAATAACTATTATTCGAAAGTATGTTCAATAGTTGGGACAAACTATTGAACCTGTAAGAGTTCGATTCAATATAATTGTCCCCAAGGTAAATATTTACAAATCGCATTCAAGATAGCATTAAGGACATTCTTTGCACAAGTAACTCCTATTATAATTACATACAGTTGTAACAGCACTTTCTGTTAATTCAACAATTAAAATAAAACACCAGAAGGTTAATACTGTTAACTATAAAACCTTGCCAAACATATTATTCTCACATAAACAGTGATATATCCTCCTGCAAATTTCACAACCATTAAATAAAATACTTAATAAAATGTACAATAATTAATGATAGGTCATCTGACATTCATGACGTCTCTAACCAACAGGAATTTTTAAAGGTATATATTTATATACATCACAGTGAAGAGTGCTTTGTGTGAAACGCATAACAAGTTCAAAAAGAGCATAGCATGTAAAACTTTTAGAAACAAAATTGAAATAGCATAGTAAGCAAACAATATACATGACTCGCACAGTGGGGTGAAACAAAAAGAAAACATGTAATACAAAATGCAGATAGAAAAAATATACAGCACATTGAACAGGAGTAAACATGGTTCAAACACACAAGACAGTGTTGGTCAGTCAAGAGTAAAATGTAGTAAGAAACATAAGAAAAACATAGCAGTCCAACAAGAGACAAGGGGAATTTCAACAGAAAATTGGAGCACATACAGTGCAAGAACAACTAAATAGTCACACAGCAATGAGAACGCACAATGATGCAGAAAAATACAGAAGCATCCTCCAAAAGATGATAAAAAGGAGGATGAAAAAATAAAAATAAGCAAAAGAACAACACAAAATGCAAGAGAACAAAACAAATACAAATGGCAAGCTGACATTTGCAAACAAATAACACAATAAATGCAGCACAAAAAGGACACAGACTGCACTGTATAATTCCACATAAATACACTTCCCCTACCCTAGTAAGCGGAAGATGACCAAAAGCCCAACAAAAAAAATGACAGAAAAACTAGAGAGTGAGGTGGGGGAAGGAATTCCGAATGAGAAACCATCCGGAATGCATGCAAATAGACTCTCCATACAAAGACCATTCTTACGCTCACATCACATCAGCTTTCGAAGATATTACCTTATAACAAAAAATGCACAGACAGGTGTCATAGCAGGTCACTTATTTTTCATTACATTTAAAATTACATTCAGTATCTACGAACATAGAATCAAATCTGTTTATGTCCACTGCTATACTTACAATGAATATAAATAAGGAAAACAGCTTTAAAAAAACGATTCAACACTTTTGTGTATACATACGTGACATAAATATAAACCCTACGTTTTCACACACAAAAAAACATCCAAAACACAGCTCCTAACATAAACCAAAATAATGCATGTCACCCCACACTGCTTAGTGAGCATATGTACCCATTCAGGATATAGTTATTATATATCCAAAAAACATAATATTAAATTCCACCACAGTTCAACTACAATAAAAAAATAATAACATAGCCAGAATTACCCTTTACAAGAAAACCAAATACTAATAACTATTATTCGAAAGTATGTTCAATAGTTGGGACAAACTATTGAACCTGTAAGAGTTCGATTCAATATAATTGTCCCCAAGGTAAATATTTACAAATCGCATTCAAGATAGCATTAAGGACATTCTTTGCACAAGTAACTCCTATTATAATTACATACAGTTGTAACAGCACTTTCTGTTAATTCAACAATTAAAATAAAACACCAGAAGGTTAATACTGTTAACTATAAAACCTTGCCAAACATATTATTCTCACATAAACAGTGATATATCCTCCTGCAAATTTCACAACCATTAAATAAAATACTTAATAAAATGTACAATAATTAATGATAGGTCATCTGACATTCATGACGTCTCTAACCAACAGGAATTTTTAAAGGTTTAATACAGCTTGGTATCATGGTATTAACAACATTAGTAAAGAAGTCATCGCAGTAAGTGAGCATTACTGATGACAATTTTTTTAAGGAATTTATTCCGTCATCTGCAGGTAAGTCCCTTTCTACTAAGACTACTGCTCACTGTTAACATCTCCCGAGTATACGGTCTAAAATTTTGGTTGTCCATCTGTGGTCCGTTCTTCTGGCAACATGTCCATACATACTGTATAAGATAGAGTTTGGGACCCCATCGCCGTACACACACGCAGGAGCAAAGCAGTTGCTGAGGCGCGATCTAACGGCACAACATAAAAGACTCTATTGGCGCATGGTGGAGCTTAGTGAACACAACTGTAAAACTATGATAAGCAGGGCAGAAATGTAAATTACAAAGTTATAGAACTGACTTTGCTTATTAGGAATCGATATCGCTGTTTTATTAAGTACACATTATACATGTGTTTGCATTCTGCAAAACATTACAATCTTACATTATTAAATTTAGTTCGTGCACATGTAAAAAGTGTCATATTATATCATTATATTCCCAAAAAATGTGGGGTGGGTGGGTGGGGGAGTCCTTTACATTGGAGATCGACGACTCTGAAAATCTGGGAGGATCCTGACCCCCACCCCAGTGGTTTTGCTTATGATTCCATGAATACACTCCTGATAATTAGTAAAAAAAAAAAAAAATTAAAAAAATCCCGAATCAGTCAAACTGACTTCTTCCTGAAGTTGTTCTTCAAATTGATAAAAAAAAAGTATAGTATGCAGCAATTTACCATTATATCTTTAAAAAAGTTGTTTAATCAATACATCTTTATGGACCAGAGGTAAGACAACTAAAAAGGTCATGCAGATGCTGCGAACAACTCAAAGTAGCATGGAGAGATGCATGCTTGGCAAAATTATGAACTCATCTATCCGAAAACTGGCAACAGAAGATGACATCAAAATAAGTCCATAAAGTGGCAATGGATGGGACACATTCTTAGAATTGGCCACCATTAGACAACTGAAATATTACAGCGGATACCAAGGAGCAGAAAAATACGGAAAAGAAGACCGTGTAGGAGTTGGGTGGATGAAACTTGAAAACTTGCTTTTCCGATAGTGATTCTGTAGAATTTCAGCAAATTTTGATTTTTTTAGTAGCTCGAATATTTTTGATCTTTTTTTTCATACTCTATATATTGAAACCTATATACATGAGAAGTTAGAAGCCAAAGTAACATGCCGCCCCGGTGGCGCAGTGGTCTAAGGCGTTGGCCTCTGATCATTCGTCCGTAAGGGGTCCGGGTTCGAATCCCAGTCAGGCATGGATGTTGTGTTTGTCTTACGGCACTGGCTCTTTCCCTTCCCTGGAACCAGTGACCCTAAATTAGGGACGGGCGACTGCTTATAGCCCATTGAGTTGCTCGCGGAGGTCGTTAAACCTCCAATCAAAAAAAAAAAAAAAGTAACATGGAGAAGACTAGCTTATGACTGAAAATTTTGGTAGAAATTTGGGGAGAGTTTCACCCAGCAGTGGACTGATAATGGTTGATGATGATATGCATATAGGGGAGGAAGTATTGACAAAAGAAAAAATCTGATATAAATTAACACGCCCATCATTCCTACATTTACTGATTTTTGTGCAGTATAAGTTTTGTTAGGTTTAATCCTACATTGATTCCAATCATTTGCAATGTAGCTTGTTTAGCTGCGTGGTGCAATCTAATAGTTGCATATTCCCTTATAATTAGTTTTTTTAATGTTGTGACATCATTATCTACCTCATTATCATCTAAATGAGAGTCTAATGTTTTAAATACAGACATACCTGCCAACCTCCTTAAAACAAGACACTGAAGTTTGGTCATAAGATGAGGAATTCTTCTTTTTCCAGAACTGAACATCCAACTTCTAATGCATTGTTCAGTAATCTTTGAAATTAGGCATACACTCCGAGATGGTATGGTTAACCCTCCTTCTGACTTCAGATTTACAAGAACAGATATTGAAGCTCTAGCGACTTCGAAGTCTACATCAATCAGTGCCAATCTGCAGTCTATGCAAGAAATCTTTTTATAATTTTTTTGCGTACAAAACCTGCAATGTGAGCAACAACATTGTCAGTATAAAGTGAAAGATTTGCTGTGCTGAAGATGTTTGCATAATCATGGTCCAGGACTCCAATGGAAGATTCTTCAGCTGAACAACGCCGCTTTTATGAAATGCTCAACACATCATCAATTACAATATCATCTTTATCATAAAGTGCATTAACATTAAGAATTTTCATTTCAGCAACTGTAATACCGTTACCAGTCTTTCGCACTTCAATGAGTCTATTCAAAATAAGTTGACGGTATGCACTTCTAAACTGAGCTACATTGGGGTTATTATTGTGTCCCCCTTTAGAACGTATAGCACCAAAAAACAATTCTAAATGGTCTTGACTAAGTTTGTAATTTAAGATATAGTTTAACTTATCTGTTAACAAAGTGTCTGCCAAATAGATAATGCTTTTTATTGTGGTACAAAATCCCAGGATGCATGTATTTCTGCTAGTGTTCAGAAGTTTGGAACCTTCTACTCTTCGCAGGTTCAAGAATACATCAGTAGCAACTTGCAAGTGAGTTTTCCATATAGCTCTTGTTTCCTGCTTTTAAATTGCTTTCCAAAGAGATTCCTGGAATTCAAAATATCAAAAAGCTTGTCAATGATGAAAATGAATTGGGCAGTACTTTCACAGTCTTGGAAACCTGGAATTTTTAAGCGTTTCATAAATAACAATGCTGCAGCAACAGAACTGCTCAGTGTCTGGACTGCCAACTTGACCTTCATTTTTTGTTTGTACCATTCCACATGATTTCGCTTCAGTTTGATGGCAGCATGAATCATTTGTACTTCTTGAATTTCATACAATTTCTTTATATAATACCAGCATATTATGTTATTGTTCCCATCCAAAAGGACTTTAAGATCTCCAAGTACATTTCTGAGAACTTTCAGCATGTGGCACGCATCAAATAACGCTGCAACTTTTTTCTCACTGTCTGCTGGATGACTAAAAATATTATTGATGTTCTCAGAATCAAAGGAAGCTCCCAACTCTTTAAACATTGAAAAATTTGCTCTGATTCCATCATAGACTACAGCAGCAACATGATGCAGTTTTCTTAATGCCACATTTAAGAAAGCTGCTTTTTGAGACCCTGATAGACCAGCTGTGAGGAAGTAGGCTATCGGTACTTTCCAGCTGTCTTCAAGGCACACAATCATGAAGACTAATGCCTTCGATGCTACAGAACAATTTTCATTACTGGCCCCAGCGCCATAGTCTACAAATCCTATTTGAGACTCTCCATCAAACAGAATTTGCTTTCGAATAGAAATTTCGTCAAGAATTAGTGAGCATGTGTAGCGCTTTTTTCGGATTCACTCATACTCTCTAATGCTACAAACACCTCTTTCGTAAAACCTGGTGCTCCATCAACTGATTGACACCAACGATGGATTGTTGAAGAGTGAGGCAGATACAGCCTGTCACGTATAAAGTCATATGCTTTAGGCGAGTAAAAGTATAAAGACATGGCAAATCGTTTAATTTCAGCATTGTAGGATCTACCGATTGTTCGCTTTGCATTCTTCATTACATTTCTGAACAAATAGATAGATGTGTCAGGAAGAGTGTCTTCTACTAAATGGAACTATTCTTCCCTCAAAAAATTGTGCTCAAAAAGGAACTGTGAGATTTCTTTTGCACAAGTGTTACGCTGTTTGCTTAGCTGTAGTTGTTGTCGAGAACTTTTTAGTTTTTTAAATAAAACATCATTACGATCAGTTGCTAAATCCAATTTTGTTTTTAGTTTTCGAAGGCTTTCGGCAATACAGTAAGTGTGATCACAATTGTTTTCAGCTTGTGTTCTGCTGGTATTTGGCAATGGCATTTCTACTTCTGCTGATGGATTTTCTCTATAAGTTGGTGGTTTTCTTTTTGGTGCATCACGATTTTTACTTGAAAAAGTGAACACAGAAGGCACAGCATCCTCAATTAATCGGGTATTGCTTCCTTGATACACGTTTTTGTAAATAGACTGATTTTTGGGAAAACAATCTTCAGTGAAATGTGTAGAGCAAAGAACGCCGCCCCGGTGGCGCAGTGGCCTAAGCGATGGCCTTTGATCTTTCGTCCGTAAGGGACCAGGGTTCGAATGCCGGTAAGGCATGGGTGTTGTGTTTGTCTTACGGCACTGGCTCTCTCCCTTCCCTGGAGCCAGTGACCCTAAATTAGGGACGGGTGACTGCTTGAACACTTCTAATTGACGGTTTCCAATCTTTTCTTCGCACGTTGTGTAGCCACATCTTCATCAGCTTTTAATTTTGGTGAGGAAACCTAAAATGAATATAAATAAAGGAATAAATATATCAGTGACAGCTTTTGGGAGGAGGCAAGGGAGGCAGTGCCTCCTCAGAATTTTAAGACTCTTAGTTTGAATTATTCGTTTTGTTCATTCAGTACTTTTGCGTATAGGAGAGCAAACGTTTATGCTAGTTAACTCTTTTGAATTAAATGTCTATGCGTTCATTCAGTTTTTTAAATTGACGCTTTTCGAAAACAATCGGTAGCGCGTAGTTGTGAATTGTTCCCAGCTTGCGATATTCGTCCTTGAGGCAGGAAGGAAACTGTCTCCCGTACATTTTGCGCCAAACCTGTTTACTCCCACTGAATCAGTAGATACGAAGGTAGGCGGTGGAACTGCCAACACAAAGAGCGCACGCGCACTGTGAATGTCCTGTGAGGCAGATGTTATTTTGCCTCACGAGAACAGCTGCTTCGTAGGCAGCAGCTCCTCTGTGTTAACTCCACATTCTGACAGCTTCGAGCGTCATTACATAGCGTCTTCTTCCTAGTTGCTTTTCTTTCACACTAATGTTTGTGTAACTAATTTTATTTATGTTTTATGAAGAGTTGTTTATCAGACCATGGCCTCTGCTTCAAACATTTGTAATATGGCGGATAGCCTACTGGAAAAACCTTTTAATAGAAGAGATTTTGAAGAAAAGAATCAAATTAAAAATTATGGTAAGCCTACACCTGAAATGAAAAAGATGACTTCAAAGGGCAAAACTTCAAGCAGAGGTTTTAATATTGACTGGTACAGAAAAGAACAATAGCTAACTGGTAGTGAATCAACGAACAAACTATATTGCTGGCCAAATTTGCTGTTTCGTGTGGGTGGCAATGAAGTCTGGCAAAGAGAAAGGCTTCAATGATTTGAAAAATTTACCACGTGCTTTGGGCAGGCACAAAAAGTGTAAAGATCACATTCTGGCAGTTGTTAAATTAGAGTTGCTAGGCAAAACAAGGATAGACTACTCTCTCAACGAAGCAAAGAGAACAAGTGACTTACGTCATAATGAAAAAGTAAAAAGAATCGTGATGTAATGAAGAAGTTGATTCATATTACAACACTACTGGCGCGGCAAGAGCTCCCATTTCGTGGACACGATGAGAGCGAAGTCTCTGAAAATAAGGGGAATTACCTCGAGATGATTGATTTACTCTCCAAGAGTGACGAAACATTCAGAGTGTTTATGGATAATAGTGCAACATTTTCAGGAACTTCAAAAACAATACAGAATGATTTAATCGAATCAGTTGCTCATACAATTAGGAATGAAATCAATGCAGATATTGAAAATTCCCAGTTTTTTTCTTGGCTGATTGATGAAGCGACAGACATTAGCTCCCATGCACAAGTATCAAGTATAGTTCGATTCGTGAAAGATGGATCACCAGTAGAAAGATTTTTGGGATTTTTTGACGTAAGTTCTGATCGGTGTGCTACTTTGCTTAAAGAATTACTGGATCGTGAGCTGGAAAGATTTAGGTACAAAGAAAAACTAGTTTCACAGAGATATGATGGCGCAGCAGTGATGGCATCAGAGCTGAATGGATTGCAAGCAAAAGTGAAGTGTGATGCCCCTCAAGCATTATTTATTCACTGCTACGCACACAGGCTGAACTTAGTTTTGAGCAGAGCAGCGTCAGTGTTGAAGGAATCACGTATTTTTTTTTGCAAATTTAAATGCAATTTGTGCATTCTTTTCCAAATCGACAAAGCGTGTTCATTTACTAGAATCTGTTGGTGGACCCAGACCACCTCGTGTATCTCAGATGAGGTGGAACTTCAAATCTCGTTCAGTGTCTACCATAGCTGACCACAGGTGCCTGCTAATTGAAGTATTTGAAAAAATTGAGGATGATTCCAACTATGATGATGAGACAATTCACGAAGCAGCAGGACTAAAATGGTGGCTCCAAGACTTTAATTTCGTTTTTCTTCTCTTCACATATAAAAAAAATATTTGATTTAACTGAGGTTACTTTCTCTGTACTGCAATCAAATAGATCCGATGTTACATTCTGTAACAAACGAATTACTGGCTTATGTGAAAAATTGTTGTACTTTCGAGATCAGAGACAGTTTGAAGATCTCTATCATAACGTGTGCAGTGAGGTTGGTTCTCCAAATAAAAGATTTAAAGAAAGCAATGATATTTCAGCCACCGTGTAATACAGAAGACTGTATTATGAGGTAATAGACAATGTCACAGCTCAGTTAAAATGCCAGTTTTCTGACATTGAGAAATCAAAATTTCTTCAGCTGGTCGATGTACACTGCTTTGAAGCTCATTCTAGAATTTTTCCTGAACACTGTTTTAAAGCTCTGCTTCAAACTTATGAAAAATACTTTGACAGCACCAAACTGCATAGTGAGCTGCAGGTTCTGTATTCAGACAGCGATCTGTGGAGCAATGCCAAAAGTACAACAGAACTTCTATCTGCCATATACAATAATAATCTAGCACAGGCACTGCCAGAGCTATTTAGACTTCTTTCCCTCGTAGTAACAATTCCTGCAACATCGGCCTCTGTGGAACGCAGTTTCTCGTGCCTGAATAGGATAAAAAACTACAAGAGAAACTCCATTAAGCAAGAAAGGTTGTCAAGTTTATCAGTTCTGTCCATCCAGAAGGCGCCTGTGAAGAGGATGGATGCAGAACAGACATGGTATGACCATATAATAAATCACTTCGCCAAACAGAAAGAACGAAAGATAGACCTCATTTACAAGACAATATAAGCTTAAGGTAAGCTTTCTCTCTTGCTGTATAGGTAAACGCTGTGTGCGAAGTCTTCAAGACTTTTTTCTTTTGGCGTCAGTGAAGGTATAGAGGTGTACATAGAATTTCATTTGAGATGAAAAAAATGTATAGTTCAGTCTTGCTTTTTATCTTCTGTTGATCTCTTTAATAAAAATCTATTTCGATGCAATATATTTCATATTCAAACTGGCTTAACAGTTCCCAAATAGTCCAAGAGGGCTATTCAGACTGAAAAAAGATATTTAGGCGAACGGCCGGAGACTTACCTAATCAGGTTTTGTGTTGGTACGTCATGTAAAACGTGCGTTTACGGTAAAATTTTATAAATCTTTTCACGGGTCACGTTACTTATTTCATACTTCGCACATGAGAAAGTAAATAAAAAAATATATTGTAAAAAAATGGCATTAAATTGAATAAATTTATCATGAAAGAAATACGAGATTACACCATATAATACAAATTTTGAAGATGACAATCCGATTTTTGGCGTAAATGTGACAAGGATGGTAAGTCTGATAATATCCAAAAACTTGAAAATGTCCATCTTCCTGGATCGGGACTCGAACGCGCGTCTCCCAGATAGCGCGCGGGTATGCTAACCACTGCACCACCCAAAACGACCAAGTTTCCGATTAATTTGAATACAACGATCACAGGATTCGCTAGTCGAAGCAACCGGCATTCATGTTTAGCGAATCTGGAGGTTAATAATCCTATTCCGTGATTGCCCAGAATAGCAGATAAATCAAGAAAGAAATACGGGATTACACCATATAATACAAATTTTGAAGATGACAGTCCGATTTTTGGCGTAAATGTGACAAGGATGGTAAGTCAGATAATATCCGAAAGCTTGAAAATTTTCATCGTCCTGGAGCGGGACTCGAACCCGCGTCTCCCAGATAGCGCCCGGGTATGCTAACCACTACACCACCCAGGACGATGAAAATTTTAAAGTTTTCGGGTAGTATCTGACTTACCATCCTTGTCACATTTGCGCCAAAAATCGGATTGTCATGTTCAAAACTTGAATAGCCGCCCCGGTGGCGCAGTGGTCTAAGCAATGGCCTCTGATCATTCGTCCGAAAGGGGTCCGGGTTCGAATCCCGGTGAGGCATGGATATTGTGTTTGTCTTACGGCACTGGCTCTCTCCCTTCCCTGGAACCTGTGGCCCTAAATTAGGGACGGGCGACTGCTTATGACCCATTGAGTTGCTCACGGTGGTCGTTAAACCTCCAACCAAAAAAAAAATTTGAATAAATTTATTTGAATCCAGGCTGAAGAGTAGTTTGCCTCCCCAGCAATTTTGGTCACGGGCCGCCACTGAAATATATGTATATATATATACTGAAAATAAGAATGGTTCTACTGATAATTACTGTTCAAAATGATGTAATTACAAGCATAAACACTTTTGACTAATATTCTTACAGAGAATATTTATATATACACACGTTTCTCTAACTGTGAAGAGGTGGCAATGGCGCGGAAGGGGTAGGGGAGGGGATCGGTAGGTAAGAGTGATATTTTTAAAAAGACGAAGTTTTAGCCTCCATAAATCTAAAAAAACTCTTGAAAAATGTACCATAAAACATTTTTCTGGATATACCTTTGATTTTTGTCTCCAATACTTCCAAACCACAATGGCAGCACCATTCGAATTGCCAGAATACGAGCATTCTAACACTCTAAGTCAAACTAACCAGGGGTGGCGGAAAGTGAAATTCCTTGACCGGGCCCGAAATTTCGAATCGTGGTGTGCCCTCTACCTTCCCGGAACAAACAGAAGAAAAACAATGTCTAAGCAGTGGCGCACCCACAGGTTTAGCCGAGGTTTCAACCCCCACCCCCGCCCAGGGCTGATAGAGTGACAAATTATCATGTCGAAGTTTTAAACAAAAAGTCACAATAAGCGATCTACATATACTTCTTAATCATGTACTGTATAATTATAACATATAATTATTATAAGGGAGTAGTTCTGTTAAAAAATTTAGAAAAATCTAACAATATTAAGAAATAAAGGTAACTTGATCACGCTAGTTACAAAACTTTTACAACAAAGTTCCTAAGTTGAAAGCTTTCGACCTTATCTTAAGTTCAGTGCCTAGAAGAATTAGTGTGACGTGCTCCCTAAGATGTTCCTCGCGGTTTTGTGACCAATCGGCATGAAATGAGAGAGAGCGCTGGCATCGGAAGTTACGTTAGGATGCTTCATCAGCTCAATACTATTCAGTGGTGGGAAGTTTGTTTGCCAAGGATTTTCTGTTTTACGAAACTTCAAATTTTCACAAAACAAAGGTTAGTGGAGGGAAATCTTTTTGGCAGTATCTTTGCTAATTCGTTGTAGCTCGATCATAACAGTAATACACTAGGTAATTCAACAGTTGATCCCTAAAACGCAATAGGCTTAATCGGGTGTTAGTGTGCTAGTTTTATTCAACTGTGGATTGTTTATAACGAAATTTATTTCCGAAATTAGTAACTTTTTTTGTGAAGATATAGGAGTTGATCAAGTATTGGCTGTCACGCGTTAATCCTATTGAGTGGTTAAACTTAAGTGCAGTACTGAAATCGACTGCGCCGCCCCGGTGGCGCAGTGGTCTAAGGCGTTGGCCTCTGATCATTCGTCCGTAAGGGGTCCGGGTTCGAATCCCGGTCAGGCATGGATGTTGTGTTTGTCTTACGGCACTGGCTCTTTCCTTCCCTGGAACCAGTGACACTAAATTAGGGACGGGCGACTGCTTATAGCCCATTGAGTTGCTCACGGTGGTCGTTAAACCTCCAATCAAAAAAAAAAAAAAAAAAAAAAGAAATCGACTGCAACAGTTATAAGATCATAGGGAAATAATGTCAGCTATGAAGGGACTGCGAAATTCTGCATTAGCAAATAATAAAAAAACATAGAAAACAGAAAAGGCAAAGCAGCTATTTTATGCCAGGATGTAATACTGGCTATAAATCCTGCAAAAATAAAATATCACTCTTTGCTGTCCCCAAAATTCCTGATATGTTGAGCAAATGGGATAAGGCAATTCCCAGAGCTGATAAGAAACTTGATGAAAGTTGTGTTGTATGTGCCTTGCACTTTAAATCTAAATACATGGAGATGCATTATCGTTCCACTATTCAAGGTAAGGAAGTTCTAACATGCCGAGACAAGCCATTACTCAAGCCTGACACCATACCAAGTATTTCCCCAAATTTAAAGACATTTAAAAGGCGAACGACTAATTAGTTTTTCCAATTTTTAAGTGTGGGGAGGGGGGGGCATGCCCTACTGTGCCTTCCCCACGTTATGCCTGTGTGTATGCTACATTAATAATTTCCTTTTTTTTAAGGGTAAAAATAGTTTACAGGAACTGCATAGAATTATCCCATTGAGACAGACTCCATGAACACAAACTTCTTAATTTTTACCTTATTAAACTTTTTACTTAAGGTGCAAAAGAATTTTCCTCTCTTCACTGCAAACCCATTTGAATAGCAAATTTAATCACATAATTATTATAAGGTGAAGAAAAGTAAAGGAAAATGTTATAATTATTTTTCTTTAAAAGAATGTCATCATATACATTCAGTTTTGTATATTTACTTCTGTCCAGTATAATTCAATCTGTTTATCGTATCACAGGCAAATGTGTTTTAGGAATGATATTTATAAATGGATTGCAGTTGGTATATTATTAGAAAATAGACCAATTTAAAAAATAGTAATCGCATTTGCTGTATTCTATTTTCAACTCATTAAAAGGCTTCTTTTCAAAGCCAACTAAATGGAAAGCATTAAGCTTCAATATTTATTTTGATCCCATGTTCTTACCAAGAAATTTAGTCACTCATTGCTGAAAAATGAAGTACATTATTAAATAATTTATAAAGTTTTTAGGTTACTGAATTTCAAGACCTAATTGGAATGCAAATTATAAAGCCGATATCTCACTGAGAAAATATTTCCCCCTTTTTTTTCCGGTAAGGTTTTGAGGGGCAAAACATTTTCTTTTTAATTTTTACTTTATACTGTAAGTTGATGTTTCAGTGATTGTAAACTGCATATTGGTCTCCAGTGCTTTTGCATAATGTAACCCATGTATGACTCTAAAACTTCCGAAATATCTAACATTATAGTTGACGTTTTTCTTTTTCTTTTTTTTTTGATTGGAGGTTTAACGACCACCGTGAGCAACTCAATGGGTCATAAGCAGTCGCCCGTCCCTAATTTAGGGTCACTGGTTCCAGGGAAGGGAGAGAGCCAGTGCCGTAAGACAAACACAATATCCATGCCTCACCGGGATAAGAACCCGGACACCGTTCGGACGAATGATCAGAGGCCATCGCTTAGACCACTGCGCCACCGGGGCGGCTTAATGTTGACGTTAGCACAATGCAAAGCTTAACTTAAACTACGATACCCTTACTAATGAATCTTGAGCACCGCGTTCGTTCTTTTTTGGGGGCGGGGGGAATAGGGGGAGGGGTGTCGATTATTTCGTATATACTTAAGTTATCTGCTTATAAAATATCGTTCCAGGAGTACACATAATACTGACGAGCTGGGTGTGTGTCATAGAATGATGTCCGTTTGAGTCGTCCTTCCTGCCTGAAAAGCGACGTGACATCCGATGGCAGCGCCATCTACCGCTTTCATGATTGCGGGCAGCAAGTTTTTCTGCTAGCACGACACACTAATTCTTCTAGGCACTGTATCTTAAGTCTTCATCCAAGGAGGTTAGAAGAAGAGGAGGTGAAGGGACCCGTTTTGAGTGAAGAGGAGGTGAAGGGACCCGTTCAAAATCGCGAAAAAACTCCTTATCACCGAAGAAACTCCTTCAGCAGGGACACGCGAAGATAAATTCTGTTGATTTCCAAGACCTGTTTGACGAGTTGGATTCTTATCTCTTGATATACCACGTTTACTACGAATGAACTGATATACCACGTTTACTACAACCGATTCCTTTAATTGCCTCTCTCGGCACTCGTTCTTCCAAAGCTTTCAAATATACAGGTAACGAAGTCTGTAGTAACGCATGAAAAATAATAGTTTTCTCAGAAAGATCATGAAAATCTTGACATACCTTGAAATCCTTTTCGAAAGTTAGACGAAACCGATTTCCTGACACTCAGTCTCTAAAGTGCAACGCTGACCACTCGTGTTAGCAGAATTCTCCATGGCAACCACCGATGCCCAAGTGCTATTTCCCGTCTCCATAGCAACACCCTCCTGCATCCTTATCGCCGAAGAAACTCCTTCAGCAGGGACACGCGAAGACAAACTCTGTTGATTTCCAAGACCGGTTTGACGAGTTGGATTCTTATCTCTTGAGGAACTCGGGTGAATCACCATGGCAACCCTCTCATAGGTCACAGGAGAAACACTCGGTGAAGTCTTATCAGTAGATCTCGCTCCACGTAGAACAGCTTCCTCTCGATGGGCACGTACAACATGGCTGACGGAAATCGCCACAACCACAAAATAAAACGCCCCGTATGAACAATTATAACACCCAGCGCTCTCAAACTTCATCAAAAGAAGCACGGAACATTCACGCACACGTCACGCCACTGTAAACCATACCACGCACGATATTTCCACTTAAAAGCTCGAAAAATCCGGGAGCTCGACAACACACGACGGAACTAATCTCCTGGACTGGAGACACCACTGGCTCTGCCGCCATAGGTCACCACTAATCTGTGGTGTGACGTCACAAGCAGGCAAAAATGAACTAAATTATACCGTTGATAAAACAGTAAGCTTGTGTATCATTGATAAAGATTATTGAATTACTCATTTTATCTGTTTATACTCTGAGAAACTTTTTGTTCCATTGGTTTCAAAGCAGCTTCTTTTCTGCGGCTGCGTCGTGCCTGCTCATGACGCCATTTGCAGCACGGACGGTGACTTATGGCCAAGGAGGTTATATTACTGGAGACACCACTGGCTCTGCCGCCATAGGTCACCGCTAATCTTTGGCGTGACGTCATGGGCAGGCAAAAACAAACTCTTAAGCGAAAGGATAGTAAACAGATAGATGTAATTATGGTAGTTTCGTGTTCTGCTTATAGTTGTACCAACCGCAATACAAAAGAAAGTAATTTGACATTTCATAGGTATGTAAAAGACACGAACATCCAGTCATTTAAGTAAAAATCAGATGTTATTTAATATATATTTAGCACGATGACCGCTCACTATTACACCTCTTTAAAACTACATTGTTCAAGTAACAAATGGGAATTTTAAAGTCTCCTCTGAAATCGTACACTTGCAGAACTTGTGTAAACTGTTAATAGTTTCATTTCTTAATTCAGTTGTCTTAAACCAAACCAGAGGAAATCAAATGTCTACATCAGTTGCATTTTGAAAGTTACAACACATTTAATTTGCTTCTAGGTTGTGCTACCAGGAGGGAAAACATTTAATATTGCACTTGTTCACATGTGTTTGAGCAATACTTAACACAGGAAATTTATAAACTTGCATTTTTCTTCTAAATAATTTTAACGTTCATTTGCTTTTCTGAGTTCTTTTTAAAGTTGAGTGCAGCCTATTGAAATATATATTTCTTAACAGTGGTGGATGGCTCGTGAGTACATCTACAGGCGGTTCACAATTAAAAATTTGCAGTTTTTGAGATACGCTGTGTCACACACTTGTGTGTTGCTTGCAATATTCATATAATTTAGGCGCTGCTATACCTTGATGTAATGTATTAATTTTGAAACGAAATGTTATTATAGATATTACTGTACTTTAACTGTTTCGCAACTTAATAATAAAGGATTACTTTATTGATCATACTTGTTATAATATGCTAATTGTTCATTTTTACTGAAACAATTATTTTCATTTAATTTAAAAGTAGTAAAAATAAAGCTTGTTTTAAGTGTTAAATATTTAGATAGTTAGTCATAAGGCCTCATGCTCTCAATTATTAGATTAGATTAGATTATTAAACACACAGAAAAAGGAAAATAATCAAAGCTACTGCATATGATGGTAAGGTCTAGTATTTACTTGCACAAATTTACTTGGATGGTAGCTTACACAAATATTTTCTTTAAGTACAGTTTTTGTAAATAAAGTCCATCCTTCTATCTTTTCTTGACACAAAAACATCAATAACTCTTTCATTGAAATTATGGATGTTAGAAATCATTTCCTTCTCGATTGCAAGCATGGCTAAAGCTGTAAGCCTCTCTTGACACATTGTAGACCGCAAAAATGTCTTTATTTGTTTTAGGGTTGAAAAACACCTTTCAGCTTCAGTAGTCGTCATTGGTATTGTTGCAATAATTAATAACAGTTTATAACTTTCAGAAAATGATGACAATAAGTTGTTCTCAATAAAAAAACTGTAAAAGACTAACAGACTCACGCATGTTTCTGAAATCAGTTCTTTTGTAAATGATTTTAAGCTCTGTCTTGAGGCGATTTTTTTTCAAGAAATGAATACACATTTACTGTACCTTCAAGAGATTTCTCGAGAAATTTCTGTTCAAACTCTTCAAACTTTTGTGATTTAAAAAGAGATACACTGAGCAAGATGTTGTGAATGAAAATCTTGTTTTTATTTGCGTTGTAATAATGTCACAAGTTTCCTTGGCAGCCACTGTTCTACTTAAGTAAAAATCTTCTTCACGCCTCGATCGTTTAGGTGCATTTTCTGGGTACTGATTAACCAGCTCTGTCACTTTGTCCATGTTACCTCTTTTCTTATCAATGGCTTTGATGAAATGGTCAACATTGGCTTTAGTTCTCACAGCCTCAGTGTAAGTTAGCTGTAATTGGTTGTACAAAATATCCACATGTGGCATTAATATGTGAAAAACAGAAAGCCAAAATATGAACTTATTATCTCTAAGGAGACGAGCAAGAGCACCAGCTTTAATTATGGTGGTTGCTTAGAGATTGATTGGATTTCCTCCATACATTCAATTAATTTCTCTCTGCACTCAAAAACAGTATTAACAGTTCTGCTCTTAAAATTGCACCTTGCAACTGACGCCCGAGGTATTCGTTTGCCAACTATCTTGTCAAGAACAGACACTCTCTGAGGGGAATTCGAAATAAAAATTGTTATATCACTTAAGTCCGAAAAAAAATTCTGACATCTTGGTTTTGGCTTGTTGCTTGAGCTACAATCAAGTTCAACTAATGAGCGTAACAGTGAACGAAAAAAGCATGTTTATAGGTTTGTTGCACTATGGTCTGCATGCCAGCATGGTGCCCACTCATTACATTCGCACCGTCATAGCTTTGAGATACGAGTTTTTTCTGGATTTTGCACAACATAATCTACACTGGTTCAAATATATTTGGCTATAGATTCTGCTTCGTCCCTTCAGGGTTATAAAATTTCCAAAATCTTTCAACTGGTTGGCCATTAGCTAAAACATAGCGGAAAACTATAACTAACTGAAATACAGACGAGACGTCTGATGTTTCGTCTGAAATCAAAGGAACATACTATGCAGTTTTTATTTCTTCTGTTATGTTTTCTTGACATACAAAAAGCATACAATCTAACAATTCATTTTGAATTTCTTTCGAGGTACTTTTAAAGACAGTAGCGGTACTCAAGTGTTCTTTCAAAGATGAGTCAAGTTCTGCAGAAAAGTTTACAAGCCAGGATTTAAGGAATCGTCATCCTCACGGTGACCTCGAAGGGCCAACTCAAATGCACCGCAAAATTTAATACAGTCTATAAGCTTAGAAAGGACATGCCTATTTTTAGTCACTTGTTCATTGTGCTTTTTAATATTTTGTCGATAATCCAATGTAGCACTTATGTGTCCATGAGAACTTGCGTGTTTTTTAATTTTTTGTGTCAAATGAGCTAAGTCACAAACGCCGTTTTTCACCCAAGTAGGATCGCCCTTTTCACGGGAAAATAACAAACAAGGAAAACAAAATATTTTGTTTGTTTGTTCACAACCACAAAGCCAAGGAATTTTTTCGTATAGCTCTTCTTTAAATTCTCTTTTAAAAGTTCTAGATTTTGATGTCGATGTTTGAGTTATATTAAGTCGGGGCGTTGGCCTGCCACTCTCTTTTATTGCTATTTTAACTTCTATGGGTAAATTGCCAAACGCTATTTCCTTTAAATTACTAACTGAGTACTTACAGGTACTTTCAATTATTGTACAATAAATAAAAACAACAGTTCACTAGCTACACTACAATAGATTAACTGTAATAAGTGTAATTTCAACTAAAACTTTATCACGAAAAAAATAATCGAAACTGGAAACTCCAAAACACAAATGTAACACGCGCGCAAAGGTTAGGAGCATCCCCCGTCAACTACAGCCGTGCAGCAACTGAGCTGAGCTGTGTCACAGGCACCTCATCGGTATTCTCCGTTAAGCCGCTTGTAGACATGTTTCTCCCCCTTCCGCGAGCAAATGGACTCGCCCGTCTGTCGCATATCCCGTGTGTCCAGTATGGAGATCGGCACATTCAGTCCGCTCCTAGCCATTTGCGCGTCATTACACTTAACCTCACTTTGCGCGCTCTACGCTGTTTTTCATTGTCCGCTCTTTTAAACTTACTGAAGATAAGCCATTTAGTACTGCGTCAATAAAGATGTATTATTTATATCGTATAATTATTTTTCTATTTTTTATAGGGGTTCACGTGCTCTTGTGCTCTTATGGACGAGCTTAACTGTTTTTTAATATCTACTTCACTCTTAAACAAATTTTTCATGTTACCTAATATGTTAGTCATTTCTGAAAGCTACTTTTTCAATTTTTAGTTAAAGTACCAGATGACATTGGTTGCATCACATGTGTCGGCATTTAATCCCAAAACTGGGTATTTTTTGCTGTACTTAGGACTATATATAAATAAAGTCACAGTAGCACACACTGGTATCAAACTTGCTAGGGTACCTGTAATCATTACCACTGCTTCAGTGAAGTAAATAGGTGAGACATTTATTTAGTAACTGGAATTGGGAGATGAGAAGAACATGTCACCTGTGCATACCTGATAACCATCTTACATAGTGAGTTGTCTCGGCAGCCGATTCACCAGTTGGCAATAAACCTGTAAGGTGAGTGGGGGAGAACCTTTTTCCCATTTGTGGTACCACAAAGACAGTAAGTTTACAAGAGGGTAAATGCGAGAGGTTTATTAGGGAGTGACTGGAACCAATACTGTTGTTCCATTTTCACCCGGAGGCACTGTGATTTGGCTCTCCTACCTTTGCCAGTAGTACGCAGTTAGTTTCAGTGTCGGTAGAACCGCCCAGGGCACAGGCCCGGTTAATAACTTCAGCCAAGATTTTTATTTTTATTATTTTTTTATTTGACATATGTGCGATTGTTGTGATGTGCCTTAGAAAGTTCCTCTAAGTAAGTGGTTGGGTGATCCTAATTCCCAACAAAGCTCCTTAGGCACAGTAGCACACCCAGAAATTTCCCAAGGAAGGAGCCCGTGCGCCCTGACACCCAGAAATTTTCCAAAGGAGGAGCCTGTGCGCCCTGGCACACAGAATTTTCCCAAGGTGGGGGTGACCCCCACCTTGGAAAAATTCTGATTGTCAAAAAAGAAGCAAAACGAACTGCTTCTTTTGACAATCGCTTTGCCCTCCGTTACCGTGAAAACCTGGAAATTATTTTCAACTCAATGACGTGCAATTACGAATCTACTCTCTACATTCCGATGATCTTTTTTTTTTTTTTTTTTTTTTTGATTGGAGGTTTAACGACCACTGTGAGCAACTATGGCAAACAAATACTTGGCAAACAAACTTCCCACCATTGAATAGCATGAAGCCGATGAAGTATCCTAACGTAACTTCCGATGCCAGCGCCCTCTGTCATTTCATGCCGATTGGTCACAAAACCGTGAGGGACATCTTAGGGAGACGTCACACTAATTCTTCTAGACACTGAACTTAAGATAAGGTCGAAAGCTTTCAACTTACGAACTTTCTTGTAAAACTTTTTTCATCTAACGTAACTAGCGTGATCAAGTTACCTTTATTTCTTAATATTGTTACGTGTTTTGCCCACAATCGTCATGTTTTCCTTGTTAGATTTTTCTAAATTTATTTAACAGAACTACTCCCTTATAATTATTATATGTTATAATTATACAGTACATGATTAAGAAGTATATGTAGGCCGCCCCGGTGGCGCAGTGGTCTAAGGCGCTGGCCTCTGATCATTCGTCCGTCTGGGGTCCGGGTTCGAATCCCGGTGAGGCATGGATGTTGTGTTTGTCTTACGGCACTGGCTCTCTCCTTCCCTGGAACCAGTGACCCTAAATTAGGGACGGGCGACTGCTTATAGCCCATTGAGTTGCTCACGGTGGTCGTTAAACCTCCAATCAAAAAAAAAAAAAAAAAAAGTATATGTAGATCGCTTATTGTGACTTTTTGTTTAAAACTTCGACATGATAATTTGTCACTCTATCAGCCCTGGGCGGGGGGTTGGGGTTGGAAGCTTGGCCAATCCTGTGGGTGCGCCAGTGCTTAGACATTGTTTTTCTTCTGTTTGTTCCGGGAAGGTAGAGGGCACACCACGATTCGAAATTTCGGGCCCGGTCAAGGAATTTCAGTTTCCGCCACCCCTGGTTAGTTTGACTTAGAGTGTAACAATGCTCGTATTCTGGCAACTCGAATGGTGCTGCCATTGTAGTTTGGAAGTAATGGAGACAAAAATCAAAGGTCTATCCAGAAAAATGTTTTATGGTACATTTTTCAGGATTTTTTTCAGATTTATGGAGGCTATGAAAGGCACCTCTTCACAGTTAGAGAAACATGTGTATATATAAATGTTCTCTGTAAGAATATTAGTCAAAAGTGTTTATGCTTGTAATTATATCATTTTGAACAGTAATTATCAGTAGAACCATTCTTATTTTAAGTATATATATATATATATATACATATATTTATTTCTTTATTTATTTATATTTTAGGTTTCCTCACAAAAATTAAAAGCTGATGAAGATGGGGCTACACAACGTGCGAAGAAAAGATTGGAAACCGTCAATTAGAAGTGTTCATTGCTCTGCACATTTCACTGAAGATTGTTTTCCCAAGAATCAGTCTATTTACAAAAACGTGTATCAAGGAAGCAATACCGATTAAATGAGGATGCTGTGCCTTCTGTGTTCACTTTTTCAAGTAAAAATCGTGATGCACTAAAAAGAAAACCACCAACATATAGAGAAAACCCATCAGCAGAAGTAGAAATGCCATTGCCAAGTACCAGCAGCACACAAGCTGAAAACAATTGTGATCACACTTACTGTATTGCCGAAAGCCCTCGAAAACTAAAAAGAAAATTGGATTTAGCAATTGATCGTAATGATGCTTTATTTAAAAAAACTAAAAAGTTTCTCGACAACAACTACAGCTAAGCAAACAGCGTAACACTTGTGCAAAAGAAATCTTACAGTTGCTTCTTGAGCACAATTTTTTGAGGGAGGAATAGTTCCATTTAGTAGAAGACACTCTTCCTGACACATCTATCTATTTGTTCAGAAACGCAATGAAGAATGCAAAGCAAACAAACGGTAGATCCTACAATGCTGAAATTAAACGATATACCATGCCTTTGTACTTTTACTCGCCTAAAGCATATGACTTTATACGTGACAGGCTGTATCTGCCTCACTCTTCAACAATCCATCATTGGTGTCAATCAGTTGATAGAGCACCAGGTTTTACGGAAGAGGTGTTTGTAGCATTACAGAGAATGAGTGAATCCGAAAAAAGCGCTACACCTGCTCACTAATTCTTGACGAAATTTCCATTCGAAAGCAAATTCTGTTTGATGGAGAGTCTCAAATAGGATTTGTAGACTATGGTGCTGGGGTCAGTAATAATAACTGTTCTGTAACATCGGAGGCATTAGTCTTCATGATTGTGTGCCTTGAAGACAGCTGGAAAGTACCGATAGCCTACTTCCTCACAGCTGGTCTATCAGGGTCTCAAAAAGCAGCTTTCTTAAATGTAGCATTAAGGAAACTGCATCATGTTGGCATTGATGTTGCCACTGTAGTCTGTGATGGAATCAGAGCAAATTTTTCAATTTTTAAAGATTTGGTAGCTTCCTTCGATTCTGAGAGCATCAATAATATTTTTAGTCATCCAGCAGACAGTGAGAAAAAGTTGCAGCGTTATTTGATGCGTGCCACATGCTGAAAGTTCTCAGAAATGTACTTGGAGATCTTAAAGTCCTTTTTGGATAGGAACAATAACAGAATATGCTGGTATTATATAAAGAAATTGTATGAAATTCAAGTACAAATGATTCATGCTGCCATCAAACTGAAGCGAAATCATGTGGAATGGTACCAACAAAAAATGAAGGTCAAGTTGGCAGCCCAGACACTGAGCAGTTCTGTTGCTGCAGCATTGTTATTTATGAAACGCTTAAAAATTCCAGGTTTCCAAGACTGTGAAAGTACTGCCCAATTCATTTTCATCATTGACAAGCTTTTTGATATTTTGAATTCCAGGAATCTCTTTGGAAAGCAATTTAAAAGCCCACTAAAGCAGGAAACAAGAGCTATATGGAAAACTCACTTGCAATTGCAAGTTGCTACTGATGTATTCTTGAACCTGCGAAGAGTAGAAGGTTCCAAACTTCTGAACACTAGCAGAAATACATGCATCCTGGGATTTTGTACCACAATAAAAAGCATTATCTATTTGGCAGACACTTTGTTAACAGATAAGTTAAACTATATCTTAAATTACAAACTTAGTCAAGACCATTTAGAATTGTTTTTTGGTGCTATACGTTCTAAAGGGGGACACAATAATAACCCCAATGTAGCTCAGTTTAGAAGTGCATACCGTCAACTTATTTTGAATAGACTCATTGAAGTGCGAAAGATTGGTAACTGTATTACAGTTGCTGAAATGAAAATTCTTAATGTTAATGCACTTTATGATAAAGATGATATTGTAATTGATGATGGGTTGACTATTTCACAAAAGTGGCGTTGTTCAGCTGAAGAATCTTACATTGGAGTCCTGGACCATGATTATGCAAACATCTTCAGCATAGCAAATCTTTCACTTTATACTGACAATGTTGTTGCTCACATTACAGGTTTTGTACGCAAAAAATTATAAAAAAGATTTCTTGCATAGACTGCAGATTGGCACTGATTGATGTAGACTTCGAAGTCGCTAGAGCTTCAATATCTGTTCTTGTAAATCTGAAGTCAGAAGGAGGGTTAACCATACCATCTCGGAGTGTATGCCTAATTTCAAAGATTACTGAACAATGCATTAGAAGTTGGATGTTCAGTTCTGGAAAAAGAAGAATTCCTCATCTTATGACCAAACTTCAGTGTCTTGTTTTAAGAAGGTTGGCAGGTATGTCTGTATTTAAAACATTAGACTCTCATTTAGATGATAATGAGGTAGATAATGATGTCACAACATTAAAAAAACTAATTATAAGGGAATATGCGACTATTATATTGCACCACGCAGCTAAACAAGCTACATAGCAAATGATTGGAATCAATGTACGATTAAACCTAACAAAATTTTACTGCAGAAAAATCAGTAAATGTAGGAATGATGGGCGTGTTAATTTATATCAGATTCTTTCTTTTGTTAATACTTCCTCCCCTATATGCATATCATCATCAACCATTATCAGTCCACTGCTGGGTTAAGCTCTCCCCATATTTCTACCACAATTTTCAGTCATAAGCTAGTCTTCTCCATGTTACTTTGGCTTTTAACTTCTAATGTATATAGGTTTCAATATATAAAGTATGAAAAAAATCAAAAATGGTCGAGCCAATAAAAAAATCAAAATTTGTTGAAATTCTATAGAATCACCATCGGAAAAGCAAGTTTTCAAATTTCATCCACTCAACTCCCACACGGTCTTCTTTTCTGTATTTTTCTGCTCCTTGGTATCTGGTGTAATATTTCAGTTGTTCAATGGTGGTTAACTCTAGGAATGTGTCCCATCCATTGCCACTTTATGGACTTATTTTGATGTCATCTTCTGTTGCCATTTTTCGGATGAATGAGTTCATAATTTTGCCAAGCATGCATCTCTCCATGCTACTTTGAGTTGTTCGCAGCATCTGCATGACCTTTTTAGTTGTCTTACCTCTGGTCCATAAAGATGATAGAAGAGATTTTGCCCTTTGAAGTCATCTTTTTCATTTCAGGTGTAGGCTTACCATAATTTTAATTTGATTCTTTTCTTCAAAATCTCTTCTATTAAAAGGTTTTTCCAGTAGGCTATCCGCCATATTAGAAATGTTTGAAGCAGAGGCCATGGTCTGATAAACAACTCTTCATAAAACAAATAAAATTAGTTACACAAACATTAGTGTGAAAGAAAAGCAACTAGAAAGAAGACGCTATGTAATGACGCTCGAAGCTGTCAGAATGTGGAGTTAACACAGCGGAGCTGCTGCCTACGAAGCAGCTGTTCTCGTGAGGCAAAATAACATCTGCCTCACAGGACGTTCACAGTGCGCGTGCGCTCTTTGTGTTGGCAGTTCCACCGCCTACCTTCGTATCTACTGATTCAGTGGGAGTAAACAGGTTTGGCGCAAAATGTACGGGAGGCAGTTTTCTTTCCTGCCTCAAGGACGAATATCGCAAGCTGGGAACAATTCACAACTACGCGCTACCGATTGTTTTCGAAAAGCGTCAATTTAAAAAACTGAATGAACGCATAGACATTTAATTCAAAAGAGTTAACTAGCTTAAACGTTTGCTCTCCTATACGCAAAAGTACTGAATGAACAAAACGAATAATTCAAACTAAGAGTCTTAAAATTCTGAGGAGGCACTGCCTCCCTTGCCTCCTTCCAAAAACTGCCACTGATATATTTATTTCTTTATTTATATTTAGTTTAGGTTTCCTCACAAAAATTTAAAGCTGATGAAGATGTGGCTACACAACGTGCGAAGAAAAGATTGGAAACCGTCAATTAGAAGTGTTCTTTGCTCTTTTTTTCGATTGGAGGTTTAACGACCACCGTGAGCAACTCAATGGGCTATAAGCAGTCGCCCGTCCCAAATTTAGGGTCACTGGCTCCAGGGAATGGAGAGAGCCAGTGCCGTAAGACAAACACAACACCCATGCCTTACCGGGATTCGAACCCGGGTCCCTTATGGACGATAGATCAGAGGCCATTGCTTAGACCACTGCGCCACCGGGGCGGCGTTCTTTGCTCGGCACATTTCACTGAAGATTGTTTCCCAAAAATCAGTCTATTTACAAAAACGTGTATCAAGGAAGCAATACCCGATTAATTGAGGATGCTGAGCCTTCTGTGTTCACTTTTTCAAGTAAAAATCGTGATGCACCAAAAAGAAAACCACCAACTTATAGAGAAAATCCATCAGCAGAAGTAGAAATGCCATTGCCAAATACCAGCAGAACACAAGCTGAAAACAATTGTGATCACACTTACTGTATTGCCGAAAGCCCTCGAAAACTAAAAACAAAATTGGATTTAGCAACTGATCGTAATGATGTTTTATTTAAAAAACTAAAAAGTTCTCGACAACAACTACAGCTAAGCAAACAGCGTAACACTTGTGCAAAAGAAATCTCACAGTTCCTTTTTGAGCACAATTTTTTGAGGGAAGAATAGTTCCATTTAGTAGAAGACACTCTTCCTGACACATCTATCTATTTGTTCAGAAATGCAATGAAGAATGCAAAGCGAACAAACGGTAGATCCCACAATGCTCAAATTAAACGATTTGCCATGTCTTTATACTTTTACTCGCCTAAAGCATATGACTTTATACGTGACAGGCTGTATCTGCCTCACTCTTCAACAACCCATCGTTGGTGTCAATCAGTTGATGGAGCACCAGGTTTTACGAAAGAGGTGTTTGTAGCATTAGAGAGTATGAGTGAATCCGAAAAAACGCTACACATGCTCACTAATTCTTGACGAAATTTCTATTCGAAAGCAAATTCTGTTTGATGGAGAGTCTCAAATAGGATTTGTAGACTATGGTGCTGGGGTCAGTAATGAAAATTGTTCTGTAGCATCGAAGGCATTAGTCTTCATGATTGTGTGCCTTGAAGACAGCTGGAAAGTACCGATAGCCTACTTCCTCACAGCTGGTCTATCAGGGTCTCAAAAAGCAGCTTTCTTAAATGTGGCATTAAGGAAACTGCATCATGTTGCTGCTGTAGTCTGTGATGGAATCAGAGCAAATTTTTCAATGTTTAAAGAGCTGGGAGCTTCCTTTGATTCTGAGAACATCAATAATATTTTTAGTCATCCAGCAGACAGTGAGAAAAAAGTTGCAGCGTTGTTTGATGCGTGCCACATGCTGAAAGTTCTCAGAAATGTACTTGGAGATCTTAAAGTCCTTTTGGATGGGAACAATAACATAATATGCTGGTATTATATAAAGAAATTGTATGAAATTCAAGAAGTACAAATGATTCATGCTGCCATCAAACTGAAGCGAAATCATGTGGAATGGTACAAACAAAAAATGAAGGTCAAGTTGGCAGCCCAGACACTGAGCAGTTCTGTTGCTGCAGCATTGTTATTTATGAAACGCTTAAAAATTCCAGGTTTCCAAGACTGTGAAAGTACTGCCCGATTCATTTTCATCATTGACAAGCTTTTTGATATTTTGAATTCCAGGAATCTCTTTGGAAAGCAATTTAAAAGCCCACTAAAGCAGGAAACAAGAGCTACATGGAAAACTCATTTGCAAGTTGCTACTGATGTATTCTTGAACCTGCGAAGAGTAGAAGGTTCCAAACTTCTGAACACTAGCAGAAATACATGCATCCTGGGATTTTGTACCACAATAAAAAGCATTATCTATTTGGCAGACACTTTGTTAACAGATAAGTTAAACTATATCTTAAATTACAAACTTAGTCAAGACCATTTAGAATTGTTTTTTGGTGCTATACGTTCTAAAGGGGGACACAATAATAACCCCAAAGTAGCTCAGTTTAAAAGTGCATACCGTCAACTTATTTTGAATAGACTCATTGAAGTGCGAAAGACTGGTAAATGTTTTTCAGTTGCTGAAATGAAAATTCTTAATGTTAATGCACTTTATGATAAAGATGGTATTGTAATTGATGATGGGTTGAGCATTTCACAAAAGCGGCGTTGTTCAGCTGAAGAATCTTCCATTGGAGTCCTGGACCATGATTATGCAAACGTCTTCAGCATAGCAAATCTTTCACTTTATACTGACAATGTTGTTGCTCCCATTGTAGGTTTTGTACGCAAAAAAATTATAAAAAAGATTTCTTGCATAGACTGCAGATTGGCACTGATTGATGTAGACTTCGAAGTCGCTAGAGCTTCAATATCTGTTCTTGTAAATCTGAAGTCAGAAGGAGGGTTAACCATACCATCTCGGAGTGTATGCCTAATTTCAAAGATTACTGAACAATGCATTAGAAGTTGGATGTTCAGTTCTGGAAAAAGAAGAATTCCTCATCTTATGACCAAACTTCAGTGTCTTGTTTTAAGAAGGTTGGCAGGTATGTCTGTATTTAAAACATTAGACTCTCATTTAGATGATAATGAGGTAGATAATGATGTCACAACATTAAAAAAACTAATTATAAGGGAATATGCAACTATTAGATTGCACCATGCAGCTAAACAAGCTACATAGCAAATGATTGGAATCAATGTACGATTAAACCTAACAAAACTTATACTGCAGAAAAATCAGTAAATGTAGGAATGATGAGCGTGTTAATTTATATCAGATTCTTTCTTTTGTTAATACTTCCTCCCCTATATGCATATCATCATCAACCATTATCAGTCCACTGCTGGGTTAAGCTCTCCCCATATTTCTACCACAATTTTCAGTCATAAGCTAGTCTTCTCCATGTTACTTTGGCTTTTAATTTCTAATGTATATAGGTTTCAATATATAAAGTATGAAAAAAATCAAAAATGGTCGAGCCAATAAAAAAATCAAAATTTGTTGAAATTCTATAGAATCACTATCGGAAAAGCAAGTTTTCAAATTTCATCCACTCAACTCCCACACGGTCTTCTTTTCTGTATTTTTCTGCTCCTTGGTATCCGGTGTAATATTTCAGTTGTTCAATGGTGGTTAACTCTAGGAATGTGTCCCATCCATTGCCACTTTATGGACTTATTTTGATGTCATCTTCTGTTGCCATTTTTCGGATGAATGAGTTCATAATTTTGCCAAGCATGCATCTCTCCATGCTACTTTGAGTTGTTCGCAGCATCTGCATGACCTTTTTTGTTGTCTTACCTCTGGTCCATAAAGATGATAGAAGAGATTTTGCCCTTTGAAGTCATCTTTTTCATTTCAGGTGTAGGCTTACCATAATTTTAATTTGATTCTTTTCTTCAAAATCTCTTCTATTAAAAGGTTTTTTCCAGTAGGCTATCCGCCATATTAGAAATGTTTGAAGCAGAGGCCATGGTCTGATAAACAACTCTTCATAAAACAAATAAAATTAGTTACACAAACATTAGTGTGAAAGAAAAGCAACTAGGAAGAAGACGCTATGTAATGACGCTCGAAGCTGTCAGAATGTGGAGTTAACACAGCGGAGCTGCTGTATACGAAGCAGCTGTTCTCGTGAGGCAAAATAACATCTGCCTCACAGGACGTTCACAGTGCGCGTGCGCTCTTTGTGTTGGCAGTTCCACCGCCTACCTTCGTATCTACTGATTCAGTGGGAGTAAACAGGTTTGGCGCAAAATGTACGGGAGACAGTTTCCTTCCTGCCTCAAGGACGAATATCGCAAGCTGGGAACAATTCACAACTACGCGCTACCGATTGTTTTCGAAAAGCGTCAATTTAAAAAACTGAATGAACGCATAGACATTTAATTCAAAAGAGTTAACTAGCATAAACGTTTGCTCTCCTATACGCAAAAGTGCTAAATGAACAAAACGAATAATTCAAACTAAGAGTCTTAAAATTCTGAGGAGGCACTGCCTCCCTTGCCTCCTCCCAAAAGCTGCCACTGATATATTTATTTCTTTATTTATATTTATTTTAGGTTTCCTCACAAAAATTAAAAGCTGATGAAGATGTGGCTACACAACGTGCGAAGAAAAGATTGGAAACCGTCAATTAGAAGTGTTCTTTGCTCTTTTTTTTTTCGATTGGAGGTTTAACGACCACCGTGAGCAACTCAGTGGGCTATAAGCAGTTCATCGTCCCTAATTTAGGGTCACTGGCTCCAGGGAAGGGAGAGAGCCAGTGCCGTAAGACAAACACAACACCCATGCCTTACCGGGATTCGAACCCGGGTCCCTTACGGACGATAGATCAGAGGCCATCGCTTAGACCACTGCGCCACCGGGGCGGCGTTCTTTGCTCTGCACATTTCACTGCAGATTGTTTCCCAAAAATCAGTCTATTTACAAAAACGTGTATCAAGGAAGCAATACCCGATTAATTGAGGATGCTGTGCCTTCTGTGTTCACTTTTTCAAGTAAAAATCGTGATGCACCAAAAAGAAAACCACCAACTTATACAGAAAATCCATCAGCAGAAGTAGAAATGCCATTGCCAAATACCAGCAGAACACAAGCTGAAAACAATTGTGATCACACTTACTGTATTGCCGAAAGCCCTCGAAAACTAAAAACAAAATTGGATTTAGCAACTGATCGTAATGATGTTTTATTTAAAAAACTAAAAAGTTCTCGACAACAACTACAGCTAAGCAAACAGCGTAACACTTGTGCAAAAGATATCTCAGAGTTCCTTTTTGAGCACAATTTTTTGAGGGAGGAATAGTTCCATTTAGTAGAAGACACTCTTCCTGACACATCTATCTATTTGTTCAGAAATGCAATGAAGAATGCAAAGCGAACAAACGGTAGATCCCACAATGCTCAAATTAAACGATTTGCCATGTCTTTATACTTTTACTCGCCTAAAGCATATGACTTTATACGTGAGAGGCTGTATCTGCCTCACTCTTCAACAATCCATCGTTGGTGTCAATCAGTTGATGGAGCACCAGGTTTTACGAAATTGTTTGTAGCATTAGAGAGTATGAGTGAATCCGAAAAAAGCGCTACACATGCTCACTAATTCTTGACGAAATTTCTATTCGAAAGCAAATTCTGTTTGATGGAGAGTCTCAAATAGGATTTGTAGACTATGGTGCTGGGGTCAGTAATGAAAATTGTTCTGTAGCATCGAAGGCATTAGTCTTCATGATTGTGTGCCTTGAAGACAGCTGGAAAGTACCGATAGCCTACTTCCTCACAGCTGGTCTATCAGGGTCTCAAAAAGCAGCTTTCTTAAATGTGGCATTAAGGAAACTGCATCATGTTGCTGCTGTAGTCTGTGATGGAATCAGAGCAAATTTTTCAATGTTTAAAGAGTTGGGAGCTTCCTTTGATTCTGAGAACATCAATAATATTTTTAGTCATCCAGCAGACAGTGAGAAAAAAGTTGCAGCGTTATTTGATGCGTGCCACATGCTGAAAGTTCTCAGAAATGTACTTGGAGATCTTAAAGTCCTTTTGGATGGGAACAATAACATAATATGCTGGTATTATATAAAGAAATTGTATGAAATTCAAGAAGTACAAATGATTCATGCTGCCATCAAACTGAAGCGAAATCATGTGGAATGGTACAAACAAAAAATGAAGGTCAAGTTGGCAGCCCAGACACTGAGCAGTTCTGTTGCTGCAGCATTGTTATTTATGAAACGCTTAAAAATTCCAGGTTTCCAAGACTGTGAAAGTACTGCCCAATTCATTTTCATCATTGACAAGCTTTTTGATATTTTGAATTCCAGGAATCTCTTTGGAAAGGAATTTAAAAGCAGGAAACAAGAGCTATATGGAAAACTCACTTGCAAGTTGCTACTGATGTATTCTTGAACCTGCGAAGAGTAGAAGGTTCCAAACTTCTGAACACTAGCAGAAATACATGCATCCTGGGATTTTGTACCACAATAAAAAGCATTATCTATTTGGCAAACACTTTGTTAACAGATAAGTTAAACTATATCTTAAATTACAAACTTAGTCAAGACCATTTAGAATTGTTTTTTGGTGCTATACGTTCTAAAGGGGGACACAATAATAACCCCAATGTAGCTCAGTTTAGAAGTGCATACCGTCAACTTATTTTGAATAGACTCATTGAAGTGCGAAAGACTGGTAACTGTATTACAGTTGCTGAAATGAAAATTCTTAATGTTAATGCACTTTATGATAAAGATGGTATTGTAATTGATGATGGGTTGAGCATTTCACAAAAGCGGCGTTGTTCAGCTGAAGAATCTTACATTGGAGTCCTGGACCATGATTATGCAAACATCTTCAGCATAGCAAATCTTTCACTTTATACTGACAATGTTCTTGCTCACATTGCAGGTTTTGTACGCAAAAAAATTATAAAAAAGATTTCTTGCATAGACTGCAGATTGGCACTGATTGATGTAGACTTCGAAGTCGCTAGAGCTTCAATATCTGTTCTTGTAAATCTGAAGTCAGAAGGAGGGTTAACCATACCATCTCGGAGTGTATGCCTAATTTCAAAGATTACTGAACAATGCATTAGAAGTTGGATGTTCAGTTCTGGAAAAAGAAGAATTCCTCATCTTATGACCAAACTTCAGTGTCTTGTTTTAAGAAGGTTGGCAGGTATGTCTGTATTTAAAACATTAGACTCTCATTTAGATGATAATGAGGTAGATAATGATGTCACAACATTAAAAAAACTAATTATAAGGGAATATGCAACTATTAGATTGCACCATGCAGCTAAACAAGCTACATAGCAAATGATTGGAATCAATGTACGATTAAACCTAACAAAACTTATACTGCAGAAAAATCAGTAAATGTAGGAATGATGAGCGTGTTAATTTATATCAGATTCTTTCTTTTGTTAATACTTCCTCCCCTATATGCATATCATCATCAACCATTATCAGTCCACTGCTGGGTTAAGCTCTCCCCATATTTCTACCACAATTTTCAGTCATAAGCTAGTCTTCTCCATGTTACTTTGGCTTTTAACTTCTAATGTATATAGGTTTCAATATATAAAGTATGAAAAAAATCAAAAATGGTCGAGCCAATAAAAAAATCAAAATTTGTTGAAATTCTATAGAATCACTATCGGAAAAGCAAGTTTTCAAATTTCATCCACTCAACTCCCACACGGTCTTCTTTTCTGTATTTTTCTGCTCCTTGGTATCCGGTGTAATATTTCAGTTGTTCAATGGTGGTTAACTCTAGGAATGTGTCCCATCCATTGCCACTTTATGGACTTATTTTGATGTCATCTTCTGTTGCCATTTTTCGGATGAATGAGTTCATAATTTTGCCAAGCATGCATCTCTCCATGCTACTTTGAGTTGTTCGCAGCATCTGCATGACCTTTTTAGTTGTCTTAAAAAAAATAAAGATGATAGAAGAGATTTTGCCCTTTGAAGTCATCTTTTTCATTTCAGGTGTAGGCTTACCATAATTTTTAATTTGATTCTTTTCTTCAAAATCTCTTCTATTAAAAGGTTTTTCCAGTAGGCTATCCGCCATATTAGAAATGTTTGAAGCAGAGGCCATGGTCTGATAAACAACTCTTCATAAAACAAATAAAATTAGTTACACAAACATTAGTGTGAAAGAAAAGCAACTAGGAAGAAGACGCTATGTAATGACGCTCGAAGCTGTCAGAATGTGGAGTTAACACAGCGGAGCTGCTGTATACGAAGCAGCTGTTCTCGTGAGGCAAAATAACATCTGCCTCACAGGACGTTCACAGTGCGCGTGCGCTCTTTGTGTTGGCAGTTCCACCGCCTACCTTCGTATCTACTGATTCAGTGGGAGTAAACAGGTTTGGCGCAAAATGTACGGGAGACAGTTTCCTTCCTGCCTCAAGGACGAATATCGCAAGCTGGGAACAATTCACAACTACGCGCTACCGATTGTTTTCGAAAAGCGTCAATTTAAAAAACTGAATGAACGCATAGACATTTAATTCAAAAGAGTTAACTAGCATAAACGTTTGCTCTCCTATACGCAAAAGTGCTAAATGAACAAAACGAATAATTCAAACTAAGAGTCTTAAAATTCTGAGGAGGCACTGCCTCCCTTGCCTCCTCCCAAAAGCTGCCACTGATATATTTATTTCTTTATTTATATTTATTTTAGGTTTCCTCACAAAAATTAAAAGCTGATGAAGATGTGGCTACACAACGTGCGAAGAAAAGATTGGAAACCGTCAATTAGAAGTGTTCTTTGCTCTTTTTTTTTCGATTGGAGGTTTAACGACCACCGTGAGCAACTCAGTGGGCTATAAGCAGTTCATCGTCCCTAATTTAGGGTCACTGGCTCCAGGGAAGGGAGAGAGCCAGTGCCGTAAGACAAACACAACACCCATGCCTTACCGGGATTCAAACCCGGGTCCCTTACGGACGATAGATCAGAGGCCATCGCTTAGACCACTGCGCCACCGGGGCGGCGTTCTTTGCTCTGCACATTTCACTGCAGATTGTTTCCCAAAAATCAGTCTATTTACAAAAACGTGTATCAAGGAAGCAATACCTGATTAATTGAGGATGCTGTGCCTTCTGTGTTCACTTTTTCAAGTAAAAATCGTGATGCACCAAAAAGAAAACCACCAACTTATACAGAAAATCCATCAGCAGAAGTAGAAATGCCATTGCCAAATACCAGCAGAACACAAGCTGAAAACAATTGTGATCACACTTACTGTATTGCCGAAAGCCCTCGAAAACTAAAAACAAAATTGGATTTAGCAACTGATCGTAATGATGTTTTATTTAAAAAACTAAAAAGTTCTCGACAACAACTACAGCTAAGCAAACAGCGTAACACTTGTGCAAAAGATATCTCAGAGTTCCTTTTTGAGCACAATTTTTTGAGGGAGGAATAGTTCCATTTAGTAGAAGACACTCTTCCTGACACATCTATCTATTTGTTCAGAAATGCAATGAAGAATGCAAAGCGAACAAACGGTAGATCCCACAATGCTCAAATTAAACGATTTGCCATGTCTTTATACTTTTACTCGCCTAAAGCATATGACTTTATACGTGACAGGCTGTATCTGCCTCACTCTTCAACAATCCATCGTTGGTGTCAATCAGTTGATGGAGCACCAGGTTTTACGAAATTGTTTGTAGCATTAGAGAGTATGAGTGAATCCGAAAAAAAGCGCTACACATGCTCACTAATTCTTGACGAAATTTCTATTCGAAAGCAAATTCTGTTTGATGGAGAGTCTCAAATAGGATTTGTAGACTATGGTGCTGGGGTCAGTAATGAAAATTGTTCTGTAGCATCGAAGGCATTAGTCTTCATGATTGTGTGCCTTGAAGACAGCTGGAAAGTACCGATAGCCTACTTCCTCACAGCTGGTCTATCAGGGTCTCAAAAAGCAGCTTTCTTAAATGTGGCATTAAGGAAACTGCATCATGTTGCTGCTGTAGTCTGTGATGGAATCAGAGCAAATTTTTCAATGTTTAAAGAGTTGGGAGCTTCCTTTGATTCTGAGAACATCAATAATATTTTTAGTCATCCAGCAGACAGTGAGAAAAAAGTTGCAGCGTTATTTGATGCGTGCCACATGCTGAAAGTTCTCAGAAATGTACTTGGAGATCTTAAAGTCCTTTTGGATGGGAACAATAACATAATATGCTGGTATTATATAAAGAAATTGTATGAAATTCAAGAAGTACAAATGATTCATGCTGCCATCAAACTGAAGCGAAATCATGTGGAATGGTACAAACAAAAAATGAAGGTCAAGTTGGCAGCCCAGACACTGAGCAGTTCTGTTGCTGCAGCATTGTTATTTATGAAACGCTTAAAAATTCCAGGTTTCCAAGACTGTGAAAGTACTGCCCAATTCATTTTCATCATTGACAAGCTTTTTGATATTTTGAATTCCAGGAATCTCTTTGGAAAGGAATTTAAAAGCAGGAAACAAGAGCTATATGGAAAACTCACTTGCAAGTTGCTACTGATGTATTCTTGAACCTGCGAAGAGTAGAAGGTTCCAAACTTCTGAACACTAGCAGAAATACATGCATCCTGGGATTTTGTACCACAATAAAAAGCATTATCTATTTGGCAGACACTTTGTTAACAGATAAGTTAAACTATATCTTAAATTACAAACTTAGTCAAGACCATTTAGAATTGTTTTTTGGTGCTATACGTTCTAAAGGGGGACACAATAATAACCCCAATGTAGCTCAGTTTAGAAGTGCATACCGTCAACTTATTTTGAATAGACTCATTGAAGTGCGAAAGACTGGTAACTGTATTACAGTTGCTGAAATGAAAATTCTTAATGTTAATGCACTTTATGATAAAGATGATATTGTAATTGATGATGGGTTGAGCATTTCACAAAAGCGGCGTTGTTCAGCTGAAGAATCTTACATTGGAGTCCTGGACCATGATTATGCAAACGTCTTCAGCATAGCAAATCTTTCACTTTATACTGACAATGTTCTTGCTCACATTGCAGGTTTTGTACGCAAAAAAATTATAAAAAAGATTTCTTGCATAGACTGCAGATTGGCACTGATTGATGTAGACTTCGAAGTCGCTAGAGCTTCAATATCTGTTCTTGTAAATCTGAAGTCAGAAGGAGGGTTAACCATACCATCTCGGAGTGTATGCCTAATTTCAAAGATTACTGAACAATGCATTAGAAGTTGGATGTTCAGTTCTGGAAAAAGAAGAATTCCTCATCTTATGACCAAACTTCAGTGTCTTGTTTTAAGAAGGTTGGCAGGTATGTCTGTATTTAAAACATTAGACTCTCATTTAGATGATAATGAGGTAGATAATGATGTCACAACATTAAAAAAACTAATTATAAGGGAATATGCAACTATTAGATTGCACCATGCAGCTAAACAAGCTACATAGCAAATGATTGGAATCAATGTACGATTAAACCTAACAAAACTTATACTGCAGAAAAATCAGTAAATGTAGGAATGATGAGCGTGTTAATTTATATCAGATTCTTTCTTTTGTTAATACTTCCTCCCCTATATGCATATCATCATCAACCATTATCAGTCCACTGCTGGGTTAAGCTCTCCCCATATTTCTACCACAATTTTCAGTCATAAGCTAGTCTTCTCCATGTTACTTTGGCTTTTAACTTCTAATGTATATAGGTTTCAATATATAAAGTATGAAAAAATCAAAAATGGTCGAGCCAATAAAAAAATCAAAATTTGTTGAAATTCTATAGAATCACTATCGGAAAAGCAAGTTTTCAAATTTCATCCACTCAACTCCCACACGGTCTTCTTTTCTGTATTTTTCTGCTCCTTGGTATCCGGTGTAATATTTCAGTTGTTCAATGGTGGTTAACTCTAGGAATGTGTCCCATCCATTGCCACTTTATGGACTTATTTTGATGTCATCTTCTGTTGCCATTTTTCGGATGAATGAGTTCATAATTTTGCCAAGCATGCATCTCTCCATGCTACTTTGAGTTGTTCGCAGCATCTGCATGACCTTTTTAGTTGTCTTAAAAAAAAATAAAGATGATAGAAGAGATTTTGCCCTTTGAAGTCATCTTTTTCATTTCAGGTGTAGGCTTACCATAATTTTTAATTTGATTCTTTTCTTCAAAATCTCTTCTATTAAAAGGTTTTTCCAGTAGGCTATCCGCCATATTAGAAATGTTTGAAGCAGAGGCCATGGTCTGATAAACAACTCTTCATAAAACAAATAAAATTAGTTACACAAACATTAGTGTGAAAGAAAAGCAACTAGGAAGAAGACGCTATGTAATGACGCTCGAAGCTGTCAGAATGTGGAGTTAACACAGCGGAGCTGCTGTATACGAAGCAGCTGTTCTCGTGAGGCAAAATAACATCTGCCTCACAGGACGTTCACAGTGCGCGTGCGCTCTTTGTGTTGGCAGTTCCACCGCCTACCTTCGTATCTACTGATTCAGTGGGAGTAAACAGGTTTGGCGCAAAATGTACGGGAGACAGTTTCCTTCCTGCCTCAAGGACGAATATCGCAAGCTGGGAACAATTCACAACTACGCGCTACCGATTGTTTTCGAAAAGCGTCAATTTAAAAAACTGAATGAACGCATAGACATTTAATTCAAAAGAGTTAACTAGCATAAACGTTTGCTCTCCTATACGCAAAAGTGCTAAATGAACAAAACGAATAATTCAAACTAAGAGTCTTAAAATTCTGAGGAGGCACTGCCTCCCTTGCCTCCTCCCAAAAGCTGCCACTGATATATTTATTTCTTTATTTATATTTATTTTAGGTTTCCTCACAAAAATTAAAAGCTGATGAAGATGTGGCTACACAACGTGCGAAGAAAAGATTGGAAACCGTCAATTAGAAGTGTTCTTTGCTCTTTTTTTTCGATTGGAGGTTTAACGACCACCGTGAGCAACTCAGTGGGCTATAAGCAGTTCATCGTCCCTAATTTAGGGTCACTGGCTCCAGGGAAGGGAGAGAGCCAGTGCCGTAAGACAAACACAACACCCATGCCTTACCGGGATTCAAACCCGGGTCCCTTACGGACGATAGATCAGAGGCCATCGCTTAGACCACTGCGCCACCGGGGCGGCGTTCTTTGCTCTGCACATTTCACTGCAGATTGTTTCCCAAAAATCAGTCTATTTACAAAAACGTGTATCAAGGAAGCAATACCCGATTAATTGAGGATGCTGTGCCTTCTGTGTTCACTTTTTCAAGTAAAAATCGTGATGCACCAAAAAGAAAACCACCAACTTATACAGAAAATCCATCAGCAGAAGTAGAAATGCCATTGCCAAATACCAGCAGAACACAAGCTGAAAACAATTGTGATCACACTTACTGTATTGCCGAAAGCCCTCGAAAACTAAAAACAAAATTGGATTTAGCAACTGATCGTAATGATGTTTTATTTAAAAACTAAAAAGTTCTCGACAACAACTACAGCTAAGCAAACAGCGTAACACTTGTGCAAAAGATATCTCAGAGTTCCTTTTTGAGCACAATTTTTTGAGGGAGGAATAGTTCCATTTAGTAGAAGACACTCTTCCTGACACATCTATCTATTTGTTCAGAAATGCAATGAAGAATGCAAAGCGAACAAACGGTAGATCCCACAATGCTCAAATTAAACGATTTGCCATGTCTTTATACTTTTACTCGCCTAAAGCATATGACTTTATACGTGACAGGCTGTATCTGCCTCACTCTTCAACAATCCATCGTTGGTGTCAATCAGTTGATGGAGCACCAGGTTTTACGAAATTGTTTGTAGCATTAGAGAGTATGAGTGAATCCGAAAAAAGCGCTACACATGCTCACTAATTCTTGACGAAATTTCTATTCGAAAGCAAATTCTGTTTGATGGAGAGTCTCAAATAGGATTTGTAGACTATGGTGCTGGGGTCAGTAATGAAAATTGTTCTGTAGCATCGAAGGCATTAGTCTTCATGATTGTGTGCCTTGAAGACAGCTGGAAAGTACCGATAGCCTACTTCCTCACAGCTGGTCTATCAGGGTCTCAAAAAGCAGCTTTCTTAAATGTGGCATTAAGGAAACTGCATCATGTTGCTGCTGTAGTCTGTGATGGAATCAGAGCAAATTTTTCAATGTTTAAAGAGTTGGGAGCTTCCTTTGATTCTGAGAACATCAATAATATTTTTAGTCATCCAGCAGACAGTGAGAAAAAAGTTGCAGCGTTATTTGATGCGTGCCACATGCTGAAAGTTCTCAGAAATGTACTTGGAGATCTTAAAGTCCTTTTGGATGGGAACAATAACATAATATGCTGGTATTATATAAAGAAATTGTATGAAATTCAAGAAGTACAAATGATTCATGCTGCCATCAAACTGAAGCGAAATCATGTGGAATGGTACAAACAAAAAATGAAGGTCAAGTTGGCAGCCCAGACACTGAGCAGTTCTGTTGCTGCAGCATTGTTATTCATGAAACGCTTAAAAATTCCAGGTTTCCAAGACTGTGAAAGTACTGCCCAATTCATTTTCATCATTGACAAGCTTTTTGATATTTTGAATTCCAAGAATCTCTTTGGAAAGGAATTTAAAAGCAGGAAACAAGAGCTATATGGAAAACTCACTTGCAAGTTGCTACTGATGTATTCTTGAACCTGCGAAGAGTAGAAGGTTCCAAACTTCTGAACACTAGCAGAAATACATGCATCCTGGGATTTTGTACCACAATAAAAAGCATTATCTATTTGGCAGACACTTTGTTAACAGATAAGTTAAACTATATCTTAAATTACAAACTTAGTCAAGACCATTTAGAATTGTTTTTTGGTGCTATACGTTCTAAAGGGGGACACAATAATAACCCCAATGTAGCTCAGTTTAGAAGTGCATACCGTCAACTTATTTTGAATAGACTCATTGAAGTGCGAAAGACTGGTAACTGTATTACAGTTGCTGAAATGAAAATTCTTAATGTTAATGCACTTTATGATAAAGATGATATTGTAATTGATGATGGGTTGAGCATTTCACAAAAGCGGCGTTGTTCAGCTGAAGAATCTTACATTGGAGTCCTGGACCATGATTATGCAAACGTCTTCAGCATAGCAAATCTTTCACTTTATACTGACAATGTTCTTGCTCACATTGCAGGTTTTGTACGCAAAAAAATTATAAAAAAGATTTCTTGCATAGACTGCAGATTGGCACTGATTGATGTAGACTTCGAAGTCGCTAGAGCTTCAATATCTGTTCTTGTAAATCTGAAGTCAGAAGGAGGGTTAACCATACCATCTCGGAGTGTATGCCTAATTTCAAAGATTACTGAACAATGCATTAGAAGTTGGATGTTCAGTTCTGGAAAAAGAAGAATTCCTCATCTTATGACCAAACTTCAGTGTCTTGTTTTAAGAAGGTTGGCAGGTATGTCTGTATTTAAAACATTAGACTCTCATTTAGATGATAATGAGGTAGATAATGATGTCACAACATTAAAAAAACTAATTATAAGGGAATATGCAACTATTAGATTGCACCACGCAGCTAAACAAGCTACATAGCAAATGATTGGAATCAATGTATGATTAAACCTAACAAAACTTATACTGCAGAAAAATCAGTAAATGTAGGAATGATGGGCGTGTTAATTTATATCAGATTTTTTCTTTTGTTAATACTTCCTCCCTTATATGCATATCATCATCAACCATTATCAGTCCACTGCTGGGTTAAGCTCTCCCCATATTTCTACCACAATTTTCAGTCATAAGCTAGTCTTCTCCATGTTACTTTGGCTTTTAACTTCTAATGTATATAGGTTTCAATATATAAAGTATGAAAAAAAATCAAAAATGGTCGAGCCAATAAAAAAATCAAAATTTGTTGAAATTCTATAGAATCACTATCGGAAAAGCAAGTTTTCAAATTTCATCCACTCAACTCCCACACGGTCTTCTTTTCTGTATTTTTCTGCTCCTTGGTATCCGGTGTAATATTTCAGTTGTTCAATGGTGGTTAACTCTAGGAATGTGTCCCATCCATTGCCACTTTATGGACTTATTTTGATGTCATCTTCTGTTGCCATTTTTCGGATGAATGAGTTCATAATTTTGCCAAGCATGCATCTCTCCATGCTACTTTGAGTTGTTCGCAGCATCTGCATGACCTTTTTAGTTGTCTTAAAAAAAAATAAAGATGATAGAAGAGATTTTGCCCTTTGAAGTCATCTTTTTCATTTCAGGTGTAGGCTTACCATAATTTTTAATTTGATTCTTTTCTTCAAAATCTCTTCTATTAAAAGGTTTTTCCAGTAGGCTATCCGCCATATTAGAAATGTTTGAAGCAGAGGCCATGGTCTGATAAACAACTCTTCATAAAACAAATAAAATTAGTTACACAAACATTAGTGTGAAAGAAAAGCAACTAGGAAGAAGACGCTATGTAATGACGCTCGAAGCTGTCAGAATGTGGAGTTAACACAGCGGAGCTGCTGTATACGAAGCAGCTGTTCTCGTGAGGCAAAATAACATCTGCCTCACAGGACGTTCACAGTGCGCGTGCGCTCTTTGTGTTGGCAGTTCCACCGCCTACCTTCGTATCTACTGATTCAGTGGGAGTAAACAGGTTTGGCGCAAAATGTACGGGAGACAGTTTCCTTCCTGCCTCAAGGACGAATATCGCAAGCTGGGAACAATTCACAACTACGCGCTACCGATTGTTTTCGAAAAGCGTCAATTTAAAAACTGAATGAACGCATAGACATTTAATTCAAAAGAGTTAACTAGCATAAACGTTTGCTCTCCTATACGCAAAAGTGCTAAATGAACAAAACGAATAATTCAAACTAAGAGTCTTAAAATTCTGAGGAGGCACTGCCTCCCTTGCCTCCTCCCAAAAGCTGCCACTGATATATTTATTTCTTTATTTATATTTATTTTAGGTTTCCTCACAAAAATTAAAAGCTGATGAAGATGTGGCTACACAACGTGCGAAGAAAAGATTGGAAACCGTCAATTAGAAGTGTTCTTTGCTCTTTTTTTTTCGATTGGAGGTTTAACGACCACCGTGAGCAACTCAGTGGGCTATAAGCAGTTCATCGTCCCTAATTTAGGGTCACTGGCTCCAGGGAAGGGAGAGAGCCAGTGCCGTAAGACAAACACAACACCCATGCCTTACCGGGATTCAAACCCGGGTCCCTTACGGACGATAGATCAGAGGCCATCGCTTAGACCACTGCGCCACCGGGGCGGCGTTCTTTGCTCTGCACATTTCACTGCAGATTGTTTCCCAAAAATCAGTCTATTTACAAAAACGTGTATCAAGGAAGCAATACCTGATTAATTGAGGATGCTGTGCCTTCTGTGTTCACTTTTTCAAGTAAAAATCGTGATGCACCAAAAAGAAAACCACCAACTTATACAGAAAATCCATCAGCAGAAGTAGAAATGCCATTGCCAAATACCAGCAGAACACAAGCTGAAAACAATTGTGATCACACTTACTGTATTGCCGAAAGCCCTCGAAAACTAAAAACAAAATTGGATTTAGCAACTGATCGTAATGATGTTTTATTTAAAAAACTAAAAAGTTCTCGACAACAACTACAGCTAAGCAAACAGCGTAACACTTGTGCAAAAGATATCTCAGAGTTCCTTTTTGAGCACAATTTTTTGAGGGAGGAATAGTTCCATTTAGTAGAAGACACTCTTCCTGACACATCTATCTATTTGTTCAGAAATGCAATGAAGAATGCAAAGCGAACAAACGGTAGATCCCACAATGCTCAAATTAAACGATTTGCCATGTCTTTATACTTTTACTCGCCTAAAGCATATGACTTTATACGTGAGAGGCTGTATCTGCCTCACTCTTCAACAATCCATCGTTGGTGTCAATCAGTTGATGGAGCACCAGGTTTTACGAAATTGTTTGTAGCATTAGAGAGTATGAGTGAATCCGAAAAAAAGCGCTACACATGCTCACTAATTCTTGACGAAATTTCTATTCGAAAGCAAATTCTGTTTGATGGAGAGTCTCAAATAGGATTTGTAGACTATGGTGCTGGGGTCAGTAATGAAAATTGTTCTGTAGCATCGAAGGCATTAGTCTTCATGATTGTGTGCCTTGAAGACAGCTGGAAAGTACCGATAGCCTACTTCCTCACAGCTGGTCTATCAGGGTCTCAAAAAGCAGCTTTCTTAAATGTGGCATTAAGGAAACTGCATCATGTTGCTGCTGTAGTCTGTGATGGAATCAGAGCAAATTTTTCAATGTTTAAAGAGTTGGGAGCTTCCTTTGATTCTGAGAACATCAATAATATTTTTAGTCATCCAGCAGACAGTGAGAAAAAAGTTGCAGCGTTATTTGATGCGTGCCACATGCTGAAAGTTCTCAGAAATGTACTTGGAGATCTTAAAGTCCTTTTGGATGGGAACAATAACATAATATGCTGGTATTATATAAAGAAATTGTATGAAATTCAAGAAGTACAAATGATTCATGCTGCCATCAAACTGAAGCGAAATCATGTGGAATGGTACAAACAAAAAATGAAGGTCAAGTTGGCAGCCCAGACACTGAGCAGTTCTGTTGCTGCAGCATTGTTATTCATGAAACGCTTAAAAATTCCAGGTTTCCAAGACTGTGAAAGTACTGCCCAATTCATTTTCATCATTGACAAGCTTTTTGATATTTTGAATTCCAAGAATCTCTTTGGAAAGGAATTTAAAAGCAGGAAACAAGAGCTATATGGAAAACTCACTTGCAAGTTGCTACTGATGTATTCTTGAACCTGCGAAGAGTAGAAGGTTCCAAACTTCTGAACACTAGCAGAAATACATGCATCCTGGGATTTTGTACCACAATAAAAAGCATTATCTATTTGGCAGACACTTTGTTAACAGATAAGTTAAACTATATCTTAAATTACAAACTTAGTCAAGACCATTTAGAATTGTTTTTTGGTGCTATACGTTCTAAAGGGGGACACAATAATAACCCCAATGTAGCTCAGTTTAGAAGTGCATACCGTCAACTTATTTTGAATAGACTCATTGAAGTGCGAAAGACTGGTAACTGTATTACAGTTGCTGAAATGAAAATTCTTAATGTTAATGCACTTTATGATAAAGATGATATTGTAATTGATGATGGGTTGAGCATTTCACAAAAGCGGCGTTGTTCAGCTGAAGAATCTTACATTGGAGTCCTGGACCATGATTATGCAAACGTCTTCAGCATAGCAAATCTTTCACTTTATACTGACAATGTTCTTGCTCACATTGCAGGTTTTGTACGCAAAAAAATTATAAAAAAGATTTCTTGCATAGACTGCAGATTGGCACTGATTGATGTAGACTTCGAAGTCGCTAGAGCTTCAATATCTGTTCTTGTAAATCTGAAGTCAGAAGGAGGGTTAACCATACCATCTCGGAGTGTATGCCTAATTTCAAAGATTACTGAACAATGCATTAGAAGTTGGATGTTCAGTTCTGGAAAAAGAAGAATTCCTCATCTTATGACCAAACTTCAGTGTCTTGTTTTAAGAAGGTTGGCAGGTATGTCTGTATTTAAAACATTAGACTCTCATTTAGATGATAATGAGGTAGATAATGATGTCACAACATTAAAAAAACTAATTATAAGGGAATATGCAACTATTAGATTGCACCACGCAGCTAAACAAGCTACATAGCAAATGATTGGAATCAATGTATGATTAAACCTAACAAAACTTATACTGCAGAAAAATCAGTAAATGTAGGAATGATGGGCGTGTTAATTTATATCAGATTTTTTCTTTTGTTAATACTTCCTCCCTTATATGCATATCATCATCAACCATTATCAGTCCACTGCTGGGTTAAGCTCTCCCCATATTTCTACCACAATTTTCAGTCATAAGCTAGTCTTCTCCATGTTACTTTGGCTTTTAACTTCTAATGTATATAGGTTTCAATATATAAAGTATGAAAAAAAATCAAAAATGGTCGAGCCAATAAAAAAATCAAAATTTGTTGAAATCCTATAGAATCACTATCGGAAAAGCAAGTTTTCAAATTTCATCCACTCAACTCCCACACGGTCTTCTTTTCTGTATTTTTCTGCTCCTTGGTATCCGGTGTAATATTTCAGTTGTTCAATGGTGGTTAACTCTAGGAATGTGTCCCATCCATTGCCACTTTATGGACTTATTTTGATGTCATCTTCTGTTGCCATTTTTCGGATGAATGAGTTCATAATTTTGCCAAGCATGCATCTCTCCATGCTACTTTGAGTTGTTCGCAGCATCTGCATGACCTTTTTAGTTGTCTTAAAAAATAAAGATGATAGAAGAGATTTTGCCCTTTGAAGTCATCTTTTTCATTTCAGGTGTAGGCTTACCATAATTTTTAATTTGATTCTTTTCTTCAAAATCTCTTCTATTAAAAGGTTTTTCCAGTAGGCTATCCGCCATATTAGAAATGTTTGAAGCAGAGGCCATGGTCTGATAAACAACTCTTCATAAAACAAATAAAATTAGTTACACAAACATTAGTGTGAAAGAAAAGCAACTAGGAAGAAGACGCTATGTAATGACGCTCGAAGCTGTCAGAATGTGGAGTTAACACAGCGGAGCTGCTGTATACGAAGCAGCTGTTCTCGTGAGGCAAAATAACATCTGCCTCACAGGACGTTCACAGTGCGCGTGCGCTCTTTGTGTTGGCAGTTCCACCGCCTACCTTCGTATCTACTGATTCAGTGGGAGTAAACAGGTTTGGCGCAAAATGTACGGGAGACAGTTTCCTTCCTGCCTCAAGGACGAATATCGCAAGCTGGGAACAATTCACAACTACGCGCTACCGATTGTTTTCGAAAAGCGTCAATTTAAAAAACTGAATGAACGCATAGACATTTAATTCAAAAGAGTTAACTAGCATAAACGTTTGCTCTCCTATACGCAAAAGTGCTAAATGAACAAAACGAATAATTCAAACTAAGAGTCTTAAAATTCTGAGGAGGCACTGCCTCCCTTGCCTCCTCCCAAAAGCTGCCACTGATATATTTATTTCTTTATTTATATTTATTTTAGGTTTCCTCACAAAAATTAAAAGCTGATGAAGATGTGGCTACACAACGTGCGAAGAAAAGATTGGAAACCGTCAATTAGAAGTGTTCTTTGCTCTTTTTTTTTTCGATTGGAGGTTTAACGACCACCGTGAGCAACTCAGTGGGCTATAAGCAGTTCATCGTCCCTAATTTAGGGTCACTGGCTCCAGGGAAGGGAGAGAGCCAGTGCCGTAAGACAAACACAACACCCATGCCTTACCGGGATTCAAACCCGGGTCCCTTACGGACGATAGATCAGAGGCCATCGCTTAGACCACTGCGCCACCGGGGCGGCGTTCTTTGCTCTGCACATTTCACTGCAGATTGTTTTCCCAAAAATCAGTCTATTTACAAAAACGTGTATCAAGGAAGCAATACCTGATTAATTGAGGATGCTGTGCCTTCTGTGTTCACTTTTTCAAGTAAAAATCGTGATGCACCAAAAAGAAAACCACCAACTTATACAGAAAATCCATCAGCAGAAGTAGAAATGCCATTGCCAAATACCAGCAGAACACAAGCTGAAAACAATTGTGATCACACTTACTGTATTGCCGAAAGCCCTCGAAAACTAAAAACAAAATTGGATTTAGCAACTGATCGTAATGATGTTTTATTTAAAAAACTAAAACGTTCTCGACAACAACTACAGCTAAGCAAACAGCGTAACACTTGTGCAAAAGATATCTCAGAGTTCCTTTTTGAGCACAATTTTTTGAGGGAGGAATAGTTCCATTTAGTAGAAGACACTCTTCCTGACACATCTATCTATTTGTTCAGAAATGCAATGAAGAATGCAAAGCGAACAAACGGTAGATCCCACAATGCTCAAATTAAACGATTTGCCATGTCTTTATACTTTTACTCGCCTAAAGCATATGACTTTATACGTGACAGGCTGTATCTGCCTCACTCTTCAACAATCCATCGTTGGTGTCAATCAGTTGATGGAGCACCAGGTTTTACGGAAGAGGTGTTTGTAGCATTAGAGAGTATGAGTGAATCCGAAAAAAGCGCTACACATGCTCACTAATTCTTGACGAAATTTCTATTCGAAAGCAAATTCTGTTTGATGGAGAGTCTCAAATAGGATTTGTAGACTATGGTGCTGGGGTCAGTAATGAAAATTGTTCTGTAGCATCGAAGGCATTAGTCTTCATGATTGTGTGCCTTGAAGACAGCTGGAAAGTACCGATAGCCTACTTCCTCACAGCTGGTCTATCAGGGTCTCAAAAAGCAGCTTTCTTAAATGTGGCATTAAGGAAACTGCATCATGTTGGCATTGATGTTGCCACTGTAGTCTGTGATGGAATCAGAGCAAATTTTTCAATGTTTAAAGAGTTGGGAGCTTCCTTTGATTCTGAGAACATCAATAATATTTTTAGTCATCCAGCAGACAGTGAGAAAAAAGTTGCAGCGTTATTTGATGCGTGCCACATGCTGAAAGTTCTCAGAAATGTACTTGGAGATCTTAAAGTCCTTTTGGATGGGAACAATAACATAATATGCTGGTATTATATAAAGAAATTGTATGAAATTCAAGAAGTACAAATGATTCATGCTGCCATCAAACTGAAGCGAAATCATGTGGAATGGTACAAACAAAAAATGAAGGTCAAGTTGGCAGCCCAGACACTGAGCAGTTCTGTTGCTGCAGCATTGTTATTTATGAAACGCTTAAAAATTCCAGGTTTCCAAGACTGTGAAAGTACTGCCCAATTCATTTTCATCATTGACAAGCTTTTTGATATTTTGAATTCCAGGAATCTCTTTGGAAAGGAATTTAAAAGCAGGAAACAAGAGCTATATGGAAAACTCACTTGCAAGTTGCTACTGATGTATTCTTGAACCTGCGAAGAGTAGAAGGTTCCAAACTTCTGAACACTAGCAGAAATACATGCATCCTGGGATTTTGTACCACAATAAAAAGCATTATCTATTTGGCAGACACTTTGTTAACAGATAAGTTAAACTATATCTTAAATTACAAACTTAGTCAAGACCATTTAGAATTGTTTTTTGGTGCTATACGTTCTAAAGGGGGACACAATAATAACCCCAATGTAGCTCAGTTTAGAAGTGCATACCGTCAACTTATTTTGAATAGACTCATTGAAGTGCGAAAGACTGGTAACTGTATTACAGTTGCTGAAATGAAAATTCTTAATGTTAATGCACTTTATGATAAAGATGATATTGTAATTGATGATGGGTTGAGCATTTCACAAAAGCGGCGTTGTTCAGCTGAAGAATCTTACATTGGAGTCCTGGACCATGATTATGCAAACGTCTTCAGCATAGCAAATCTTTCACTTTATACTGACAATGTTCTTGCTCACATTGCAGGTTTTGTACGCAAAAAATTATAAAAAAGATTTCTTGCATAGACTGCAGATTGGCACTGATTGATGTAGACTTCGAAGTCGCTAGAGCTTCAATATCTGTTCTTGTAAATCTGAAGTCAGAAGGAGGGTTAACCATACCATCTCGGAGTGTATGCCTAATTTCAAAGATTACTGAACAATGCATTAGAAGTTGGATGTTCAGTTCTGGAAAAAGAAGAATTCCTCATCTTATGACCAAACTTCAGTGTCTTGTTTTAAGAAGGTTGGCAGGTATGTCTGTATTTAAAACATTAGACTCTCATTTAGATGATAATGAGGTAGATAATGATGTCACAACATTAAAAAAACTAATTATAAGGGAATATGCAACTATTAGATTGCACCATGCAGCTAAACAAGCTACATAGCAAATGATTGGAATCAATGTACGATTAAACCTAACAAAACTTATACTGCAGAAAAATCAGTAAATGTAGGAATGATGAGCGTGTTAATTTATATCAGATTCTTTCTTTTGTTAATACTTCCTCCCCTATATGCATATCATCATCAACCATTATCAGTCCACTGCTGGGTTAAGCTCTCCCCATATTTCTACCACAATTTTCAGTCATAAGCTAGTCTTCTCCATGTTACTTTGGCTTTTAACTTCTAATGTATATAGGTTTCAATATATAAAGTATGAAAAAAAAATCAAAAATGGTCGAGCCAATAAAAAAATCCAAAATTTGTTGAAATTCTATAGAATCACTATCGGAAAAGCAAGTTTTCAAATTTCATCCACTCAACTCCCACACGGTCTTCTTTTCTGTATTTTTCTGCTCCTTGGTATCCGGTGTAATATTTCAGTTGTTCAATGGTGGTTAACTCTAGGAATGTGTCCCATCCATTGCCACTTTATGGACTTATTTTGATGTCATCTTCTGTTGCCATTTTTCGGATGAATGAGTTCATAATTTTGCCAAGCATGCATCTCTCCATGCTACTTTGAGTTGTTCGCAGCATCTGCATGACCTTTTTAGTTGTCTTAAAAAAAAATAAAGATGATAGAAGAGATTTTGCCCTTTGAAGTCATCTTTTTCATTTCAGGTGTAGGCTTACCATAATTTTTAATTTGATTCTTTTCTTCAAAATCTCTTCTATTAAAAGGTTTTTCCAGTAGGCTATCCGCCATATTAGAAATGTTTGAAGCAGAGGCCATGGTCTGATAAACAACTCTTCATAAAACAAATAAAATTAGTTACACAAACATTAGTGTGAAAGAAAAGCAACTAGGAAGAAGACGCTATGTAATGACGCTCGAAGCTGTCAGAATGTGGAGTTAACACAGCGGAGCTGCTGTATACGAAGCAGCTGTTCTCGTGAGGCAAAATAACATCTGCCTCACAGGACGTTCACAGTGCGCGTGCGCTCTTTGTGTTGGCAGTTCCACCGCCTACCTTCGTATCTACTGATTCAGTGGGAGTAAACAGGTTTGGCGCAAAATGTACGGGAGACAGTTTCCTTCCTGCCTCAAGGACGAATATCGCAAGCTGGGAACAATTCACAACTACGCGCTACCGATTGTTTTCGAAAAGCGTCAATTTAAAAAACTGAATGAACGCATAGACATTTAATTCAAAAGAGTTAACTAGCATAAACGTTTGCTCTCCTATACGCAAAAGTGCTAAATGAACAAAACGAATAATTCAAACTAAGAGTCTTAAAATTCTGAGGAGGCACTGCCTCCTTGCCTCCTCCCAAAAGCTGCCACTGATATATTTATTTCTTTATTTATATTTATTTTAGGTTTCCTCACAAAAATTAAAAGCTGATGAAGATGTGGCTACACAACGTGCGAAGAAAAGATTGGAAACCGTCAATTAGAAGTGTTCTTTGCTCTTTTTTTTTTTTTCGATTGGAGGTTTAACGACCACCGTGAGCAACTCAGTGGGCTATAAGCAGTTCATCGTCCCTAATTTAGGGTCACTGGCTCCAGGGAAGGGAGAGAGCCAGTGCCGTAAGACAAACACAACACCCATGCCTTACCGGGATTCAAACCCGGGTCCCTTACGGACGATAGATCAGAGGCCATCGCTTAGACCAATGCGCCACCGGGGCGGCGTTCTTTGCTCTGCACATTTCACTGCAGATTGTTTCCCAAAAATCAGTCTATTTACAAAAACGTGTATCAAGGAAGCAATACCCGATTAATTGAGGATGCTGTGCCTTCTGTGTTCACTTTTTCAAGTAAAAATCGTGATGCACCAAAAAGAAAACCACCAACTTATACAGAAAATCCATCAGCAGAAGTAGAAATGCCATTGCCAAATACCAGCAGAACACAAGCTGAAAACAATTGTGATCACACTTACTGTATTGCCGAAAGCCCTCGAAAACTAAAAACAAAATTGGATTTAGCAACTGATCGTAATGATGTTTTATTTAAAAAACTAAAAAGTTCTCGACAACAACTACAGCTAAGCAAACAGCGTAACACTTGTGCAAAAGATATCTCAGAGTTCCTTTTTGAGCACAATTTTTTGAGGGAAGAATAGTTCCATTTAGTAGAAGACACTCTTCCTGACACATCTATCTATTTGTTCAGAAATGCAATGAAGAATGCAAAGCGAACAAACGGTAGATCCCACAATGCTCAAATTAAACGATTTGCCATGTCTTTATACTTTTACTCGCTTAAAGCATATGACTTTATACGTGACAGGCTGTATCTGCCTCACTCTTCAACAATCCATCGTTGGTGTCAATCAGTTGATGGAGCACCAGGTTTTACGAAAGAGGTGTTTGTAGCATTAGAGAGTATGAGTGAATCCGAAAAAAGCGCTACACATGCTCACTAATTCTTGACGAAATTTCTATTCGAAAGCAAATTCTGTTTGATGGAGAGTCTCAAATAGGATTTGTAGACTATGGTGCTGGGGTCAGTAATGAAAATTGTTCTGTAGCATCGAAGGCATTAGTCTTCATGATTGTGTGCCTTGAAGACAGCTGGAAAGTACCGATAGCCTACTTCCTCACAGCTGGTCTATCAGGGTCTCAAAAAGCAGCTTTCTTAAATGTGGCATTAAGGAAACTGCATCATGTTGCTGCTGTAGTCTGTGATGGAATCAGAGCAAATTTTTCAATGTTTAAAGAGTTGGGAGCTTCCTTTGATTCTGAGAACATCAATAATATTTTTATTCATCCAGCAGACAGTGAGAAAAAAGTTGCAGCGTTATTTGATGCGTGCCACATGCTGAAAGTTCTCAGAAATGTACTTGGAGATCTTAAAGTCCTTTTGGATGGGAACAATAACATAATATGCTGGTATTATATAAAGAAATTGTATGAAATTCAAGAAGTACAAATGATTCATGCTGCCATCAAACTGAAGCGAAATCATGTGGAATGGTACAAACAAAAAATGAAGGTCAAGTTGGCAGCCCAGACACTGAGCAGTTCTGTTGCTGCAGCATTGTTATTCATGAAACGCTTAAAAATTCCAGGTTTCCAAGACTGTGAAAGTACTGCCCAATTCATTTTCATCATTGACAAGCTTTTTGATATTTTGAATTCCAGGAATCTCTTTGGAAAGCAATTTAAAAGCAGGAAACAAGAGCTATATGGAAAACTCACTTGCAAGTTGCTACTGATGTATTCTTGAACCTGCTAAGAGTAGAAGGTTCCAAACTTCTGAACACTAGCAGAAATACATGCATCCTGGGATTTTGTACCACAATAAAAAGCATTATCTATTTGGCAGACACTTTGTTAACAGATAAGTTAAACTATATCTTAAATTACAAACTTAGTCAAGACCATTTAGAATTGTTTTTTGGTGCTATACGTTCTAAAGGGGGACACAATAATAACCCCAATGTAGCTCAGTTTAGAAGTGCATACCGTCAACTTATTTTGAATAGACTCATTGAAGTGCGAAAGACTGGTAACTGTATTACAGTTGCTGAAATGAAAATTCTTAATGTTAATGCACTTTATGATAAAGATGATATTGTAATTGATGATGGGTTGAGCATTTCACAAAAGCGGCGTTGTTCAGCTGAAGAATCTTACATTGGAGTCCTGGACCATGATTATGCAAACGTCTTCAGCATAGCAAATCTTTCACTTTATACTGACAATGTTCTTGCTCACATTGCAGGTTTTGTACGCAAAAAATTATAAAAAAGATTTCTTGCATAGACTGCAGATTGGCACTGATTGATGTAGACTTCGAAGTCGCTAGAGCTTCAATATCTGTTCTTGTAAATCTGAAGTCAGAAGGAGGGTTAACCATACCATCTCGGAGTGTATGCCTAATTTCAAAGATTACTGAACAATGCATTAGAAGTTGGATGTTCAGTTCTGGAAAAAGAAGAATTCCTCATCTTATGACCAAACTTCAGTGTCTTGTTTTAAGAAGGTTGGCAGGTATGTCTGTATTTAAAACATTAGACTCTCATTTAGATGATAATGAGGTAGATAATGATGTCACAACATTAAAAAAACTAATTATAAGGGAATATGCAACTATTAGATTGCACCACGCAGCTAAACAAGCTACATAGCAAATGATTGGAATCAATGTACGATTAAACCTAACAAAACTTATACTGCAGAAAAATCAGTAAATGTAGGAATGATGGGCGTGTTAATTTATATCAGATTTTTTCTTTTGTTAATACTTCCTCCCTTATATGCATATCATCATCAACCATTATCAGTCCACTGCTGGGTTAAGCTCTCCCCATATTTCTACCACAATTTTCGGTCATAAGCTAGTCTTCTCCATGTTACTTTGGCTTTTAACTTCTAATGTATATAGGTTTCAATATATAGAGTATGAAAAAAAATCAAAAATGGTCGAGCCAATAAAAAAATCCAAAATTTGTTGAAATTCTATAGAATCACTATCGGAAAAGCAAGTTTTCAAATTTCATCCACTCAACTCCCACACGGTCTTCTTTTCTGTATTTTTCTGCTCCTTGGTATCCGGTGTAATATTTCAGTTGTTCAATGGTGGTTAATTCTAAGAATGTGTCCCATCCATTGCCACTTTATGGACTTATTTTGATGTCATCTTCTGTTGCCATTTTTCGGATGAATGAGTTCATAATTTTGCCAAGCATGCATCTCTCCATGCTACTTTGAGTTGTTCGCAGCATCTGCATGACCTTTTTAGTTGTCTTACCTCTGGTCCATAAAGATGTATTGATTAAACAACTTTTTTAAAGATATAATGGTAAATTGCTGCATACTATACTTTTTTTTTTTTTTATCAATTTGAAGGACAACTTCAGGAAAAAGTCAGTTTGACTGATTCGGGATTTTTTTTAATTTTTTTTTTTTTTTACTAATTAGCAGGAGTGTATTCATGGAATAGTAAGCAAAATCAGTGGGGTGGGGGTCAGGACCCTCCCAGATTTTCAGAGTAGGCGATCTCCAATGTAAAGGACTCCCCCCACCCACCCACCCACCCCACATTTGTTAGGAATATAATGATATATGACACTTTTTACATGTGAACCAACTAAATTTAATAATGTAAGATTGTAATGTTTTGCAGAATGCAAACACATGTATAATGTGTACTTAATAAAACAGCGATATCGATTCCTAATAAGCAAAGTCAGTTCTACAACTTTGTAATTTACATTTCTGCCCTGCTTATCATAGTTTTACAGTTGTGTTCACTAAGCTCCACCATGCGCCAATAGAGTCTTTTATGTTGTGCCGTTAGATCGCGCCTCAGCAACTGCTTTGCTCCTGCGTGTGTGTACGGCGATGGGGTCCCAAACTCTATCTTATACAGTATGTATGGACATGTTGCCAGAAGAACGGACCACAGATGGACAACCAAAATTTTAGACCGTATACTCGGGAGATGTTAACAGTGAGCAGTAGTCTTAGTAGAAAGGGACTTACCTGCAGATGAGGGAATGAATTCCTTAAAAAAATTGTCATCAGTAATGCTCACTTACTGCGATGACTTCTTTACTAATGTTGTTAATACCATGATACCAAGCTGTATTAAACCTTTAAAAATTCCTGTTGGTTAGAGACGTCATGAATGTCAGATGACCTATCATTAATTATTGTACATTTTATTAAGTATTTTATTTAATGGTTGTGAAATTTGCAGGAGGATATATCACTGTTTATGTGAGAATAATATGTTTGGCAAGGTTTTATAGTTAACAGTATTAACCTTCTGGTGTTTTATTTTAATTGTTGAATTAACAGAAAGTGCTGTTACAACTGTATGTAATTATAATAGGAGTTACTTGTGCAAAGAATGTCCTTAATGCTATCTTGAATGCGATTTGTAAATATTTACCTTGGGGACAATTATATTGAATCGAACTCTTACAGGTTCAATAGTTTGTCCCAACTATTGAACATACTTTCGAATAATAGTTATTAGTATTTGGTTTTCTTGTAAAGGGTAATTCTGGCTATGTTATTATTTTTTTATTGTAGTTGAACTGTGGTGGAATTTAATATTATGTTTTTTGGATATATAATAACTAGATCCTGTATGAGTACATATGCTCACTAAGCAGTATGGGGTGACATGCATAATTTTGTTTTATGTTAGGAGCTGTGTTGTGGATGATTTTTTTTTTTTTTTTGTGTGAAAACGTAGGGTTTATATTTATGTCACGTATGTATACACAAAAGTGTTGAATCGTTTTTTTTAAAGCTGTTTTCCTTATTTATATTCATTGTAAGTATAGCAGTGGACATAAACAGATTTGATTCTGTGTTCGTAGATACTGAATGTAATTTTAAATGTAATGAAAAATAAGTGACCTGCTATGACACCTGTCTGTGCATTTTTTGTTATAAGGTAATATCTTCGAAAGCTGATGTGATGTGAGCGTAAGAATGGCCTTTGTATGGAGAATATATTTGCATGCATTCCGGATGGTTTCTCATTCGGAATTCGTTCCCCCACCTTACTCACTAGTTTTTCTGTCATTTTTTTGTTGGGCTTTTGGTCATCTTCGGCTGAGGTTAAATTCACGCTATGTGGGAATTTAGCCCACAGACTGGCTCACGCTTTTTCTGTGATTGGTCACTGTGATCTCGCAGGCGGGGTCTGGGCGGTTCCTGCTTCGGCACATTAACCAATACCGGTCCCGCTTTAATTCTGACATTTCCAAATTTTTTGTTAAAATTCACGTCCTTAGATGGCGCCATAAAGGAAGGATCTATAGAGTAGAAACAGACATAGGAGCCCATGGAAACTCCTCCCATAGAAAGTGGCGCTCCCACGGACCTAAAACAGAAGCAAAATGTGAAGTAACCCCGTGACGTCGGCAATAGTAGCTACGGCAACCCAGCGCAGGCGACAGCAGCGCCACCTCACCATCTTGGAAGACATGCCTTTACTTCAGAAATAACAAAAAAATTACGAAGATGGAAAACAATTTTCACAAATGTTGGCCAATTATGGAAATACAGGCTACACAAATGCCGAGTAAAAAAGATAAGCCAAAAAGCTAACGAAGCCAATAACGTAGATGTCGAAGCAGATGACAATTTAATCATCATGTACTATGGCGTGTGCGGATCCATAGCTGATATCGAAATGTGCAGCAACAACGGGCAACGCGATATGTCGGTCTTTTTTTATTAAGACTTTCACCCAGTCGATTCGGGCTGGTGTGCACGATGTTGACGGCCAACCAAATAGAGCTTCATCGGTTGAACTTGCACTTCCCGCTTTAAACCTTTCTACCCATTCAAAATGTGTTCGTTAAGTCATGGTGTTTTCACTTTCGTATTGAGCTAATGTACTTAGGTGAATTTCAGCAGGTTTCACTCCCTCTGCCCGAAAAAATCTCACTACGGCGCTTTGTTCAACACTAGTGCAATCCCGCAGCAGATCATCCATATTTATTTCACCTTGGTCTCAACTGGACTAACGGCAGAGCGCTGCGCTGTGTGTGTTTGAACTACCCATAAGCCATTGTGAACATGTTGTATTCCGTCAGCTTCTATCCGTTGCGGATACCATGTAACTTCCAAATTTCAGTTACTTTTTTATTTACCTGCGTATACATTTCTCTAGGGGTTAGAAAATAGTGATAAAAGGAAATATTTATGTAAGAGAGGGAGATATTTCAACTTCTTCGTATTTATTGTTTTGCGGTCAGTAGGAGGGTTTTACGATGCGTAAGAGGGAGAAAAATGGTTTGATGGCGTGAATCTGAGAGCTCTTGGTTTCTGAGTGGTTAAGGGAGGAGGTTTGGCTGTTTACCACCGTAGGAAGAGGATATCTCAGAGCACCAGTGAAGAAAATCGAGAAAAAAATTAGAACCGAAGAAAGGGAGTTGAAAGATTCAAAATACGACATCAGTAACTCCGATGCTGTTACGATGATCCACAGAAAGGACCAAAAGAGTTAACTAAAAAAATAAATACCCTACTCAAAAGAATTAGGGGACCAAGAGATATTGTAAGGAAAGTCATGTGTGCGACTCACGTTGTTGAAAGCAAAATATTATTTTTATGAAAGATTTAGTAGAATATTCAATGATATAGGCAAGAAAAAGCACATTAGCGAATTTTTATGCAATATTATCATTTAATGCACATCATGCGCTATGTTATACGTATACAACAATACGCATATCTGCACAACAAGAACAATGACTTTTTGAAGGTAGTAACTGACCTATTGCAGGGTGTGTGTTCCTCTCGCACGGCTAAGACCACTTCACACCTGTGGGGCATGGACCTGATGAGATTTTGGGGGTATCTTCGCCAATCCTTAACCAGGGCAGTCTCCAATCTACAAAGAGTCAACGGAAGTACCGCCGGCAGAGCTGCAATACGTCTTCCAAGTGCGTCCTAGGCATGTTCAATTGGATTTGTCAGTTGAGCATACTGGCAACCCCATACGCTGGATTCCCTCCTCTTTAAGTATATGCTGTTCACTAGCCGAGCTGTATGAGGTCCAGCGTTATATATATCGTCCACGAAAAGGAACGAATCATCGACGGCTGCAGCATACAGAATGACATCAGGTCTGAAAATCTCGTCTCTCTATCGCTGAGCCGCCAGACTACCGTTTCGGATGACATACGGGTCCGTACGTCCACCAATACTTAGGCTTTCCCCGACAATCAATCCATGTCTGCCGCAATGTGATGCTTTTTGCATAAAAGCTAAATTATTTCACGTGCAAGTTTCTCTCCAGATAAGAACTCGTCGATTGTCGGACTCCAGACTGAATCTCGATTCATCAGAAAAGGGGACTTGACTCCACTCGTCGTGACTCCAACCACGAAGTTCTGCAGCTCAGTTTCTACGAACCGTATGGCATCGTCCGGTTAAAGGGACTCACACCATTAGCCTACGTGGATAAAGGACACCTTGGTGAAGGTGATTGTTAATAGTTTGAGTTGACAACCTGTGCCTTGTTGACACAAGGAGCTCTCACTGGTGCTGAGTAGCAATTTTCCGTCTGTTTTGACGGAATATTGACAAAAGATAACGGTCGTTCCTGGTTGTAGTTTCTCGTGGACGGCCTTGACCTTGGTTTCTTCGAACACTTTCCGTATTTTGGAATTGTGTCCACAGTCGGAAAATAATGTTTCCTGATACTTCAATGCAAGGGTGCTAAAAGGGGATTTTCCTCCCGCGTGCAAGGCTCGGTGTTTCTTTCAGAACTTTTTGACCGGGAGGGGGAGCCAAATGGAACCTTACAGGGACCAAGTTTCCAATTTGCCATATACACGGTCGTGTCAAAATAATATGACCACCCCTGGAATCACACTGTACCCGCCCAGACGCGTCTCAGAGTGCACGTGACAAGGTCGGCCACACGGAGTATAAGCGGTCATCCGGGACAGATGAGCCGTAGTGCGTTACGTGAGCACAATGGGCAGAGGTAGTGATTTGACGGACGTTAAAAAAGGAATTATCATCGGCTACCGCGCCAATGGTGGAAGCATCTCAGAAACAGCAGACTTCGTGTGCTGTTCGCGAGGTGCTGTACTAAGAATGAACCGCTGGCACACCGAGTACCTCCAGACGTCATAACTGTGAAGCCCCAAAGGAGAACGTCGCCTCCGTCGACTGATAAAGGGCAATCGGCGAGCAATAGTGAGCAATTTGTGAAAAAACAAATTTGTCCTTGACGGAGATCGAAAACGCGCCCCCTCACTCCGGAGTACGTTGCTCTCTCAACTAAGCGACACGGACGGAATGTATCGCTGCAAATTTGTCGTCTTGGCACATGCTTTAACCTCTGTAGTACGTCACATCATCTCTTTCTCAATCTTTTTTTTTTTAAGCGAAGGAAAGAACGAATTTTTATTAATTCTGGCCGATGTGTAGAACAAACATCACACATTTTTCGAAGAACCCAACTGCCAGTACATTCATTTTTACGTTCTTACGCCAATGTGAAAACACAAGTTTGTCGGTGACAAGATCATATTCGCGCCCCCTCGTTCCTGAATAAGTTGTTCTCCCAACTAAACTACCCGGACGGAATGTATCGCTGCAGATTTGTCGTCTTCACATGTGCTTTAACCTCTGTAGTACATCAGAAATTGACCACGCAAATGAACGCTAGGGCACACAGGTACGGATCCCCGATAATAGTAGAGCGAACCCTGTTACGCATGGTCTCCGGAGTCGACGCTGAGTCAAGGCGCCCATGTTAACTCAGGTCCATCGGCAATGACGCCTGCAGTTCGCATGGGACTACCGTCATTGAACAGTGGAAGAGTGGGAAAAGTTGCCTTCTCCGACGAATCGAGGCTTCTACTCCACAGAAGTGAAGGGCGGTGGCGGATACGGCGTCAGACACACGAGAACCAACATCCAAACACCTTTGTCGGTCAAGTTCAGGCCGGCGGTGGCAGTATGCATGTCTGGGGGACATTTTCCTGGTATGATCTGGAACTGCTGATACCACTTGATGGGTCCCTGAACGCCAATGTCTACCTGTCCATCCTCGCTGACCACATGCATCCCTTAATGTTGGACGTTTACCCTGGCGGTGATAGTGTCTACCAACAAGACAATGCACCGTGCCGCGTAGCTAAGTGACTGGTTAAAGGAACACGACAGTGATGTCTCCGTTCTCCCTTGGCCGGCGAGTCGCCCGACCTCAATCCCATAGAGCACTTGTGGGACTATTTGGATCGGCAGGTTCAACGTGCCGACCCACAACCGTGTCATCTCCGGGACCTTCGTGCTCTGCTGGAGTCCGAATGGGCACGTGTGCCGCGGGAAATCTTCCATGGTCTCATTGCGTCCATGGCTCGCCGCTGTCATCCGGGCAGAGGGTGGTTATTCCCATTATTAGGTAAGTGGTCATATTATTCTGATACGATTGTGCGTATGCTGTATATAATTTTTAAGTACTATATTTACATTAATTTGCTACTATAATTATTCTTTGTTTAAAGAGCGTACCAGATCTTTCTGGAACAAATAAACTTGAATGTTTGTGACAGGTCTCGCTGAGTTCGATCTGCCACTAGGCCTTACGGAATCCGAATCTCTCAAACGGGCCTGACGTAGGTTCTTTTGAGTGCCGACGAGTTGAACTCGACCGCTGAAATACTGGAACGTGTGGTCAGCAATTCTTAAGATCTACGATAATGAGGCACTCTAATAACAAGTCCTTGGTTAGACGAGACATAATTTAATTGATGAAAGAATAAGTTCCGGTCGATTGGCTATCTCCACGTGCCAACAGGTTTCCAGCTAGCGAACACTTCACTATCTCACCAATATCCCGGAAAACCCTCCGCCACGTGGACTCGAGTCGTTCCGTCTAAAACCCCGGCCGATCTCTTATCGCCGAAAAACCCTGACCCCTCCATCAGTGAAAACGAAAAACCTCGAGAGGTCTAACCAACACTCTCCGCTTAAAACACAACGTCCAACTCCGTGGAAGGTGAAACGCGTAATAGATCATATGTAGAGGATTTTAGGCAGGGAGTGTCTGACCCCAGGTCTTAAACAACCCTTAGAAATAGGAAGTTAGGAGATTTGGGCTAGAGTGCCCTATAAGAAAGCGACACGGAAGTGAAGTAGAAAGGAGGAGAAAGACGCTCTGACTTGTTACCGGGGAGGGGGGCAAGGCTGACGGTCAACATCCGACGCACCCTGGTGAAACGCGAAAAGCCTCTCTAGCGAACGTGTCGCTTCCTTTTATATCCTTAATCTTCTCTCCCCCTCCCTTCTCCTCCTCTGGAAATCCTATTGGTGTAGAGTTAGCCATTCACCGGAAGTGGTGACCTTTGACCTATACATCAGACCCCGTTGACCCGGTCGAAGTCAACTGATCTTGCTAGTCATGTGCTTCGTTCGGTGTTACACAATCCGTCATGCAAAGGAAACGTACCACTTGCCAACACGTGCGTTGAATTTACATTACATTGCCTTTGAAACGAGAAATAATTACATAAAATATTACTACCTGGAAATAATTAGTGGGGCCCGACTCCGTCACCTTACAGTTTGTTTTTTTGTTTTTGGTTTAATTCTTTTTCCCAAGAAAGATTGGTTAATTTCGTGTATCACTGTCTCTAAAAGATTCGTTAAAGCGCTAATATAATATATCTTGGATTACATCCAAATTGTACCACAGTCCTCTAAGGGTAACCTTATTGCATCGATCCTATTTCCTCACTATGTTTCAGAGCTTGGTCATATAGTCAACGCTGGAAGTTCTTTCTTTATGATTAACCAACGGTAATGTAATCCAGAAAAACCAGTTAGTAAATTCATGCAATGCATTGATTATGATACGCTTTCCAACATACCAGAAAGCATTACTCAAGTTATGAGGATAATGGCTGTAGAATAAATCTCGCCCCTATAACCTGACCTTTGACCCCATTTCGATGATATTCAATAGAACCGGTAAAGAATAATTCCGGAACAACATGATAAAGTTTTGTCTCAATCGAAGCATTTTTACGTAAGTTATAACGCAATATCAGGAACACCGAAGATCGCTCGGTTAAAGGGGGATGAGGGCACATTTTTTTTTTAAATTTTGATATGTTGTTTCCAAGTATTGTAATGCTAAATCGTTCAGTTGCGCGTTGTCCCAAGTGTTCCAGTCGCTGAACACGTTCATCTGCAGTTTCGGTTGCGATTCGATGTGATGAACGACTTCGTAGTTCTTCCAAGCGCTGGTTACGTTCTTCGGATGATTCAGCTGCGATTCGCTGTCTATTTATTCGCCGCATTCGATCGAGGTTTTCTTCCGATATAGATTCATTGAGGGTTATAATAACGTCGGACATTATTTCCATGCTCCTCGCCTTAGCTGTTCGGAATGGTGTATTTGTAGGCTGATCTTCTTCCAATGGAAGTGATCGGAAACCATCGGCTCTTAAATGTGTAAGCTGTTCCATATTTGCTTCTTCCGCTTGTTATTGTTCCAACGCTGCCGTATTCTACTTATTCTTCTTATTGAAGTTAAAACGTCCACGTTTCGTAGGGGGTCGACCAGCCATATTTTTTTCATATTGTTTTACCATTAACGTGACACTCTGTTAATAGTAATTAATAAAAATGAACTAATCATATTTTATTTAGCACAGCGGATACGCTCGTCATCAAGTGACTGTTCAAAAACGTAACAAAAAAAATGCTGTATTAACAGTTTACCTTTTGAAGGGAAAAACACATCAGCGTTCCGCTGCTTATACTGTACTACGCATCAACTCCAAGCAGCTGGCACAACTCACTTTTTGTTCTAGAAGAAAACAGAGGTAAAGTGTAACACGCACACAACGCGGGACGTAATAAGGCAGGTGGTCGCGAGAGTGTGACGTAATGAGGCAGATGGCGTGACAGCGCGCCAACATCTCAATCGCGAGAGTATGACGTCATAAGATTTCTAAGCATAGGAAACATTAATAGGACGACGCCATGACACTAAAAACGTGGTAACCCGAGATGGTTATTTATTCCACTAAACGAATTTTCTCAAAGTCGAGATCAAGCTAAATCGATTTCTAGTACCAGAAAACGGTAGGTTAACGACTTTCATCAAAATCCTTAGAGCCGTTTTCAAAATAAAATTTACATAGATACAAGAATTGCTCCTTTAAGGTGGACGTCAAGTAATTTTGCTTCCTGTACTTCCAATGCAAAAACTTCTGTACACATTTTCTTCAAAATTAATGCGTTCCCAAGGATGAAAATTTGAACATCGATTAAAATAGCTTTATTTTATAACATGGAATACTTAATATTTTCTAAAACATAACTATAATTATGCAATCCAACATTTGTTTGTCTACTGACGTCATCAAAGTACAGGTCGCGCCATCTTTTTTCTGGTTTCAACACCACCAAAGGAAAAGTTTAATATAATTATGGTTATGTTTTAGAAAATAATAAGTATTCCAAGTTATAATATGAAGTTATTTTAATCAATGTTAAAATTTTCATCCTTGGGAACACACTAAATGTGAAGGAAATGTGTACAAACGTTTTTCCATTGGAAGTATAGGAAGCAAAATTACTTGACGTCCACCTCAATGGTATGGGATAAGGGCGATGGAATGGATCCCAATCCTATGTCCTGACCTTTGATCCCATTTTGCCCATTTTCAATAGGGTTCGTCCCCAGTGGTCCCCTACCACATACTAAAATTTCATCGAAATCGAACCATTTTTACGCGAGTTATGGTGCGGACAGATGGACAGACGGACGAACGGAAAAAGCTGGAGCATATACTTCAACCTACGGTTGGAAAGCGCAAAACAGCACATATTTCTGGAACACTTCTGAAAATGCTCACAATTTGTAGAGAAATTATTTCGTCATTTTTTATGACAATATTTAAGGTATGAGCCGCTTAAAGTATTCATAAAATGCATAATGGTTTTAGGTCGAAAAATTATGTTTTTTGAAGTCCATTGTGTTTTATCCTTCATAGTGGTTTCACTGTCATAGCATAAATGCTGAAATTTCAAGATAAAAAAAGAAAAGAAAAAGTTTTTAGTCCTTTGCTCGCGGTATCCGTTACTCTGACTTCAAAATTTATTCTCTGACTTGAAGTCGTTTTCTATTGAATTATATAATGAATTATTTTTACTAAAAAAATAAACTTGCCACGTATAGCATTACGATTTCTCACTGTAAAACGTTTTCCTAACTTCTCCCACATCACTGATAGTAATTTATCAACCGTAAAATTTGATTGAGGCGTCCATGCTTCAATGGCTTCTTCTACTGTCCGCTGTATCTCACCTTCTTCTATCCTGCCAATATATCTCCAAGCCGTTGGTTCCGGTACATCATGCAGCTGAGACATCATTCGAACCGAAGACTTCAAGAAGCGAAATGTCACGATAAATGCGGAAGAGTAAGGGAGCCCTGAAAAACCTTCGTTTTTATCTCAATCTGTGATTTAATATGTATTCTGATCTTACAGGCGCTAATTTGCATAAGGATATGTATGATTCGGCTTTCTATGTCACACACAACTTGCGTTCTCCACGTTTGGCTTGCGTATCATATACGATTGGCTTGCATAATATCGCCAAAGTTACATGCTCCCCTAATCCAGAGATGTTTTATCGCATGGGCGTACCGGCGTTCGCCGGGGACCTCAGGCTCAGTCTGGGGGACCTCCATCAAACACCTTTTTAACTGAGTCGCCCAAGACATCTGCGTTACGCCATTTTTCCACCCCGACTCACACTGCAGAGAGCGTATTTTCTATTTCCTTTTTAAGATTTGCCGAACCTAAAAGAGAAGGAGAGAAGGAAAACTGGGAAATACGGAAAGGAAATAAAAAGACTTGTGGTTTAAAGCAAATTTAAACCCAGTGCTCGGTTATTTTTGTAGGTCAACTGGGGATCTCATTCTAGTAAAAAAAAAAAAAAAAAAAATAGATGCAACGCAACCACCAAGCTTATTGTCCCGTGAGCGATTGTGGAAAATGAGCAAACCGGTATGGGGTCAGATGGTGCTCCAGCTGACGGATGGCGTCCCCACGGCCCTAGCTGACCATGTAACTGTTTTTGGACTGTACTTGGCAGTTGACACTCTTTGGCCAATCCTGGCTCTTGCGTCATTAACCCCAATAAAAGAAACAAACAAACAAATAAAATGAGCTAAAATGGTAAGTTTAAAGCCATTCTTGAACCTTACATTATTCTCCTCCCTCAAAACCTCGTAGTTTTAGTCTGGGTCACTAGACTAATCATACCAGTGATGTGCCGTATCTTGAAGACATTCACATGCCTTTGTTGCGAGAGCAATTTTGTTTTCAATATATTCTTAGAAATTCATTTATTTATTTGTAATAAATATGTACTTATTTTGAATATTTTATTGTGGATCTACTGAAAATCAGAAAAATACACCAATACCTTGAATTTCACTCGACTTTGATGAGCTGTTTCACAGTCCGGGATTAATGTCGCATAATTATTTCCTTTCTTCCCGCCTTAGTTATATGACGAACTTTTTACATAAACGTTATGGTACTTAGATGTACAAATAAGTTTTAAAGCGTTTTAAGACAAAGCAACATGTAATTTGAGAGAAAACAACAATACCTTTATGAATCAAAATACGCGCCGTCATTATCGATCACCTTCCAGAGAGAGATCGCCTTAAGATAGCCGATTGTTGAGCAGAACCTTATGACAACGGATTAAGTCCAGCCGAGGATACAAGAAAAAAACATGTTTGCGCCGTGCATAGCGCACTCACTCAATCTGGTGGGTGCGCATGCTGCTTCTAGCTGCCAAAAAGCGTCGTACCTTTTCGGTATTGTGCAAAGGGTATATTCTGCTTTTTTGCATCATCGACTGCACGGTGGGAAATTATGAAGAAATACACCGGGAGTAACTTAAAAGGAACCAGCCATACAAGATGGTCTGCCAAACGGGAATCTGTGGATGCTTTGTAAAGGAATTGGACTAAAGTGGCTCAATATAAAGAAATAAAAAGCGGAAATTTTCCTCCAGAAGTTAATTCGATGCAGGGTGTCTTTTTCACGCTATAACAGATTTTAAGTTCATTCTGAATTTTGTTATATGGAATTCTATACTGGAGAGAAGTTAATCGTATAAATATCAAAATTAAAAAAAGCGACATAATATTGAGCAGATCAATCTGTTTAATGGAAGGTTTGATCGCTACTTTGCAGAGAATACGAAATTGTAGCTTTGAAGGTTGGCTTGACGAAGCAACAAATATTGCATCTGTATAATATCTGTTGAGGCAGCGTTACAAGAAAAAAGGAAATCTAAGAGGAAGAAGACGACCGGCGAAATTGGAAATGATGAATCCTGCTTGTTTTCGTCAGAAGAACTGTTCAAGCAAGACATAAATATTATTTTCGACGGAATGCTAATCGAAGTGAAAGCTAGAACTGAAAGCACCAAAACCCTAAACACAGGTTTCTCTTTTCTTTGCGGGGAGAAAATAAGGAAAATGAACAGTTAAAAATGTACGCAAAATACATCTGGCAACAAACTATTCCAAAGATTTAAATGGGCTGGAATTTTCTCTGGAACTTGAATTACTTAAAGATCAAGCACAGTATTTTTGTAAAAATCTAGATCAGTTGGGTTGCACTGATTTACTATCTGTGATTCATACGAATGGGTTACAAAATGCATTCCCGAACTTTTTCATTAAGAATATATACTACTCTGCTAACAACGTCAGCGACATGTGAAAGGAAGTTTAGCAAAATGAAGATTATAAAATCATATCTCAGATCAACAATGCACCAAGATCGCCTATCAATATTATTTATAGAGAGTGACATAACAAATACAATCAGTTATGAGGATGTCGTAAAAACTTTTGCGGAAAAAATGGTTAGGAAAGTTAAATTTTGAAATCTATCAAGTTTCACCTCGCCAGTCCATTGTAAAATATGTTTCAAGTTTTCCTACAAAAACGTCATGGTTGTTTTCTTAAACTTTTCTTTCTGCCTAGTGCATATATATTCGGATTATTTATTTTTAGTGATAAGTGAATTTATATTTATCACCGAAATGTACATATATATCTTACCACCAAAATCCGCGTTTGCAGACCAATTTAATGTTTTCCTGCTGATGTGTTTTTTGAACAATTATTTCTACTGATATATTCGGATTATTTATTTTTAATGGTAAGAACATTTCTATTTGCCTTATTTACCGACCACCATATAACCACCAAATGTCGTTACTTTTTTGCCTTTATGTTTATAATTTTAATAAGTTTAAAGTAAAGTGTCAAAAAAGATTTTTATGAAAGCGAAATTTTTATGTCAGGATAATAATTAACTATTTCTGATCCTGAAAACATTCCAAACATTACGGTTATTATGCTATTTTTTTAACTGAAAACATATATGGGACATCGTCATTTAATTAATTTTTGCTAATAAAAATTTATATGCACATACGTATGTATATTTATATTAGTGTGCTAATTTTCGTCAAAAATGTATGTGCATATAGTTTTAATGTGCTATTTCTGGTTAATAAATAAATATATATATATGGGGGCGGCATTTCTTCCTTTTGCATCATTTCAAAAATTTTCCAGATCCGGCACTGCGAATGCAGTGTCGAATGAACGCAGTATCGCTTTCCATCTTTCACCGACCGATGTGCAAGTGCGTTTGACTGTTGGTGTGTTGGGTAAACTTCTGTGTCACATTTTATACTCTGAACCAGTTACGGTCACATGACAACAACGCGGAGGAATGTCGGATATGTAAATTAGCGATACACATCACAAAAAAAACCGCGTTGAAACTTATTTCTACACCTAATATACAGTATATCAATTACATATAGAAATCTATTGCTAAAGCACACTGTAAGAAATTTTTATCGTATTTCCTTGAGATGTAAAGGAAAAGTTATACCTAGCAATATTGTTAGGTTTTAGAAGATAAAATGGAATTCTACAGGGTGTTTCAAAACTAATGGAATAAACTTGAAGGGGTGATATAGAACACACCGAAACAAGCACTCTTCGTCATAGAATGCATTGTCGCAAGTTACGCGGTTAGGCGCTGGAGGGTCCTTTCCGTTTCCCCACACACGCCGTCTTTCGCAACGCAAAGAAGCATATCTTTTACCGGAACGTCTGAATGGGAGGCTGTACCTTTTTTTCCTTCAACAAGTCTTGCCTGAATTGATCCAGCATGTACCAGCAGCCGTCCGCCGTAAAATGTGGTTCTAGCATGCTGGAGCGCCAGCTCATTTCAGCACTCAGGTGCGTGATTACTGGAACGCCACATTTCCAGGCCAATGGATTGGCCGAGGTGGACCCATCGCTTGGCCCACACGATCACCAGATCTGTCCCCTCTGAATTTCTTTTTATGGGGACATATTAAGTCCGTAATATACGACACTCCCATTGATTCAAATGAGGAACTAGTCGGTAGACTTTCAGTCGCTGCTGCAGCTGTCCGGGAAATGCCTGGTATTTTCCACAACATACGGGCATCTTTACGTCGACGATGCGAAGCGTGTATCAGGAGTGGCTGTCCCCCTTTTGAACAGCTTTTGTAAATGTAATTAATTTCAGTATTTACTTATTAATGTTTGCAAATTTGATGTAATTTTGTGATGTCACGTTTTGTTTCTTATTTTTTCTGCAAAAAAGCTTTGTTTTGATTTGTTGTGTCATTTCTGTCTTTGCGTTGCGAAAGACGGCGTGTGTGGGGAAACGGAAAGCGCCCTCCAGCGCCTAACCGCGTAACTTGCGACCATGCATTCTATGACGAAAAGTGCTTGTTTCGGTGTGTTCTATCACCCCTTAAAGTTTGTTCCATTAGTTTTGAAACACCCTGTATATAGGTGCAGGAGCGCGGGACGGCAGGGGAGAACCTCCTTCCACGACGCGCCGGGGTCTCAGAGATTCTTAAAGCATCCCTGCCCTAATCATTTTGAGCAGTGTAGTTTATCGAAGAATGGAACCTACGACTGAACCACAATTAAATAAATTCAGAGAATGCGATATATTTTTTTAACATTTCAAGGGAGTTAAGTTTTTTTTCGGACCCTCGTTTTTCATATTTTGTATTTTATTTTATTTTACTTTATTGTTTTTACTTTCTGGCGTGTAAAAAGTATTCGCTAGTAGAATACTCGAAGTACACAGAATATAAATTCTCAATTTGCTTGTACGACTTATTGGTCATCCATGTAACACCTCTCAGAAAACTTTAAAATTTCACCGCCCTGTAGCCCGAATCGAACCCGCATCTCCGGATTTCCGCTCGAGTCTGCTAACCATTACACCACCCAGGACAGTTAAGTCCGAAGCAATGGAGACTAAGCAAACATAGCTTTGGAATCTGAACATCCTCAGATTTTCGCTAGTCGAAGCATCCTTGCTTCCTCATAGCGTTTCGACCCAACGCTGTGGGTCAGTGCCGCACCAGAAACACTCGGGGCTCCCTTGCAAAAAATAATTTCGAGGCTCTTTGCGAAAATCTATTAGCTTTCAATTACTGAAAATTTTTACATTCACATTATTTACTAGGCTTAATGGGCGTTTCAATGAATAAATTTTTTTGGAACCTACAAGTATTTTTCATAAAACTAAAATTACTACACTTTATTGCGTGGAACACAAATGCGCTCATGGTAATTAAAATGATTGCCCTAGTTTTATGCCGATGCAAAGTGCTCCCAAACACTTACGTCAGACTTAATGATATCATGCAAATTTCATTCTTTTAGAGAACTAAGGCCAGCCTCTTTGAAATGACTCACGATAACACATACACAAACGTAACTGCCGTGTGATAGTGTCTAAAGACTTTTCTGTTTATATGAGAATACAGAACGTAAGTAAGCAAGTAAATAAGTAGCAATTAAGAATTGTGGCACAAAACACGTAGAACTACTTAAATTGTTTACTCTCGAATATGAAAAACACACCTAAAATAATGCCACATGTTTTGCACATTGTACGAAATTTTTCTCTCGACTGTCTGATTAAAAAAAAAACAAAAAAAAAAAAACAACACGACACAGCTCGTCTGTGCTTCTTCGTTCCCGCGAAGAACACCTTTTAAAAAGTTAATTGTATTCTGAAGGATGCCTAATTATGAGCAAACATTTGTAATACATGACACCTTATCGCATCGGTATAGAAATCCCACTAATTGAACTGTTATTTCTTCCACATTTTGTTGTTAATGTACATCGATGAGCCGTAAAATTATGACCACCCCAAACCTAGATAAATGAGCGCGCCTGGAGACCGAACGGTGGCACAGGTGAAGTACACGGAGCAATACACACAACTCGAGGACCGGCTTTCGGCTAGTAGAGTGTTCGGAGTCAGAATGAGAAAAGCTGCCGATTTATCGGAGTTTGGTAAAGGACAAATCGTGATGGCTCGGCACCTCGGAACTACAATCTCGGAAACTGCGAGGCTTGTGGGTTGTGCACGTGCTGCTGTAGTGAGTACGTATCAAAAGTGGTGCACAAATGGCCAAACGATGAACCGTCGTCCAGCCATGTGCCGTCCGCAGCTCATTGGTGCCAGAAAGGAGCGGAGACTGTCGCACATTGTTCAAAGAGACCGCAAGTCCACAGTGCGACAAATCCCCCGCAGCTACAACAGTGGTGATCAGGGCAATGTGCCACAACACACAGTTCATCGCAGCCTTCTGCTCATGAGCCTGCGTAGCCGAAGACCCAGACGGGTCCCCATGCTCACTGCACGTCATCGCCAACAACGCATGAAATGGGCCAAAGATCATCGAGATTGGACAGTGGATGATTGGAAGAAAGCGGCCTGGTCTGACGAATCAAGATTCCTGGTGCATCACGTAGACGGCCGAGCGCGGATACGCCGATTGCCAACGGAGGCTATGGCACCTGCAGCACTGTTGTGAGGAAACAGGTCGTCTGGGGCGGTGTTTTCTTGGCACACTTTAGGCACCCCCAATTTATCCCAATAGCACAATCCTTGACAGCTGTCAGTTATCTGAACATCGGTGCGGCCCAAGTTCATCTATTCATGGCAACTGTCAGAATCGTCAAGGAGTGGCAGGGGGAGGGGGGCATGCTGTGGAGGCTTTCTGTTAATGCCCTGGCCTCTAAATTCTCCTGACATGAACCTAATCGAACATGGATGCCTATTGCCACCTCATTGAATCGATGCCTCGCCGAGTGGCCGCTGTTTTGCGGCCTAAAGGAGGTCCTACAGCTTATTAGGTAGGTTGTCATAATGTATTGGCTCATCGGTATAGATCAGAGCACATTTACGAAAGGGGCTATGGAGGGGGGCGAAACCCCCGGCCTCGCATTCTGAAGGGGCCCAGAATTATGCAGGATGCTTGAAGAATTGATATTCTACAAAAAAATTCAGATAGCGCAGCGAAAACAATAATAAACTACCTTGTGATTTTTTTATTTCTTTCCCCTTTTTCAGGAGGAGTCCGCAAAAGGTATAGTCACCCCCAGTCCATCCCAAAATCTTTCGAAAGCATTTCAGGTGGGTTTTTTTTGCACACATGTGTAATTGGGGGAAATTTTCATACATTAAGAATTTCTTTGAATCACGATGTTTGGATCATATTATTTTGTCCGCTACCACTTCGATATAATTTCAACAAGCTAAGCCCTGAAAAGGGGGGGGGGTATTAAAGTAGAACTGAACTAGGTCTAGGGCCTATGGATCAAGTGAAAGAGAAATATTTATTAATAACTTGACATGTTATGTAAATATTTTGTGTTTAAGTAAGTAAAAGCGCAGCGTTATTAAAAAATCCCACCTTATTATCTTTTTCTGAACACAGCATGAGTCATGCTATAATCCGTTGTTTCGTCGAACACTGTGGTTTAAAAAATTTACTAAGTCACGGCAATTTATTTCTTCAAAGTAAAGTACAATTCTCGCTTGGCTTACATATAACTTTTTCTCGAAATTTGTTTGGAGTTCCCAATTCAATTCTCAATATAGGCCAAGATACGGCAATCATCACCCCTCCCTCGCCTCCTTAAACTTGCCGTTTCTATTTCTGGCTGGTTGCCCTAAGCTAAACGGGCCTGAAAATTCCGATAAACAAAAGAACGCGGCGTTAGGCACCTTGGAAACCAACCACACATATTTCGGAGACTTGAAAAACTACCCCACTGGAAAACTGCCACACATTCAAAGTATTCCTCGGAGGAAAGGCAATTTGTGCCCGACCCCTTAATGTAAAATACGTGGCAGTTTTCCGGCTTAGCAGTTTACCGGCAACCGGCAAAAGCGAATGGATGTAGAGATTATCAACCGAAAGGGTCGGAGCTCAAATTTAAAATGTGTAATCAATTTATTTTAAATTTAAGCTCCGTCTTAAATTTAAAGAGATGTATCAAAAATAGTGTTTGCCTCAACAGAACATTTGCTACGTATTTTTTTTTTTTTCCCTGATGCCGTCAAAGTGGTAAAATTTTTTGTCGCTTTAGCATAACTTGGTTTTCTTCTACAAGAATACTGAGGTAAAGTATGTATATACTTTTTTTTCTTGAGTTAGTATAAGGCGTAGAAGCCCAGAAGTCAGAACATGGTGGCCCACTGGGAATTCCTTTCCCAGTCCGCACTTGTGCAGTAGCTTTTGGAATACGCGTTTGCGATGTCTTGTTGAACAGCAAGACAGATAGGTTGACCCCATCACAAATGCACACACCAAACCGCTCGTTTAACAAGAAGTTTTTTTACACATTCTGAATTCAGCAGGGGATAAACGGTGGATGGGGAAGCAATTACGGCTTTTTTGATGTTGGACTGTGGAAAGCAGCTAACAGCCCTGACGGAAAGGCTTTTTCCTTACCTTACCATGTCAACCCCAGGGCTGTTAACACTCAAGTAACACAAAGGGATTAAATCCCCTTTGGGATACAACGTTTCTGCCACTCAACTGTGGCTGGCTTCTGAGAGACACTATGTTTGCGCGAAGCTTTAAATTTTTTTATGTTTGTTTGAAGGCGCTTTGCTGATAACATACCTTGGTCTTGGAGAGGTCGAACATCTACGAGACTTCAAATGCCTGCGGCGAATGACATCGGCTTTGGTTATTGGTTTGTAGTCTCGTTTTAGCCAGAGTTTTAGCGTCGGTTGCCAGTAAACCGCCACACAGGAAAACTATCACATGTTTTTCATTAAGTAGCCGGGCACAAATTGCTGTTCCTTCGAGGAACACTTTGAATGTGTGACAGTTTTCCAAGGAGCCTAACCCCGGAGAGGAGCTCTTTTGTTTGTCTGAATTTTCATGCCAGTACATAAGAGTTTAGGGCAACTGGCCACAAAAGTTCAGGAAGAGAAGGGGGGTGGGGGGTTATAAAGATTGTCGTTTTTTGTCCTATATTGGGAACTCCAAACAGATTTCGAGAAAACGTTCTATGTAAGCCAAGCGGGAACTATTTTAATTTGAAGAAATAAATTGCCGTGACTTAATACATTTCTTTAAACTACAGTGTTCGACGAAACACTGTAGTTTAAGAAATCCCAATTTATCGTCCTTTTCTGTGTTCAGAAAAAGGCGCCAAGGTGGGACTTTTTAGTAACGCTGCACTTTTACTTAATCTCTAAATATTTACATAACATGTTAAGTTTGTAATATTTTTCTTTTACTTAATTAATTCATGATTAATTTACTTAATTATTTTTTTACTTAATTCTATGGCTCATGAGTTGTGTCCCATAAACAAAGCCATTTCCTTCTATCGTGTCTGGTTCGAAAATTAAAATTTGTGTTGTGTTTAAGAACTTTATAAACACAATCAATTCGTGAACATTACAATAATCAAATCTCTAATTCAAGAAGAAACAAATTCCTTTTTGAGCCATACTTCAGTTTCAGAAATTGTACACGTACCGTTTTAGAGGCGTAACTAGGTATTTCTGTGCCCGGGGAAAACCGCAAAATACTGCGCCCCCATCTGACTTTCAAGGCATTACAAATTTAATAGTTGTGTACATATATATAACTATGGGGATGTAAGGTCAGGTGATGCGTAACATCACAGCCTCTCCTTGACAAATGTCAACCCCGCCTTCTCGTGGTACATCCTGTTCCCACTAAAGGGGCTCTGACGACCGCCAATAGCGGTATAAATATACCATCGGGATTAGAGGAAATGCTATCCCACACTCACCAACCCGCTTGTCCAGCGTGGTGAGTTATGGCCAAACCCCTCCAAAATGACTCCACAACTTAAATCTTGGCCCTCAGTCTCCGGCAGCTGGAATGTACCTGGCCAAGGCAGTGGCCAGTGCGACATGAAGGCAGAGGGTGCTAAGAATCCCTGGAGGACCGGACTAGGCTGCCATCTGATGCTGACCTTGGCGACGTATAACGGACGCTCCCTATCTTCTGATTCAAGGCTTCTTGAATTGGAAGAGGAACTACAAAGGATCAAGTAGGACATCGTCGGGCTAAGTGAGGTAAGGAGAAAAGGAGAAGATCTCATTGAACTGAAAAGTGGACATCTCTTCTACTATCGTGGGACAGATACTGGCCGAACTAGTGGTGTTGGATTTATAATAAACAAGAAACTGAAGGATAAAGTTGTAGAAGTTGAAAGTTCCTCTGACAGAGCTGCACGACTCGTTATCCAACTCTCGAGAAGATACCAGGCTCAGATTATTCAAACTTATGCACCCACCACAAGTCATGCTGAAGAAGAAATTGAAGAATTTTATGAGGAAATTCGTGATCTAAATAATAAAGGTAAGCAGCACTTGAAGATAATTATGGGAGATTTCAATGCAAAAATAGGGCAACGGCAACAGAATGAAACTTCAGTAGGTAAATTCGGTCACGGCAACAGAAACCAGCGTGGAAATACTCTCGTAGAGTTTGCAGAGGCACAAGGGTGTTTTATCTTGAACTCCTTTTTCAAGAAAAAGCCACACAGGAAATGGACATGGAGACATCCAAATGGGACGACAAGTGAAATTGATTTTATTATGTGTAACAAAAAATTCGTCATAGAAGACTGCAGTGTGCTAAACAAGTTCAACACAGGCAGTGACCATAGATTGGTGAGATGTAAGATGCACCTCAACACTAAACTCGAACGTAGCAAGCTCATAAGACAAACAAAATGTATCGACATAACCAACCTTAAAAACACCATAATACCTTCAAATTGGAACTGAAGAACAGATTCTCTGCTTTAGAAGGCCTAACATCGGAAGAAGTGGATATTTCTGAAGTTAACAGAAAAGTAACCAAAGCTCTTATGGAAACAGCAACAAAATTAGCTGGGTCTAAGAACAAATTGCATGTGAACAAATTATCAGGAAAAACCAAAGTGTTGATGCAAAAAAGAAGAGTGATGAGGACAACTAAAGAAGATGTGACTTCCAAAGTGGAATATATAGAGCTATGCAAGACAGTACGAAAAAGTATCACTGAAGACGTAAGGAAATTCAACTGTGAACTAGTAAGGAAAGCAATTGAAAACAACCAAAGCCTAAAGATAGCAAAGGGACATCTCAGTAAGGGGAAAAAACAGATAATGGCACTGAGAAAAGAAGATGGTTCTGTAACAAGAAATAGAGGCGAAATTTTGACAAGAGTGAAAGATTTCTACTCCAAATTATATGAAAGGGATGATACATATACTCCAGACATCATGAAAGGTACCAGTACCAGAGTTCTTCCAGTCCTTCCAGCAGAAGTTGCACATGCAATAAAGAACATGAAGCGGGGAAAAGCTCCAGGAGAAGATGGAATTACTGTAGACATCATACAAGAAGCAAGTGGAGAAATCGAAACAGTACTCGCCCAAATTTTTACTCGATGCCTTAATGAAGGGAAAATTCCTGAAAATTGGAACAACGCTACAATGATCTTGCTACATAAAAAAGGTGACATTGAGGATCTCAGGAACTACAGACCTATCAGCCTCCTGTCAGTGGTTTATAAAATCTTCACTAAAGTTCTTTCACACCGCTTGAAGGTGACACTGGACATGGCTCAACCGAGAGAACAAGCTGGATTCAGGAGTGGCTACAGCACAATAGATCATATCCACGTACTGAGAGAACTAATTGAAAGAGCGAGGGAATATGAACTTCCATTGTGCATGGCTTTTATCGATTATGAAAAAGCCTTTGATTCGGTGAAACCATCAGCAGTTGCAATGGCTCTGAAATTCTGCGGTATTGAAGATGCATACATTAATATTATTAATAACATCTATGAAAATGCAAGTGCAAAGATTCGGCTGTTTGAAAATACAACACACATAAAAATTGGAAAAGGAGTGAGACAAGGTGACACCATATCTCCGAAGCTCTTTAATGCCACATTGGAAAATGTCTTTCAATCACTGAACTGGGAAAACAAAGGGATAAAGATTAATGGAGATTATCTAACCCACCTTCGTTTTGCTGATGACATAGTCATTTTTGCAACGATCCCATCAGAGCTACAGAGTATGATGCAGGAACTTGCTGACAAGAGTAAAGAAGTGGGATTAAAAATGAACTTTCAGAAGACAAAAGTGATGTAGAATGGTTTTACAAGAAATGAAGATTTATCGATTGATGGAGAAAAGCTGGAGATAACAGACACGTACGTTTATCTTGGACAGCAGATATCAAGTGAGGGTCACATTGGTGAAGAAATTAATCGGCGTGCAAAACTTGCCTGGAGAGCTTTTGGAAGAAACAGCATAATTTTCAAGAGCAATATGCCATTATGTCTTAAAAGAAAAGTGTTTGATCAATGCATCCTTCCAGTGCTTACGTATGGTGCAGAGACGTGGACCTTAGCTAAAAGAGACATACAAAGGCTGCAGACAACTCAAAGCAGCATGGAGAGGTGCATGCTTGGTATAACCAGGAGAGATAAGAAGAGGAACATGTGGATCCGAAAAATGACAAGACTGGAAGACATCATGATCAGAGTTAAATCCCTGAAATGGCAATGGGCTGGACATACTGCCAGAAGAACAGACCATCGATGGACAGCCGAAATTTTAGATTGGATTCCAAGGGACAGGAAAAGACCCAGAAGAAGACCACATGGAAGATGGGTGGATGAAATTCGGAAGTATGCGGGAGTGACATGGAGGAGACTGGCACAAGACAGACCGTTGTGGAGGAAACTTGGGGAGACCTTCGTCCAGCAGTGGATTGATAATGGTTGACAATGATGATGATGATGATATAACTATGAAATCACTAAACATATACATTAGTAATAATGTCGGGCAGTATAATACTCTTCTCGACAAAACAAAATTAACGTCATACCCCAAAGCTATCTCTACGCGGTAGATACAATTTAACTGTGACTGTTTGTGTAGTTTTTCGCTTGCTTGGGAGTTTGGACCTACTCTACCGCATCAAATGGACCGAATTCAGTTCGTAGTAGTGGCTCACAGCCACAGAAATGATCGAATAACCCCCAGAGAATCTTCAACAATGTGAACAACATTCTTTTTTTGCCTCGTATGTATAGTCCATCCGACTAAAGAAAAACAGAGGGCTCCATTGTTTGTGAAATTCACAAATTTGATGGTTACCAGATGGAAACCGCGTCTCCTCACTCCGGAATGAGTCACATCATCTCCCTCTAAATTTTTTGAAGCGAAGAATTTTTCATTAATTCCAGACGATGTGTGTAACGAACATCACACACGTTTCGAAGAGGCCACCGGCCAGTAGATCCATTTTTACGTTCGGGTGCCAAAGTGAAATTCACACATCTGCCGGTGGTCTCCGGAGTGTGCTGTTTGAACCAACTAAACTACACCAACGGAATGTATCGCTGCAGATTTGTCTGGACGCGTGCTTTACCTCCGCAGTAAGTCACATGTCGCTGATGGCCGTAGTTCTCTTTTAGTTCGACGGACCATATAACCACTCCTTCATTCCTGAATGTGAACAGCTAGAATCCTCTGAACATTTTAAGGAAGAAATTCGAATTTTAAGTGTACCAAAAACTTGTGTAAAAATTAGTTTCAATTTTAATCAGACTGCAAGCTGCCTCGCCGTAGTTTCGCCTCTGCACCGTTTATTTACGGTGCTATACACGCATCACTGGCTTGTGCCTTTCATGAGCAGACCTCCGATGGCGACTCGTGCCGCTGACAATGTGCGTGCTACGACTTACCTTCCACCCCCCCCCCCCTCCTCTTCCAGCAAAGACTTTGGAATTGATATTCAACGAGCTTAGTCTCATCATCCGCCGTAAAAAAAAAGCAACTCCAGATGTTTTCCGTAATTATGTAAAAATTTATATGAATTGTTTGTAATTTCCTTCATCTTTTTAGCATCAGTAATTACATTAATGATTTTTAATGTTAGTGGTTAAATTCATAACCATATATCAAATAAAATATTAAGCCTAATATTTTGCAGAATATATAGATTTACTGTATTAATCTGCGACGACTTCAGTTGCCGAGAAAACATATTCAGCTGTGTATCATCTAAAACAAAATTATTTATTTACTCAAGTTTATTAAAAATACGTTTTTGTTCATTTCCGTATTTTAAATGGCAAATATTTTTGCGGTGTCTTTGTTCAATGTACAATCAACCTTGTAATCCTATTAATTATTTGTGATTTCGGTGCACTTCCTAAGAAATTAAATATGAATTAATTATACATGAATTAACTAAATTACTGTACGAAATCACACCATAAAGAGTTTATGAAACTCAAAAAAGTATAAATAATTGCACGTGGATCAAGCTTCATTTTTACGCTCTCGCCAAAAATACGCATTCAAGAAATTAAAAGATTACGAAAATTTTACACTAGAAAGAGCAAAAAATTTAAGTGCACGAAAAGAATTTAACTGATTGATCGCGCAAATTTCTTGATAGCACGGTAACAAAAAGACAAGCTTTTCTTCTGTTTTGGTCAACTACCGCATCCTGTAGAATTGTGGGTGAAACTTTGCCCTGCCCCCAGTTCCAATAGCAGAAGGAGCATCAAACAAAGGTATTCGATCTTTCCACGTTTGTAAGTGGGTCACGGAAAAATGATCAATTGGCCGCCACCGGGAAACGAACCCAGGGTCTTCCAGTTACGCGCCGGATATGTTTCCACTACACCTTTTGCGAACTTTTCGCGGCCAATGAGAATTTTTCCGTGACTCACTTATAAAATTGGAAAGCACGAATACCTTTGTTTGATGTTCCTGGGCCACGTCAAATGTCTGTATTAATTAAGGAGAAAGAGATTGGAGCGTGCTCAGAGAAGTTCAGTACGCTGCAAGCCTTTATGGACTACTTGAGAACACCCAAGGACAGATGGGGGGGGGGGTGACGTAAGCTGCAGCAGCAACCACCTGTATAGGCGTGCTGACCAACAAGTAGCACGAAAGGCCGGGCGCCGCGACTTCAGTTCTTAATACAATGTTTTTAAGACCGATCGGCGAACAAGAACTTTCTTTGCCCGGTTAAGAATAAGATTTTGTGTTGGCAGCAAATCATTGATGCACACTTTCCGCCAAAAACAATTTGAATTGCCATTCTTATTGTTTTAATACCAATCGCTACTATTTTTTTTTTTTTTTTTTGCGTTCAACAGCTGTGACGTACCTGCCAGCAGGACGCACACGACATAAAGGCACATAGCAATCAGGACAAACGTCCGCGTAGCTCAATTGGTAGAGCAACTTATTCCGGAATGAGGGGACCCGGGTTCGAATCCTGCGCGGATAAAAATGACGGAGAAATTTACTTCGTTATACAGCATTAGCAGGTAGTCGCCAGCCGCCGCTGCAGACCTCTATCAAATAAAGAAAAAGCACAAATTTTAAAACTAGGTTTTCCAGATTTAAATGTTTGCAATATGGGACATTAAAAACGGAAGCAGTGATAACAAAAATATGAAAAAGATAATGTATTCATTAATTTATTTTAAAAACCCCGAAAGTTATTCTGAACAAAATTAACGAACTTGTATTCTTGTAAAAAAATATTGACAAAATAAATTGTAAACACACAGGACCGTTTATTGTGGAATGTAAACTTTATTTCTTAATAAGAAGTTACAGGGTGTCCATTAAGTCTTTCCCACATTACAAAAACCAATATAAAAATATGTATTACAGGTACAACAAAGGGATTGCACGACAATGGTTGTGCACAAGTAAAGTTTTTTTTTTCCAGTGTCAGTACACCTCCACATGGGCGCCATTTGTGGCCCGGAGGACATCCAAGCGATATTCGATTTCACGCCATGCTTTGTTTGATATCTCAGCAGAGACAGACCCAATGACGTCCGTTATTCTGCTCTTCCTCTCTACATCCGGAACACTGCTAGAGTAAACTTGGTCTTCCACAGGAAAAAGTCTAGAAGGGTTATGTTGGCGATCGAGGTGGCTATGTCATGGATCCATCGCGGCCAATCCAACTGTCCGGAAATCTGTCATTCAGGAACTAACGAACCATTATTATTGACCAATGTTGTGGGGCACCGTCTTGTTGGAAAATAACCGAAGGTTGGAGTGCATTCAACTGAGGTGCTACAAAAAGTTCCAGCATGTCCAGGTACACGTTACTGTAGGCTTTATGAAAAAGAAGGGTTCCATTATTCTGTCATGCATCAGGCCCAGTGGCACACCCAGGAATTCCTGTTGGGGAGGGGGGGGCTAGATGTATGTGTGGTGTATACGCACATAGTATATATATATATATATGGTGCATAAGATAGACGCCGCCCCGGTGGCGCAGTGGTCTAAGCGATGGCCTCTGATCATTCGTCCGAACGGGGTCCGGGTTCGAATCCCGGTGAGGCATGGATGTTGTGTTTGTCTTACGGTACTGGCTCTCTCCCTTCCCTGAAACCAGTGACCCTGAATTAGGGACGGGCGACTGCTTATAGCCCATTGAGTTGCTCACTGTGGTCGTTAAACCTCCAATAAAAAAATAAAATAAAAATAAGATAGACAGATATTCATTAGATGTATGTGTAGGTATGTGTGCATACGCACATTGTATATATATATATATATATAGTGCATAAGATAGACAGATATGCATTAGATAGGTAGATAAAAGAGTTGACGTACAGGGCTTTGGGTGGGGATAAAGCCCCAAAGCCACCGCCCCCCGTGGGTGCGCCAGTGATCAGGCCACCCCATACGTTCACTTTTGGGCTAACCCTTCGTTGCTCAATGGAATTATGGAGATTTTCTGATCCCCAGATTCGTACATTGTGTATATATTTACTGTACTGGAGACGGCGAATGCAGCTTCATCTGAGAAACAGACAATCACTATCATGAGCTATGCGCTGCAACATCTCCATCGCAAACGCAGCACGGCGAGGCGGTCATCAGTCAGACTGAAGAGCTTAAACGATCTGTACCTTATAAGCACAGAGATGACGTTTATGTAAAATTTTGTGAACCGTGGCACGGGGAATCCCAGTTTCCAGTGATGTACGCCGAATGGATTTCCAGGGGCTTTGCAGAAATGTCTCCTGAACAACTACAGCTGTCACTTGTGTAACAGGTGTTCGACCCGCTCGGGGAAGATCGCCAACATTTACACTACCCATCGCTTTAAACTTTTCATACCAAGCTTTTATGCTTATTTGGTCCGATGACGATCATCTGCACTCTTTTCTGAAATGACCCTGGACGGTAACCGCCAATTTGGTCTCATGGAACCACAACACGCATGCCGCTTTTTCTTGCATGGAAGCCATTATCGATGAAATGCTCATCTTATTCAGCAGTAGCGCTCATCTGAAGAACAGAAATAAAAAAATAACTTATGAGTGCTGCTATATTATGTCGCCAACCATTTTATTTTAACTTACATAGATTTTTTTATATTAATTTTTGTAGTGTGGGAAAGACTTTACGGACACCCTGTCCCAGCAAAAACACAAGTGCTGGGAAACTGCTGGCCACCAGCCGGCAGTGATGGGTCACTGCTGGCTGAAATCTGCCGCTCACGGCCCGGTAGTGGTCCGTTGGTGTCAGCACTATCAGTTGGCGAGCCATTGATGGCCCTGCAGCATCGCCGTGAATTGTGGGCCTCCAAGCAAGTGCCACTAGTGGCCCGTTGCTGGCAACCAATGCAACCCCAACAGCAGGTGGAAGCAACGGGTCGTCTTCAACTAACTGGTGTTTCCGGTACCAGTTAGTTGAAGATGACGCTATCGCCATCGTGTTATTTTAATGGATGTTATTCATGGAATGGAGTGGATGAATAACAAGCAAAAATTTGAAACAAATGTCCTGGAAAACCATTAAAACAACGTTTGTTAGAAGAAAAAAAGAATTATACGCGTACAAAATTTATTAATTATTTGAAAGAAAAAAGCAACGCTATGAGGTGTACACAAGACTGGATACACAAGACTGGAAGGAATTCGCTTCTCAAAATAACGAGAAGTAAAATACAATACCTTTACTCTTTAAAACACATGTAGCTTCGGACAACGGAAAGGAAAGACACAACGTTAAAAATGTAACAGAATGTGACATGAACCGGGGTAAATATATATTTATTCAACAACCTCTTTTCAAGACGACAAGGACAGTACAAAACTTTGGAAAGCGACTCTAAGTATGTACACTCCTTGAAAATGAGTGAAGTTTCCTTAAGGTAAAAAAAAACTATCGTTACGTTGAAAAAAATAATTTATGAGTTATATGAAACTGACTTTTATGAAAAATACCTCGCAATATTGTAAAATGAAAGAGGGAAGAATTCGATTACACATTGCATACGAAACAGACAGCTTTAAGCATTCACTCGAGCGCGGCAAATTAGTCCGGTCGGTAGAGAGCTCAGCTGCCACGCCAACGGCCCTGGTTTAAATCCTCTCAGATGCAAGCGGACGTTTTCCCAGTCTGTTGAGGAAATTTCCTCAGCGCAGTGCGTTAATTCACAAGTTTCGTAAGGGTAAAAAAATGTAGCTTTGGGAAACTGCGGTTGTTCTTGATTTTTTATTATTATTATTATGGCTACTACTGGGAAATTGGCGTACAAGATTCGGCAAACCACCAGTTACGTCAGTGGTTGCCGGTTTGTCACTACTGGCACACTAGCGGACCACATTAGGCTCGCCATCATTTCTGGCACGTGCTTGCAGGGCCACTTATGGCAGCTACTGCTTGTGATGGACAACTGATGGCCCTGTGGGGGCATATGAGAACTGATGGGGTGCTAACTGTTGGCCAGCGGTTGGCCTGAACTGCTGGCCCTTCTGATGGCCACCCGGACATTTTATTGGCGGTTCGGCAGCGGCAACATAGTGCTGGGTCATTGTTGGCTGAGCTGGCTGCCAGCAATGGCCCAGCAAGACTGTTTTTGCTGGGGTATATCCCCACCTGCTTTAATTTTCCTTGGCATGTTTTAAATACACTGGAGCACACATAGGGGGGTGGCTGGCTTTGGGTGCTTAAGCCCCCTCCCCCAAGAGATTAAGAGCGATGTACGTCACAAATTAAACATTCCAAAAGATTATTTTACATGTTCAAAAAATTACATAGTCTATAAATGTAAAAAAACAAAAAGTGCTACATGAATTTAATTGAAGATCACTTTTTTTTATTGCACATTGTAAAATATTGCATTACTCTGAACTGCTAGATATAGTGATCCACGCATTGAACATTATATGGTTTCGTTAGTTATCTTTTCAGCACTATATGTACGATTATTCCTTCATTGGCGGTCCGATAACTTTTCGGACACCCTACGTAAACATCAATATCTACTATATCTATCAAATGTATACGCTATGTGCATATGCTATACGTATATACACTATGCGAATATAATACTATCAGGGGCGCCGACTTCAGCAAATTATTGAAGGGGCAGACGTGGGAGGGCACGTCTGTTCCTTTGTCAGGCGGAAAATAAAAAATAAAAGGGGGGGACAAACAGGTAAACTACGATATTCGACGTATATTTTGAAATGCAATTGTAATTTCCCATCAGCAAATGAAAAAGGAAATATATTCTTTCGCTGAATATTATTATTTAAAAAAATGAAATTCAGCCTGTGATTTCCAACGTTTATCAAAAATATGAAAAATTAGCTCTATCTTAAACAAAAAACGAGAAGAGCAAAAAATAAATGGATATATAAAGGTTCTAGAGATTATATGTTTCTGTATTTTTATTTTTCATAATTGCCAACGGATGGTCACGAAGGTGCATCGGCATAAAAGGCTTACATTTCTAAGGCAGTATCGGAATTGGACCTCCGCTGATGAGCAAAGGATTGCCTTCTCCGACGAGTCACGTTTTCTGCTTCACCGAACGGGTGGACGTTGTCGTATAAGGCGAGAAACATCGGAGAATAAACACTCTTCAACCATTGCTGGAAGAACACAAGCTGGTGGGGGCCGCATTATGGTCTAGGCAATGTTTTCGTGGCCTTCTCTGGGTCCACGCATGCCTGTGGTAGGCAATATGAACCGAATTCGTTATGAATTCATCCTTGCAGACCATGTACACTCATACATGCCGATTGTCTTCCCTGGGGCGGATGAGATCATCCAGCACGACAATGCGACGTATCACACAGCTCGAAATGTCCGACAGTGGTTGGAAGAGCACGATGAAGACTTCAAAGTACTTCCCTGGCCCCCTAATTCCCCAGACTTAAACCCAATTGAGCATCTGTGGGACCACTTCGATCGTGTTGTTCGCTCTATAGATCTCCACCCCGCATCCTCCAGCAGCTTTCAGATGCACTGCAGTCAGCATGCTCCACATACCAGTGAACACCTTCCAGCAAGTCACTCCCGGCCCGTCTAGCTGCTGTTTGTACTGCACACGGCGGTTACTCTGGGTATTAGCTGGTGGTCACACTAATGCGACTCGACCTTGTGTGTTTGTGTGTACATATACACTGACGGGAAAAAATCCCAACACCAAGAAGGGGTTGTGTTAAATAAACGACAGTTGGTAGGCGGTGAGAGTACATCTGTAAGATGACGTCTATGCAAATTTCGCGCTCGGCGCATACGTGTGGCGCTAGTAGCGCCTCGGAACATGCAAAGCAGGTTTGCTGTAAATACGCGCTGTAACGTTCGTGAGCGTTAGTTATCGTTGAGATTCGACGTAGTGTGTTGATGTTAGTCAAGAATGCCTTTAAGAAGCCATTATCAACAGCTCACGGAGTTTGAACGAGGTCGTGTAATAGGGTTACGAGAAGGTGGATTTTCTTTCCGCAATATTGCAGAACGACTTAGCAGGAATGTAGCCACTGTGCATGATTGTTGGCAGCGGTGGTCAAGGGAAGGTATTGCCTAAAGAAGACCGGGTTCCGGCCGGCCACGTGGCACTACTGAGAGGGAAGACCGCCATGTACGGCGTATGGCCGTGGCGCATCGTACTGCTATAACGAAGTAAATTTATCCGTCATTTTTGGTCTACGCCGGGATTCGAACCCGAGGCCGCTTATTCCGGAACAAGTCGCTCTACCAACTGAGCTACGCAGACGATTATTCTGATTCCTATCTGCCTTTATGTCGTGTGCGTCCTACTGGCAGGTATGTCACATCTCCCCCCCCCCGAAAGAGGGCCGGGGGCATGGCCCACGGGTCCGCCGTGACCATGAATCGTTGCAGGCAGCCATCCACTGTAGAACGTGCACTTGAGAACTCCCAGTCAATATGCTGTGTGAACTGCAACATTACACATTTTTATTTTTCGAAGCGCTGGAGAAGTCTCTGATTTTTCCTATCTCACGGTGTGGAAAGATCATCACACCAATGCGAGATTTTGAACGGTCGGGTCATCCGGATAGTTCGGGGGCCATTATAACGAAGTAAATTTCTCCGTCATTTTTGGTCTACGCCGGGATTCGAACCCGAGGCCGCTTATTCCGGAACAAGTCGCTCTACCTACTGAGCTACGCAGACGATTATTCTCATTCCTATCTGCCTTTATGTCGTGTGCGTCCTACTGGCAGGTACGTCACACTGCGTCTACGGCAGCAATTTGAGCTGCAGTTGCCACCACAGTGACACAACGAACTGTCACAAATCGGTTACTTGAAGGACAGCTCCGAGCCAGACGCCCTGTAGCGTGCATTCCACTTATACTTCAAACCACTGCCGTTTGCGACGTCAGTGGTGTCAAGCTAGAGCTCATTGGAGGACGGAGTGGAGATCTGTTGTGTTTTCTTATGAAAGCCGGTTCTGCCTGGGTGCCAGTGATGGCCGTGTGTTGGTTAGAAGGAGGCCAGGTGAGCGCCTGCAACCAACCTGTCTGCGGCCGAGACACACTGGACCCACACCTGGAGTTATTGTCTGAGGAGCAATTTCCTATGACAGCAGGAGCACTCTCGTGGTTATCCCACGCACCCTGACGGCACAGTTGTACGTCGGTCTGGTGATTCAACCTGTTGTGCTGCCATTCATGAACAGCATTCCAGGGGCTGTTTTCCAACAGGATAACGCTCGCCCGCATACTGCTGTTGTAGCCCAACATGCTCTACAGAGTGTCGACATGTTGCCGTGGCCGACAATGATGTCCCATACGACATGTTGCCGTATGGGACATCATTGTCGTCCAATGATGTCCCATACGTGCTCGATTGTTTCAGCAATCGAGCACGTATGGGACATCATTGGACGACAACTCCAGAGTCACCCCAACCAGCATTAACCGTCCCTGTATTGACCGACCAAGTGCAACAGGCATGGAACTCCATCCCACAAACTGACATACAGCACCTGTACGACACAATGCATGAACGTTTGTGTGCTTGCATTCAACATTCTGGAGGTTACACTGGTTATTAATGTACCAGCATTTCACATTTAAAATGGCTCTTCTCGCGCTTACAATGAGCTGTGATCTTGAAACCTTAATCGATTAAATATGTTACCTATACAAATGTATTGCCGCCATTTCATTCCTCTACAACTATTTTTTCGTGGTGTTGGGATTTTTTTCCCGTAGTCGAGTCACATTATTGTAGACCATCTCCTCCTACTTTTGACGTCAACAGCGCGTACCCAACGAAAGTAGGCACGTGTCGTGACCTGGCTTGGAGGGTACATATGGTGTACTGTATGCATTCTGATAACATATCACTCGCTGCTGTCATGGATAAAAGGAGCGATTTATCAGATTTGCAAAAAGGTATATCATCGGCTTTCGGGACAGGGGTGGCAATATTTCTGAAACAGCGCAGTTTGTGAACTGTTCGCGTGTTGCTGTGGTTAAAGTGTATTGTGATTGGAGAAATGGCACCCCTGCGAATAAGCGATCTGGAAACTGCGGAGCACTACGTGCCATTGATGTGAGAGGTGAACGTCGGCTGATAGCATAAAAAACAGCGTGAGGGCCGATCGAGGCGATTCAGGGGAGCAATTCACTGGCTGAATGAACCAGTGGGCTACTGGAAGTGCGTCTAAAATGACAGTTCAGCGAATCCTGCTGCGTACGGGGCTTCGATGCAGACGGATGGTTACTGCCCCTATGCTAACGACAGATACAGCATAAAAATCAAGAGTTCGTTAGCCACTTGTGAAGATACACCATTTTACTGCTTTTGTGTATGTGTCATGTTTAAAAACTTGGTTTCTCAGCTCCTCGGCTGAAAGTTAACACTCTTTCTCTTCTCACTCATTCACACTTTTTTTTTTTTTTTATGTTAGGTCATATTTGTTGTAACTTTCTATACATACAAGGCCACGCCAGTTCCTTTTAATTAAAAGAAAAACAATGCTTAAAACTCAAAAACTTCGACAGAAACGTTCAATTGCATCCATGGATTTTGCATAGGAATTTACTTGAAGATGACAATTTTGGTATTTCCATCATTATAAGAAATTTAGGTAATCATGTTTTTGTGCAAATACATCCCACACAGTGATGTTATCAGGTATCTTCTCTGGGGTGCTTAGCCCCCACCCGAAAATCCATGAAGGCCCCCTACCCTCATTCCCCGTAGGTTTTTGATCGATCTCACCTTATTTTAGTCTCTGTTCGTTTATACAGATAGCTGAATATTTGGAGAAAATAATTTTAAAAAAAGTTAAGAAAATGAGGGAAAATATTATTTTAATAAAAAAAAAAACCCATCCACATGGACTTCAGTCTGAAATTTCTATCATCCTTCAACAAAACATTAAACAGTCCTCGCTGAAGGGGTAATTTTTCAAGCACAGACACCTCGGATTACTTCCGCAATAAAAACCTAATTCCACACAGTAAAGACGTTTGCACTGCAATACATCATCATATTTTGCAAGATAGCATAAAAAAAACAGTTTTATTTCAGTCAAGATAGCATAAAAACAGTTTTATTTCAGTCTTCTGGATGCCGCCTGTCCATATTATTGCCTCAGTGTAGTAACGTGACATTAGTGCTTCCAATACAACAAAATATTTGCCGCCTACTTTTTAACAATAGCAAATTATTAGAAATTGTTCCCCTAATGATTTTTTCCCCACCTGGCGGTGGTGGTTTTTACTCGGTGAAAAAAAGATAATCGAGGCATCTCAAACTGGTGTTTAAACGGTTTGTTAATTTATAGTTTGTTTTTTTTTACTACTAATTGCTATTCTAAATAATCTAAAAAGACAAACCAAATGGCAGGGAAATGATTACACCATACGTTTTCAGGTAACACTGTAATGATTCCTTAATAATCAGAAACACGCTAATAGTAAGGCGAGGACATTTTTACTACCCATAATGTCTTTGAAGGATTTTCTTCAGTACAGCCTTACCTTACTAGCATCCTCAATATTGCAATCCGGGGTCAATTACTGAATTAAAGCAAAGGTATAACATTTTTACTCACTTGTTGGTGTAGATTTCGTGGAATTTGCATTTGCGATATAAGAGCATAAGAAAATGTTTGTACTCTATTTAAAAATTTTATGTAAATAACAAAATTGTGATATATATATAATTAGTCAACAAACTTTAGCCCCCTCCCCGAAATTTGTAATTTTCCCCCTGGAAAAAACTCTCTGAATGCAACACTGATTCCACAAGCCAACATTTTCACAATTTCAAATACTGATATCTATTGATTCATCAACAATAAAAAAAATGAAAGCTTTGGGGAATGACACATACTGGGGATAAGTACTTGTAAAAAAAAAATCGTGGATTTGACATGGAACGACCCACACATGATACACCCACATATGCAAGAGGCTAAGAACATGTAACAAACTGTTACAGTGAACGGTATTACATCAGTGGGTCTAATGCTGAATGACAAACATTTTCACCTACCAAAGTTCAACATGACTTGTATAGCATGTAGTTAATACAGCCAAAGGATACAGCAGTCTATGGCTTCAGTTTACATATTACAAGTTTTAATTGCTAGAAAGGGGGGGGCAAAAAAACAGCATTACAGGTAACTGCATACTATAGGTAATACTATGTAACTGAGCCAATTTCATGAAGGTAAATATTATAATTATAAAGTAATTGAACTGTATCTTTCTAATCCTGAAATTTAAGTTAAATTCCTGGAGTACTGTGACCCCACCCCTTAAAAAAATGACCAAAATCCTGTAGTCTAAGGATTGTATTCACTATGTGCAATGCATTTTGTGCTTTTACACAGTGGTCTGATCCAGTTATCCAAGCAGTATCACATATTTTCACAGCCTTTAAAACTATGCAAATTCATTATATACTGATCTATTTTGTGTATCTCTCTCCCTTTCAATGCTGACCCTACACTTGCTTCTGTCTCACCAATAGCAAGTAACAAATAGCCTCTTGCACAATTGTTAATCCTGTCTTTGCTCACTGTCAAGCGGCATATCATTCTGCACAGATACCAATGTCCAAATTTGCCTTTTTGCATTCATTTCTTATACAATTGGTAATATCTTCAATATTGGCATAATTTAATACCTTAAGTAATTAGGGGTGTCTTTAATAAATTTATAGATTTTACCTCGCCGAATCCAAATTTGGAAGCTGTGAAAATGATAACAGAAGAAGAAAGAAACGAGTAATAACACAATGAAATGCAGACTTTAAATTGCAGTTGCATTATAACACAACAAAATGAAACTTTGCAAACTATTTATTTTCTATAAGGGATTTTGTACATGTATTGTCTGTCCTGATAATTGCTTTAAAACAGAATTACTGAAGTATCAAAGTTGTACACCTAATAAGTGACTTTGGGACACAGTGTAGACCTATAAAAGAAATACAGAAAAACAGAAAGCATATTCACAATATTGACTCTGACATATGAAACATTAGTCAAACCTCTTTCCACAGAAAATATGGATAATGAATTCTTGTACTGCTGTGATAATGACACATCATATTACAGGCTGGTGAGGTGACAACAGAAAATATTTAGGGGCACATGTGCAAACTGTTAAACATGCAGTTAAAGTGAATACAGAGGGTTTTGCCATGAATACGTGTCAACATCAATTCACTCATACTGGATGTGCCATGGGAAATGTCAAGAAACTTCTTTTAACTGTAAAAACGATGTTTTCTCATATTACAGTAAGATGAACCATTAAAGGCAATGTTCATGATGGTGAAATTTTATGACATTACAATAATGTAAAGAGCAAACAACACTTTATCGCATATCTTTGTTTACAAGAATATACATGCTCCTAAGGCAAGAGAAACATGTTTTCTATCATGGGTATGCTGAAACAGTTTTGCATGCAAACAAATGTGACACAGGTTCTGATCTTGTGGAATAAGACCACAACGATGTTTTGGGAGGGTAAGTTTTTTCATACTTTAAGAGTACTTGTTTTAAAAAAGTTAGTAGCTGAATTTTTTGTAAACCTGCCTATTGCTTGTTTGAATTTGAGACATGGTCATGCTATAACCATCATGCAAGAACTGTGTAACTCACTACAAATATGTGGATCTGCTTATATAAGTGAGTTTTTAACCACTAACCAGACATTTTGAGCAGATGTTTCTACAAGGAAGCTTTAAAAAGCTAAATGCATTAGAAGTATGTTCTCACAGAATCACTGCCCACTAACCCAATTACTTGTTCTTCCATCTTGGTGCAAATACTGTACGTATTTGGGTCCTGTACTTTGTGTGCTTATTAAAACTTCTCAGCTAACTTGTCTCAAAGTTTCAGATTTGTGTCGTGTGTGATTTCTGGTTTCTTCATCGTACAATTGGTTCTTCGATTCTTCTACTAGATGCAGCTCAGTCGGTTAGTTGCCTCTTGGATTTTGGTAAGAATGCTGCTGCTTCTGCCTCATTGATGCTAGTGTGTGTTAGACATCAATGAAGAGGAAGCTGTAATTAAGTTGAATGACGGAATCTTGATAGGAATTTTGCAGCTGCAATAATTAGTGAAATTTGATTCAGAAATAGTAATTTTGGATCAAATCAACCTAGTAAACTAACTGTGATTAACATAAATCAGGTTGGCCATATTTTTTGAAATTCTTAAAATTACGTAGCCACCTATATCTATTTTGCAAATTGTAGTACACATAAATAAATCTATGAACGCACACTTGCAAGATGAAACTACGGCTAAATCTGCAGTTGGAAGTTGGAAACATGGCTGAATTAGCAAAGGCAATGTGTACCAAGAATCAAAGGAAGCTGCAATTAGGCTTTCCTTGAATGCATTTTGATGAATTTCACATCCAGAAATCTAAATAAATTACAAAAAAAAAAAAAAAAAAAAACTTTAGAGGCAACCAACCTGTTTGGTTATTTTTTTTATTAGTTATGCCACATTCAAAATGAATGAACTGGAAACAGTATATTTATGATAATTCTTTTTTTTTCTTTTGTAAATATGTAAGCATGAAAATGGATACACACTTCCAAGATTCGTATGTGTTTTAATTTCAAATCTGTCTATTAGGTCAAGCAGTCCTTAAATAACTAGCAGCTGTAATCTGGCTCCATAAGAATGAATGCAATTATATCTGGCATCCTAAGTGTACTGCTTGTCAAAAATGATCATTTTAATCCAGATTGTCATCCTATTGAAATAATCATAGTGAATAGACCTGAGAAGTGAAACTTATCTAGAATTAGCATATTTTTTATCAATACTTTTATGACATTACATTTTCAAATTAGTTTACCCAAATGACTGCAGATAAAGATTTCCAGAAAGAAGAGATATGTTTAAAATTTAAATAATCATAAATCCATTAGGGAAGGCAGACAATGTTTGGGAGTTGTAAATATGTTTCTTGGAAATGAATTTTGATGAAATTTTATAACTTTTATCATACTGAAATTTTAATGAAAAATTATTATTCATATCAGTCTACTGCTTTTGGCCTACCATCACAAAAGTGGCCATACAGCAAAATTTTAAATGATGTGTGTGTGTGTGTGTGTGTGTGTGTGTGTGTGTGTGTGTGTGTGTGTGTGTGTGCATACATTTCAAAGATATCTGCTATCTGTGCAATATTTAGAGAAAATATATATATACTGTAGCAAATAAATTAATCTGAACAAGTGAACTAAAACCAAAACCAAACTTTGTCAAGTTTTTGGTTCACAACAATGTTAGTTTTGGTTTCAGTTTACAATCGTCAGTTGTGGCTTTACAATGTTTAACCAAAACCTACATTTCTTAATAGCATTTTGCATGTTTTCTAGTGTGTACACAAAATGGATACATCTCCAAGACAAATTGCCAATGAGTGGTTTAGCCTTTACGTACTGTTAATGAAATTTAAAAGAGGTTAGACAAATACCTTTTCTCCCTGACAGAAAAAGAAAATGTGGGTGAAAAAGGAATATTATACATACTCAAGACTGGTTACTAGTTAGAAGAAGTAACGTGAATCCAAGATTGTCTGCTATAGACTTAAAGACTTGGCAGCTACTGGGTTTAATGTTTCTGACATGACAGTCTATCGAAGATTGTTGGAAGCTGAGAGGACTGCCAGCAGACCAAAAAGAACAACTGTTGACGGAAGCTATGCAGAAGGGGCTCCAGTGAACAAAGGTGCACAAATATTGTACTGTTGAGAAATGGAAGGTCACATTCTCAGACGATAGCCATTTCTTTGTCCAGGGAGAGCGAGTACCCTATGTCTTCTACACTCCCAGCTAAACAGATGTTCTGGGTTGTATTAGACGTGGCAGTCCAGAATAACTGTTGAAAGTATGATGAAAAGTGACTAATAGATAAAAATATTGGAGAAAAAAACCCGTTTTACCCGCAGATCTAGAAATACAAAGAACTCGTCTTCCAAGAGGATCTCACACCATGCCACACTTCGAAAAAAGTGTGGATTCTTCAAAAATTACAACATCCAAATGCTAGAGTACCCATATAACTCTCCTGTCATTAACCTAATAGAAAATTTGTGGTCCATAATGAAAAAGATACTTGGAAAACTTAATTGTGATACAAAAGATTACTTAATACAATCCATATAGAGGTATGATTTACAGATGCAGAAATAAAAATGCATTCTATGTTGATAGAGTCCATACCTAAGGAATTAATGAACTTATTAGGAACAGAGCAGCACACATATAAATTATTAGGAAAGTTAAAGTTTAATTTTTGTACTTATTTTCTTGCAAAATTACAACTTTCCTTTAATATTAGTGCTTGTATTAACTTGTTCACTACTGTACACAGTATATGTAGGATTGAAATTGCATATACACATTCATTCTTGAACATTACTTTTGAAATCAAGTTTGAAATTTCCACTTACCAAATTTTTATAAGAAAAAAGAGTATTTCTTTATTTGTTTCTTCATTAAATATTTTTGATAAAGGATACATTTTTGCGTAGTGATTGTGTATGTTTTAAATTTGCAAGTGTTTTGGACATCATTTTTTTTAATTGAAAGCACACATTATCTGAAAGCAAAATGTTAAGCTGAATACATACGTGGTATATCTAAATGGTCTGGCCACATGCTAGAGACATGTTTTACATGTCAAAATAAGGCAAAAAATCCATATAAAAGTGCTGATGCAGCAGAGCTAGGAATAATGCCAATTACAGTTCTGTATCAATGTTGTGTATTTCACTGAGCTGTGATTTGCAAGCAGGTTAGATGCAAGCATGGTTCATACACTCTTTCAATCGTAGAATTGAAAAACTTTTCCAGGACATATGATCTAAACGCTCCAACTTAAAATACAGAGAATCCATAGGTCTGTTCAAAATGTAACCTACAACAAACAGCTCCCTACAGGCTTGAGCAAACTTAATAAACAGAATGTTGAAAAATGATGTCTGCTGCAGCTAATAAGAAACTTAGAATCACGGATAAATACTGAAACACCAAAAGTGTTGCTGAACATGTAACTAGTTTAATTTCTACAAAACTTTTATGTACATTATGCTATACTAAATTTGTGAAAAATTAATTTTTACTTTGGCTTTTAGTTCAATCATTGAAAAAAATTATAAAATAAAAAAACCCCATAAAACTCAAAAATATATAGGTATAAAATCCATAGTTAGAACATAAATGCGTCATTACTCTCATAATGCTATCATATACCACAAAATCAATGTATAAACTAAATACTATTTATATTTAATTATTTTGAAATAATGCGGACATTGGAAATTTCAGGATAAGGAAGGTGAAATATTTGAAGAAAGACAACACTGAATTTTTCGGTTGAAATGAGCACTTCTTTTGAATCTCTCCGATGAGAATGAAATTTATCAAAGTTACTCAAAGTCAATGCAACTGGTTAAGAAAAAAATAATCAACTGGAGTTTTGCAATCAATAAAACATCCAGAAATAGAAACAGCTACTCACTTCCACCAGTGACAAAAAAGTACAGTATGTTACGAAAATTAAGAAATGGCACACAAAAAGTTTCTCATAGCAGAAGGAAAGTATCAGCGACAAAGAGATTTCCAAATCAGACACTTCAAAGAAGAAATATGATATAACTCTACACCTTGTAGCAGAAGAATTTTGCATAATGGAAAAGTTGAAAGTAGGCAAAAAGTAGTCTTCATGGTAAAAGCTATGCTAAGGAAAAATGACTTTTCAAATACCTGGTGGGAAAACTATGCACTATTTTACGCACGATGTATTTTCAAAAGGTTTTCCGAGGTGAGAGATATCGGTTCATGAAAGAATTTTTCCAAGAGTTTTCAGAAGAGCTCAGATTTTGCTGTGAATACATCAAAGCAGAAATAAACACTTACACCTCCTGGTGGCCAAAAAGCATTCTTTAACAGAAATTAGGAATTATGTGCAAAACGTTTCCCATCAAGAGCTGTATCCGATGCAAGGAGAATTTTTGAAATAGGACTTTCACAAGCAGAGATATTGGAGAAAACACAATTTACCTTTACGCCCTCCCTAGAGCAAAATCTACGCATTACTTGAAGAAGTGACTGTACCTATAATAGTCTTTGATATAAATGGCATTGAAAGGAAAAATAATTATTTCAACTGGATATTTAGAAGCAAAGATATGAAATAAAATGTATTTTGAATTCGTAGAATCTACGCCTTCTAGCGGAGGAAACGTGCATCAGAAAAAAAGGTGCGGAATGCAAAGATCATCATTCTCACATTTCAAGCTTCCCAATGCAAAAGAATTTTTTCTGATCAGACTGATAGTTGCAGAGATATGCTGTACACTGATTTGTGGACAGAGTGATAACATAGGCACAATCTTTGTTTTACAAATGACGTGCTAATAACACAACTTCAGTACTGTTAACAGATAAGAAAACTAACAGCCTCCCGTATTTTTACAGAGGTGGGGAGGAAAATTTGTCAGACATAAGTTATATCAGTAGAAAAATTCTTAACTATGAAACATTGTGCAGGGACAAAAAGGCAGGAATGGATAGAATTCCAGGACATGTAACAGAATTTTAGGATATTTCCAGGGCAATTTGGAATTCCAGGACTTTTCCAGGATGCGTACGAACCATGTGCTAAACTAATCTCCTGTTTTCACATGAGCATGGAAGGTTATTCATTTCATGAATTGACACAGACACATCTCTTGTATTGAAATCACTTGGTGAAAGCTGGGAGGTTAGGCATATCTACGTACCATCAAACATTACCACATCAGCACCTTCCGCACAGGGAAACAATTGTCATTGTTTACAGTAGAGAGAGAGAGAGAGAGAGAGAGAGAGAGAGAGAGAGAGAGAGACAGACCATTACTCAGTAGGAGACAAGGAGCCATCCGGACACTTGCTTTAGAGGAGAGAATCCTGGTGCCCAGAATAAAGAAATAACTGCAATAGAAAATATCTCAAAACCATGACCTTGCTGAGAGTTCTGTATGAACAGAGCTTGTATTCATACTACGTTTAGCATGTGCAGGATTTCACATCTCCTGATTATCCATCACAAACAACTGGCTAATGGAGTATGCAGAAATGGGCAGGTAACCCATTCATTTCATCAGTGCTCTTTACAGATGAGGCCAGATTCACCAGTGAGAGCATCATAAATTTTCACAACAATCACTTATGGGCAGAGAAAAACATGCATGGTGGCATCTGAAGTAGATAATGCGCCATTGATACTTCCCACAATGAATATGGTTTATGTATGTATGAATGTATATGGTTCACAATGTATATAGTCCATGAGCCCCAAGTCATTTTAGCTATATGATACAAGAACTCTTGGACAATAACTATCCTGCCCAGTGAATAGGTCACTGAGGACATTCAGCTTGGCACTAATGCTTTCGAGATTTTCCAATGGATTTCTACTTGTGGGGACATTTAAAAACTCTCATTTACTCCACTCCATTCACTGACACGGTTCAGAAGCAAGTTCCAAACAACTGTCAGACAATTAACAACACCTCCACTAAATTTTAATGAGTTCAACAGTCAATGCCCAGGCTGTGTTGAGTCTCATATAAGAAATTGCAAGCACTTTTCTTCCTGTAAACATACCAATGCACTGTGTGTCTTCAAAATCATTTCAACAGACATTTTTATAGCTAACACTGGCAAGAAATTTACATAAAAAAAAAGGTTATAAAGGGTAAGCAAAATTGTTCCTCATTAATGTTTATATAAAGTATATGTCTTATTTTGGGGTGTAGAACATGTCCTGGGAAACTGAACAAGGTCCTTTATTTTTATTACATAATATAAAGTGCACACACACACACACACACACACACACACACACACACACACACATATATATATATATATATACGGGATGTAAGGTCAGGTGATGCGTAACATCACAGCCTCTCCTTGACAAATGTCAACCCCGCCTTCTCGTGGTGCATCCTGTTCCCACTAAAGGGGCTCTGACGACCGCCAATAGCGGTATAACTATACCATCGGGATTTGAGGAAATGCTATCCCACACTCACCAACCCGCTTGGCCAGCGTGGTGAGTTATGGCCAAACCCCTCCAAAATGACTCCACAACTTAAATCTTGGCCCTCAGTCTCCGGCAGCTGGAATGTACCTGGCCAAGGCAGCGGCCAGTGCGACATGAAGGCAGAGGGTGCTAAGAATCCCCGGAGGACCGGACTAGGCTGCCATCTGATGCTGACCTTGGCTACGTATAATGGACGCTCCCTATCTTCTGATTCAAGGCTTCTTGAATTGGAAGAGGAACTACAAAGGATCAAGCGGGACATCGTCGGGCTAAGTGAGGTAAGGAGAAAAGGAGAAGATCTCATTGAACTGAAAAGTGGACATCTCTTCTACTATCGTGGGACAGATACTGGCCGAACTAGTGGTGTTAGATTTATAATAAACAAGAAACTGAAGGATAAAGTTGTAGAAGTTGAAAGTTCCTCTGACAGAGCTGCACGACTCGTTATCCAACTCTCAAGAAGATACCAGGCTCAGATTATTCAAACTTATGCACCCATACCACAAGTCATCCTGAAGAAGAAATTGAAGAATTTTATGAGGAAATTCGTGATCTAAATAATAAAGGTAAGCAGCACTTGAAGATAATTATGGGAGATTTCAATGCAAAAATAGGGCAACGGCAACAGAATGAAACTTCAGTAGGTAAATTCGGTCACGGCAACAGAAACCAGCGTGGAAATACTTTCGTTGAGTTTGCACAGGCAGAAGGGTTTTTCATCTTGAACTCATTTTTCAAGAAAAAGCCGCACAAGAAATGGACATGGAGACATCCAAATGGGGATGACAAGTGAAATTGATTTTATTATGTGTAACAAAAAATTCGTCATAGAAGACTGCAGTGTGCTAAACAAGTTCAACACAGGTAGTGACCATAGATTGGTGAGATGTAAGATGCACCTCAACATTAAACTCGAACGTGGGAAGCTCATAAGACAAACAAAATGTATCGACATAACCAACCTTAAAAAACACCATAATACCTTCAAGTTGGAAATGAAGAACAGATTCTTTGCCTTAGAAAGCCTAACATCGGAAGAAGTGGATATTTCTGAAGTTAACAGAAAACTAACCAAAACTCTTATGGAAACAGCAACAAAATTAGCTGGGTCTAAGAACAAGTTGCATGTGAACAAATTATCACGAAAAACCAAAATGTTGATGCCAAAAAGAAGAGAGATGAGGACAACTAAAGAAGATGTGACTTCCAAAGTGGAATATATAGAGCTATGCAAGACAGTACGAAAAATTATCACTGAAGACGTAAGGAAATTCAACTGTGAACTAGTGAGGAAAGCAATTGAAAACAACCAAAGCCTAAAGATAGCAAAGGAACATCTCAGTAAAGGAAGAAAACAGGTTATGGCACTGAGAAAAGAAGATGGTTCTGTAACAAAAAATAGAGGCGAAATTTTGACAAGAGTGAAAGATTTCTACTCCAAGTTATATGAAAGGGATGATGCATGTACTCCAGACATCATGGAAGGTACCAGTACCAGAGTTCTTCCAGTCCTCCCTGCAGAAGTTGCTCATGCAATCAAGAACATGAAGCGGAGAAAAGCTCCAGGAGAAGATGGAATTACTGTAGACATCATACAAGAAGCAAGTGGAGAAATCGAAACAGTACTCGCCCAAATTTTTACTCGATGTCTTAATGAAGGGAAGATTCCTGAGGATTGGAACAACGCTACAATGATCTTGCTACATAAAAAAAGGTGACATTGAGGATCTCAGGAACTACAGACCTATCAACCTCCTATCAGTGGTTTATAAAATCTTCACTAAAGTTCTTTCACACCGCTTGAAGGTGACACTGGACATGGCTCAACCGAGAGAACAAGCTGGATTCAGGAGTGGCTACAGCACAATAGATCATATCCACGTACTGAGAGAACTAATTGAAAGAGCGAGGGAATATGAACTTCCATTTGCATGGCTCTTATCGATTATGAAAAAGCCTTTTATTCGGTGAAACCATCAGCAGTTACAATGGCTCTGAAATCCTGCGGTATTGAAGATGCATACATTAATATTACTAATAACATCTATGAAAATGCAAGTGCAAAGATTCGGCTGTTTGAAAATACAACTCACATAAAAATTGGAAAGGGAGTGAGACAAGGTGACAACATATCTCCGAAGCTCTTTAACGCCACGTTGGAAAATGTCTTTCAATCACTGAACTGGGAAAACAATGAGATAAAGATTAATGGAGATTATCTAACCCACCTTCGTTTTGCTGATGACATAGTCATTTTTGCAACTACCCCATCAGAGCTGCAGAGTATGATCCAAGAACTTGCTGACAAGAGTAAAGAAGTGGGTTTAAAAATGAACTTTCAGAAGAGAAAAGCGATGTTCAATGCTTTTACACGAAATGAAGATTTATCGATTGATGGAGAAAAGCTGGAGATAACAGGCACGTACGTTTATCTTGGACAGCAGATATCAAGTGAGGGTCACATTGATGAAGAAATTAATCGGCGTACAAAACTTGCCTGGAGAGCTTTTGGAAGAAACAGCATAATTTTCAAGAGCTATATGCCGTTATGTCTTAAAAGAAAAGTGTTTGATCAATGCATCCTTCCAGTGCTTACGTATGGTGCAGAGACGTGGACCTTAACTAAAAGAGACATGCAAAGGCTGCAGATAACTCAAAGAGGCATGGAGAGGTGCATGTTTGGTGTAACCAGGAGAGATAAGAAGAGGGACTCGTGGATCAGAAAAATGACAAGAATGGAAGACATCATGATCAGAGTTAAATCCCTGAAATGGCAATGTACTGGGCATACTGCCAGAAGGACAGACCTTCGATGGACAGCCGAAATTTTAGATTGGATTCCAAGGCACAGGAAAAGACCCAGAAGAAAACCACGTGGGAGATGGGTGGATGAAATTAGAAAGTATGCAGGAGTGACATGGAGGATACTGGCACAAGACAGACCGTTGTGGAGGAAACTTGGGGAGACCTTCGTCCAGCAGTGGATTGATAATGGTTGGTGATGATGATGATGATGATGATGATGATGATATACACACACACAGCTGCATTGGCAAACAGAAGCTTCACATCCTTAGATGTGGAACCAACGGGATCAGGTAATGTGCCAAGGGGCAGATCCAATAAGCTTGACTGTAGTGCACCTGGTAGCAAATCTGGGAAGCTAGTACCCCAAATCTGAAAAAATGTAAATTGCAAAGTTGGGGAGCATCATGTGTTTGCTAAAATTGGTAATAAAATGTGTAGGTCAATAGGTAAAATTAGGCTGTACATTGAGGAGGCAAATGTATGAGTGCATTTAGGTAACCATAAAAGTAAATGCCATGACGAGCTGATGAAGAAACAGCACTACTATGGCAGTGTAATATGAACACAAGATCTGAAAATAATAGACTCAGAATAAGTTGAATACATTTAATAGTACACACCACACAATCAACTTACACAAATCATTAAGTGCAGCCATGTGTTGTTGACATAGAGGCCCTCAGCTATTACATTACTAGAAAGAAACATACCTATCAAAGTTAAGAGTATTCCAAATGTCCATCATTTGTTACAATGTGTTCCTGGATGCGACTTACATAGTAGGTATCAAGAATATCAGTTAACTTTCAGCACTGGTAACTATCCTGCAATAAACTGCTCTTGCAGCACACCTGCAGGGGTTGATGTATCATATACCTTAGATTTCAAGTAACCTCAACAGGAAAAAAATCCAGTGGGTTAGGTCTGGTGACTTGGGCTGCCATAGCCTTAGATGTGTCAGTGGAATGTGGCGGTGAGAAAGTTGCTGATCGATGCTGTGCAATGTGTACCATTGCTTTGAAACCACATATGAGACTGTACATGAAACATCATCCAAAAAGTCTGGTATGGTACCATGGAGCAGTTGTAGATATTGTAGTCCAGTGAGAGAACCTTGGAAGAACACTGATCTGGCAAATGTGTTTTTTCATATGCCACACCAGACATTAAACCACCAACATACCTGGACTTACTTGTAACCACCATTGCTCATCCATGCTCCTGTGATAGTGTTTGTGCCTGTTGTGATTGTGGTCATGTGTGAATGTGATTTTATCTGTCCACAAAATGTTCGCTAGAAACTATAATAGGTTCATTGACTTTTGATTGAGGACATAATTACACCGGTCTGTATGGAATTGATGATCATCAGTATACATGGCCTGCTGGGGTGCTCTGTCGTATGGGTAAAACCCATGATTCGCAGTATCTTCCATACACATCTAGCTATCAGGCCACAGCGAGTTCTCGTACACTATATTACGGATGGGCAAGTGCAAAGGACACAACACTCACAGCGCTCAACCTATTCAAGGATTGATGTGGTCTACCAGAGCATTACCAAGTCATAGTGTTACTTGTTTGGCAGAGATGTTATGTTGTACAAGGAGGGTGTGATCGTGGAAGGTGTAGGACAAGGACCACCAGGAAAATGCTATGAGTACAGCTGAGCAGCTGCATGCGCATTTCACCAACATTCTCCATCTCAGACCACTGTTCAGAAGTGTACTCCATTGTACATACAGTTGTCATTAAATGAAGTCACCTGCATAGGAAACCTTAAATAATATGCATTCACTGTGTGTCATCACTAAATTAGCATTCCACACATGTACGGAAGTCACAGTACTTTGCTTACTTGCACACAAGGTAATAATACCTAGGATCAACATGCTGCAGGGCCTTACTTTTTAATTTGGAGGAGCGACAGATAAAATTGAAAACTTTGATATTTGACAAAAATATTGCAAAAAAAGGCAACACTTTTTTCGCACATTTCTTAGTTTTTTAATTCCTTTCATAAACTTTTCATGTCATTATTTATTGTGTTAAAATGTGCACTCCACAGTCATATTATCCTTGCCACGGGCAAATAAGAGTTTCAGAGGAGTAAAAGTTTGCAGGATGCCCAAGAATCTTCAAGAAACCGAGTTTAAGCACTCTTCAAAGCGCAAAGCTCTGTTGTACTTTAAAAGATATACAAGAAAAGTGCAATAAAATATGCAGTTCACACATGCTAATGATTTTTTTGTATGAATAAGAAATTTTTGTCTCGTCATTATATAAATATAAGGATTTACTTGGTCGTACAAACCTTTGAAATCGAATATACATATATTACATATATCGTCAGGTGCCCACTTCACTGGCTATTTCTGAGGTGGTTTCAGCAAACAAAAAATCTATGGATATGTGCTTAGCCACTACGAAGAAAGAAAAAAGAGAGAGAGAGAGAAGTAGAAAGAAAAAACTCTGCCAAGATTAATTTTGTTAAAAAAAGAACATATATTTCGATGGACGACGACTGAATAAATAAATTAAAAAACAGTCTGATTCAGTTAGGTAAAACAGTCCGATTCAGTTAGGTTGAGGCTCTGCTACTGCCAGGCATCAACGGCACCAGTTTTTTGCTCCAATCCCTAGACAGCATTCTGATGACACTGTACTTCCATATACTGTAAATACACTTCCATACCTTGCAATCCCCACTGTGCGATTCTAATTCACCTATTCATTGGCCCCCACCTTTTATGACCAATCTGTAGTAAACACATGGTGCTCCCAAACTTCCCAATTGACATTTTGTGCTATTTGTCATAGTTTCGGAGTTGGGAAACTAACTTCAAGATGAATGAAATGCTTACATGCTATGCTTTGTTTTCCTGAAGTATGGCTACATTATGATGAGCAGTAAGATAAGAATATCATTTATAATGTAATTTAAAAGTACAAGTGATAAACGTAACTATCATTTTTAACAGAATACAAAGGGTTCTATCCGACATAGTTTGCCAAATTTAAACAGACCAGTTGTAGTCTATGCCAGTACACTTTCAAAATACATAGTGTTAATGTTATGAAGTTACTGTAATTAAATCGGTAGTTACGAAGCCACTACAGCTTAAATGTCATATACTTACTAGCATCTGGGTTATTTGCCATATTTAAATATTAATATAAATCAGTAATTAGAAGTAATGCTGTTACTGTAATATACTTTTACAGTAGTGTCGTGTGTAGCACAATGACATAACTAAGACAAAGTGCCCCCCCCCCCACACACACACACACACACACACAAAATTTACTTTAGTATCCCTAAGCACAGCAATTTTCTCTGGATTTTGAACACAATGGAGGATGTGTTTTTCGTGCGTACGTATGTGGGAGGGGGAGTTATGAAGATTGTCCGGAAAAATAAGGGGCTACCTATAGAGCCCTGTAGTTTTACCTCTTTATGTAATTTTTGGAACAGAAGTACATAATTCAAGGTTATCAATCAGCCAATCAGGATTAACACTAACATGGAATGTGGACCAATGCATGAACATACATTTTATTGCAATAAAAGGATTCGGCGGTAAAATATAGTTACACGCTTAAGGTTAATAAAACTATAAGACTTTAGTGATCATTACTGGATATGGTTGCATACAAGTAGATAACTCAGTGTCCTACACCGTAAGAATGCAATATGTACTTACATAGCTACAGGCATTTATTTGCATGTTTTCTTTAGCTGATACTCAGTGGCGTATCTTGGGTCCGACACCTGGGCTATCCCCCCCCCCGGTATTCCCAGTACTGTTTTTTTTTTTTTAATTGCGGTTTATTTTTCAGTTGTAAGGTAATAGAAGTAACCCTTTTTTCTAAATTTTAGGTACATGCTACTGCTAGTACGATACAAACTAATTATAAGGATTAGGATTTGAACACTTATTTGTACATGAACTCCAATATTTTTCTGAATACTTTATTTGTACATGAACTCCATTCGTCTTTCCTTTTGTGTGGACTTCAGTGTTACGTTTACATAAAAGTTTCTTCCGAGTCCTTTTTCATATTTAAAAATTAAAAAGAAGGTTTTTTCTATTGACATAACAGCCAAGTTGCTGAAATGTACATGGCTCTAAGATATATCTTGATTCTGTTTAATGTAGAAAAACTTCTTTCGGCAGTTACTGATGGAAACTAATATTAGGTCTACTGATTTGTACACCACGCTAAACACAATGTCCAACAATTCATCTTTATGTAACAAAAAATGTCGGCTAAGGTTCCGTCTTCGGCCTGCTCGATAGATGGCGCCACGGTATGTCCCTTAGTGGATCTTTTATTTTAACGTAACACTGCAAAAAAAAAATGAGAAAATGTTTTGCAATGCCTCAGATATGATGACTTAAAGGTAAATGATTTGTCACAAACTATGCATTGAAAAGAAGGTGCACCTGGGGCGGGATTAGTAAGTCTATTTACGTAACGACCTTTTATTCTATGATGTTCATCTAAACCCTGCTGCCTAGAATATTTGTGACAACTTTCACAAGCATATCATATCTTTTACCTGATTCCATTGCAATCTAAGTCTCAGATACCTTTGATATAATGAAAAATATCTATATTTATTGCAGTGTTACGTTAAAATAAAAGATCCACTAAGGGACATACCGTGGCGCCATCTATCGAGCAGGCCAAAGATGGAGCCTTAACCGAAATGTCTCCTACTGATTTCTTTTTGTATTCATCAAGGGAATCAAAACACCTTTAGTTGATTTTTTAGTCAAGCTGTATCAAAATTTGAAGCATAGAGTTCTTTAATTTCTGATAGTAGATGTTTAGAAAAGCTTTCAAAAAATTTATCAAAACAGTTCGAATCCAACAAAGCCACGAATTTAAGATACAATATCACCGATTTTAATTTATTGACACTTCACACACTCTGAAACAACTCTCGTGAAACACATACTATTATCGGCGGGAGCAAGTGAGTGACTAATGTGCAGTCCAAGTCTTCTCTTTTCTGAGCGAACCGTTGCCAAAGCATTCCCCTTCACCTGCTCATTCATGTTGTCATAGAAATGTTAGCTGGCGGTCGTATTGAAGGTCTTCGGATCAGAACAGTGAAGACTGACTGGTAGAGCTGTTTGCGTTACGATAACACCATCCTGGGAAACCCGTTGTTCTTTGCTCGCCAGATAGATTCTTTTAGTCAAAAGAAGCGAATCCGCAAGTTTTTTGTCGCAGCGAAAGCATCGACATATCTTAATACTGTTGCTAATTGTTTTTTATTTGTGTATATTTCATTTAGTTTGATTTGTGCATTCTATGGGCTTCGCAGCTAGCCTCGAATATACGCCACTGCTGATACCGAGCTTCACTTGGACACCTTTGTGACATTTTGCAAATGGATGTCATTTGCTAGCCTATTCAAGTTTTCCTATGCAGTGAATGAGACATACTTACTATAAGTACTAAAAGGAATAGCAAAGTGTAATTGTTTTGTCCAAAACTAAAATCACTTGAAGAAATCACCCATCACAAATCTGTGGCTGCCACGAAAAAGTTTACACCTATCATGTACGTAATTCTAGGTGACTGACTGTTTTCACATATCCTCCACAGGTGCTCTCCATGTGTGCTAGTACTTTTCCTCCTCAGCACAGAGAAAAGGCAATTGGAGAGCAATCATATTATTTACAAATCATTGCAGAGCAATCGCAGAGCAATCGTATTATTTACAATCCTTTGCAGAGCAATGCAGAGCAATCGTATTATTTACAATCCTTTGCAGAGCAATCATATTATTTACAATTCTTTGCAGAGCAATCTTATTATTTACAATCCTTTGCAGAGCAATCATATTATTTACAATTCTTTGCAGAGCAATCGTATCACAAAATATTGCAGAATGATCATATTACAACCCGAGCCAAAGAGCTTCAATATGTAGGAAATCTAGTGTTTTAAAAGTGAAACTTGACATTTATTAGCTAAGTTTATCTTAAAGGAAAATCTGATATCTTTTAGCTAAGTTTATCTTAAAGAAAAATCTGAATCTTTGGGTTAATTATTTGTTGTTGTTTTTTCATAACATTTTAACTAGCAGCTGCAGCATGCCACTTCATTACCTAGTAGTTATACCACTGGTACAGCATTGCTACAAATATACAAGTATTTCTCGATATATCGAGATGGAAAAACATGAAAAATATGCATATAAAGATCTCCAGAATTTGTATCTTTAACTTAACCTAAAGGTATCAAAAGTAGCTACTTTTCAAAAAACGTAGTTGTAGCTGTAGCAAGGTACTTTTCAAGAATGTGATTGTAGCAGTAGTTAGCTACTTTTAAAAAGTAGTTTTTCAATTACTAGTTTAAATATACAATATGCAAGACATGAATACGAAGTCTTCCTTCCAAACATATGACATTGGACTGATGGGGCCGAGAGTTAAGTGACTGTAATTTATTCGCACAGCTTACCTCCGCAAATTTGCACACATTTTAATCAGTAAAAAACTCATTTATGTTTCTTTTTTTTTTTTTTTGATTGGAGGTTTAACGACCACCGTTAGCAACTCAATGGGCTATAAGCAGTCGCTCGTCCCTAATTTAGGGTCACTGATTCCAGGGAAGGGAGAGAGCCAGTGCCGTAAGACAAACACAACATCCATGCCTCACCGGGATTCGAACCCGGACCCCTTACGGACGAATGATCAGAGGCCTGCGCCACCGGGGCGGCCATTTATGTTTCTAAACAGCCCCGAAAGACGCGTACGGTATGGCGAAAATACGTGCTGTCTCCTATACTAATTTAAAAATTCTCCATTGGCACCTACTCAAACATACTTACCACTTTGCCTATGTAAACATTTATCACAATTCACAAAAAAGCAAATTTCATAAAAACAACCTACAGAACAGAACACGACGCCATCTAATGACAATAATTCAAAGTGCAACATAATATTCTGTGCAGCTGAACAGGAAGACATCAATCATCAAATCCCTACCCAAAGAAGACCACTCCCTTCCAATCGTTCGGACCAATCACAGAAGGAGCGTGAACCTAGTCGTGGGCTATATCAAAACCTTACTCTCCAGGGGTTTTGGCTATATTCACGCATAGCGTGAATATAGCTTCAGCCGAGTAACCATAGCTGAGGTGGTGTGATCACAAGATTACACCGATCGAGGTTTAAGTTACTCATTTTGAGTAAACAACAGAAAAACAAAACAAAAAAATAATAACAACTACAATCAGGGTTTTTATTCCTTATTTAGGGAGCCGGTAGTATAGGGGCCAATCATTTTTTTTTTCTTCGCTACTTGTCTGCTTGTTGCTCAATTATGTGCAACAGCAGGAAAAAATTAAGTCCTGTTTTATTTATTTATTATTATTATTATTATTTTAGTCAGAACTAATGCGTAAGAAAAAAAAATTAATTTAAAAGACAAGACCAACAACACCTTGTTAGTTAGGGAGAGAGATATTCAGTACAAAAAAGATAAATCTTTTATGCAACATTTTGCTCGGCCCTTAAAAGAGCCTTATTTTTTATTTATTTATTTTTCCTCCCCAAAACTCATGATATTCACTTCTTGTTTTCTTCCCATGTGTGAAGAATAACTTCAATTTAGTCCCAGTTATTTTTAATTTTTTTGGAAGTATAACTGTGAACTGGATTCTTTTCAGGAATTTTATTTAATATAGCCTTCGGTCTTTTAAATTTGTCAGTATCATTGACAACATAATTAAGGGCCTCTATGACAAGAGGTTTGGGATGTTTCTTGGATTTCTCGTAAGACCTTTCGGCAAGATCATTTTTTTTTTGGTTGGAATTTTAACGACCACCGTGAGCAACTCAATGGGCTATAAGCAGTCGCTCGTCCCTAATTTAGGGTCACTGGTTCCAGGGAAGGGAGAGAACCAGTGCCGTAAGACAAACACAACATCCATGCCTCACCGGGATTCGAACCCGGACCCCGTTCGGACGAATGATCAGAGGCCATCGCTTAGACCACTGCGCCACCGGGGGCGGCTCGGCAAGATCATACATAGTATAATGTAAAGAGTTGATATTTAGCATACTACGGATAGCATTATTGGATGTTTTTCCATCGAGTCCTACCATCATACGAAGAGTTTTATTTTGAAACGAAGTAATATTATTTTTTTGCTGCTTTCTGCAGTTACCCCAGATAGGACAGCCATAGGTAATCACCGGGCTGAAGCCAAGGAGGTTAGAAGTAAGAGGAGATGGCATCAGTCCCTCTCCCTGTGGTTCTGGCGTGACGCCACTTTTTATCAGCTGACTACGCCAATGCGCCCAACCTGAGAATTTCCTGTATATATCTATGGGGAAATCTCGATTGTGAACGGGGTTTTCGGATCCTTACTCTACCCATACAGACATGAAAAAAATTGAAGCTGAAATATTCATTCCCATAATAAAAAATTTCCAGAAAAAACAGGAAAATATGTGTTGGTATTTCTTTAAAAAATTCAACAAAATAATGATTTTTTGAGCGGAAGGGCATAGTGCGCATGTACTTACTGTCCATATGCAAGTAACCATGTATACTGCCCATGTGCAAGTAACCATATTTAAAATATAACCAAAAGTCTAATGTTAAGAAATAAGAAGAACGAAATATGCCTTCTTTCCATCCTTGGTTTGCATGCTCTAAGCAAAACTGCTTAAGCCACAGGAAGTGACGTCACGTTCCCGAACTCCCGCAGCACAGACTCCTTCCGCCTCAGAAAGAGGACAGAAATAGCTGATCTGTTTTGGCTTCACTCAAAACGGGTCCCTTCACCTCCTCTTCTTCTAACCTCCTTGGCTGAAGCATGCTTTCCATAACAAGGTTTTATTTTTTTTTTGTGCTAAGCCTTTTATTTTTAATTATGGGTTGGAGACACCCTCTTAATTTAAGAGCTTTAGCCAGGGTTTCCTTAATATGCTTGTTCCAATTCAAATTATGATCCATAATGAGGCCTAAATATTTGACATCCTTTACCCAAGGTATTTTTTTACCATACAATTCAATTTCAAAGTCAGGATTGTAATTGTATGTTTTACGGGAGAACAGAATTGCTTGTGTCTTGTCAGTATTAATTTTAATTTTCCAGTCTAGGAAGTAATTCTCCAGTTTTTCCACATAGTATTGCAACATAAATGTTGCTTGATTTTTATTCATGGAAGTATAGACCAGTGCAGTGTCGTCAGCATAAAGTGCTGTAGTCAGATTCCTGTTGTTAAAATTTGGAAAATCTGAAGTAAAAATAGAGTATAGTGTAGGAGCAAGTACACTGCCTTGTGGAACACCAGCTTCAATTATTTCTTTTTGAAGATTTCTTCCCATTAATTTTTGCACAAAATGTTCTGTTTTCAAGATAAGATTTGATTATATGAATAATCCTAGGTGGGAAGTCGTGTGCTATTAGTTTGTAGATAATTGCCTCGTGTGGACATTTATCAAAAGCCTTAGCTACATCCAGGAATATAGCCGCTGTGTGCTCTTTATTCATTATTCCTTCTGCACATTTTTCAGTAACTCTCGAGAGCTGCTGCAACGCGGAGTGGTTGTCACGAAAACCTCCTTCAATAAATGGAATAACTGGGTATTCTTCACAGAACTGTTGCATCCTAACAAGTATAATTTTTTCAAAGATTTTTCCCATGGTTGGGAGCAACGAAATCGGTCTGTGATTTTCAGGAATTGCCGGGCTTTTACCTGGCTTGGGTAATAATATTACCTCTGCAGTCTTCCAATCATCAGGAAAATAATTTAATTTAATGGCACAATTGTATATTTCAGTAAGGGTTTGCACATACTCTTCCGGTAATGTTGTCAGAATTTTATTATTTATGACATCTTTGCCCGGTGCCTTTTTGTTTTTAAGATTATTAATGTGAAACCTAACTTCTCTTTCACTGATGGGTAGTGGTTTTTCAGAGTCAGGAGGAACAAAAATTTTTTTGGCCCTTAAAAGGTCTCTTGTTTTTTCTTAACTTTTCAGTTTCTGGCGTTCCGGACCCGCGAGAGGTCGTAGCACCTTTAACTTGAAGTTGCTGTCCGATTTTTGCATTTTTTTAAATTCCAGACCCGAGAGAGGTCGTAGCCACTTTATTTAAAGGTTGCTGTCTATCGGACGTAAGAGAGGCCGTAGCATTTACTACTTTGGGCTGCTGTTTTCTATGCCTTGTCCTCCTATTTTTTTTAAAGGAGCTTTTCTGTTTACTTTTAATTGGGGATGCTAATACAAGTTTTTTTAACTAGTAAATTCTTCATAGAGTTGTGCACTTTGGGTGATGACTCTAGAATTTTCTACATCCTCCGCATGTTTAAAATAAGTATCCAGAGCCTTTTGCATTTTAATGGCTACATCAGTGTCAGGGATATCATTTATTTTAAACTGTTTTTCGAGTGAGTTTGCAAAGATTTCCTCTTTTTCATCATCGGTTCTAACTACTGTCCCATCTGCTTTCTGGATGAGTGGGAGTAATGGAGTAATCTGATATTTTTATTTTGCAAACTTGAAGTAAGGTTCCACAGGGTCATTTTATTTTTTTTATTCGAATTTTCAGAGTAGTCAATATGACCGGACTAGGCTGCCATCTGATGCTGACCTTGGCTACGTATAATGGACGCTCTCTATCTTCTGATTCAAGGCTTCTTGAATTGGAAGAGGAACTACAAAGGATCAAGTGGGACATCATCGGGCTAAGTGAGGTAAGGAGAAAAGGAGAAGATCTCATTGAACTGAAAAGTGGGCATCTCTTCTACTATCGTGGGACAGATACTGGCAGAACTAGTGGTGTGGGATTTATAATAAACAAGAAACTGAAGGATAAAGTTGTAAAAGTTGGAAAGTTCCTCTGACAGAGCTGCACGACTCGTTATCCAACTCTCGAAAAGATACCAGGCTCAGATTATTCAAACTTATGCACCCACCACAAGTCATCCTGAAGAAGAAATTGAAGAATTTTATGAGGAAATTCGTCATCTAAATAATAAAGGTAAGCAGCACTTGAGGATAATTATGGGAGATTTCAATGCAAAAATAGGGTAACGGCAACAGAATGAAACTTCAGTAGGTAAATTCGGTCACGGCAACAGAAAGCAGCGTGGAAATACTCTCGTTGAGTTTGCAGAGGCAGAAGGGTTTTTCATCTTGAACTCCTTTTTCAAGAAAAAGCCGCACAGGAAATGGACATGGAGACATCCAAATGGGACGACAAGTGAAATTGATTTTATTTTGTGCAACAAAAAATTCGTCATAGAAGACTGCAGTGTGCTAAACAAGTTCAACACAGGTAGTGACCATAGATTGGTGAGATGTAAGATGCACCTCAAACTAAACTTGAACGTGGCAAGCTTATAAGGCAAACAGAATCTATTGACATAATCAACCTTAAAAAAACACCATAATACCTTCAAGTTGGAACTGAAGAACAGATTCTCTGCTTTAGAAGGCCTAACATCGGAAGAAGTGGATATTTCTGAAGTTAACAGAAAAGTAACCAAAGCTCTTATGGAAACAGCAAAAAAATTAGCTGGATCTAAGAGCAAGTTGCATGTGAACAAATTATCAGGAAAAACCAAAATGTTGATGCCAAAAAGAAGAGAGATGAGGACAACTAAAGAAGATGTGACTTCCAAAGTGGAATATATAGAGCTATGCAAGACAGTACGAAAAAGTATCACTGAAGACGTAAGAAAATTCAACTGTGAACTAGTGAGGAAAGCAATTGAAAACAACCAAAGCCTAAAGATAGCAAACGGACATCTCAGTAAGGAAAGAAAACAGATTATGGCACTGAGAAAAGAAGATGGTTCTGTAACAAGAAATAGAGGCGAAATTTTGACAAGAGTGAAAGATTTCTACTCCAAATTATATGAAAGGGATGATACATGTACTCCAGACATCATGAAAGGTACCAGAGTTCCTCCAGTGTTCCGAGCAGAAGTTATACATGCAATCAAGAACATGAAGCGGGGAAAAGCTCCAGGAGAAGATGGAATTACTGTAGACATCATACAAGAAGCAAGTGGAGAAATTGAAACAGTACTCGTCCAAATTTTCACTCGATGCCTTAATGAAGGGAAGATTTCTGAGGATTGGAACACCGCTACAATGATCCTGCTACATAAAAAAGGGGACATTGAGGATCTCGGGAACTACAGACCTATCAGCCTCCTATCAGTGGTTTATAAAATCTTCACTAAAGTTCTTTCACACCGCTTGAAGGTGACACTGGACATGGCTCAACCGAGAGAAAAAGCTGGATTCAGGAGTGGCTACAGCACAATAGATCATATCCACGTACTGAGAGAACTAATTGAAAGAGCGAGGGAATATGAACTTCCATTTGCATGGCTCTTATCGATTATGAAAAAGCCTTTGATTCGGTGAAACCATCAGCAGTTACAATGGCTCTGAAATCCTGCGGTATTGAAGATGCATACATTAATATTATTAATAACATCTATGAAAATTCAAGTGCAAAGATTCGACTGTTTGAAAGTACAACACACATAAAAATTGGAAAAAGGAGTTAGACAAGGTGACACCATATCTCCAAAGCTCTTTAATACCACATTGGAGGGTGTCATTCAGTCGCTGAGCTGGGAAAACAAGGGGATAAAGATTAATGGAGATTATCTAACCCAGCTTCGTTTTGCTGATGACGTAGTCATTTTTGCAACTACCCCATCAGAGCTGCAGAGTATGATCCAGGAACTTGCTGACAAGAGTAAAGAAGTGAGATTAAAAATTAACTTTCAGAAGACAAAAGTAATGTTCAATGCTTTTACAAGAAATGAAGATTTATCGATTGATGGAGAAAAGCTGGAGATAACAGGCACGTACGTTTATCTTGGACAGCAGATATCAAGTGAGGGTCACATTGATGAAGAAATTAATCGGCGTACAAAACTTGCCTGGAGAGCTTTTGGAAGAAACAGCATAATTTTCAAGAGCAATATGCCATTATGTCTTAAAAGAAAAGTGTTTGATCAATGCATCCTTCCAGTGCTTACGTATGGTGCAGAGACATGGACATTAACTAAAAGAGACATACAAAGGCTGCGGACAACTCAAAGAGGCATGGAGAGGTGCATGCTTGGTGTAACCAGGAGAGATAAGAAGAGGAACTCGTGGATCCGAAAAATGACAAGAGTGGAAGACATCATGATCAGAGTAAAATCCCTGAAATGGCAATGGTCTGGACATACTGCCAGAAGGACAGATCATCGATGGACAGCCGAAATTTTATATTGGATTCCAAGGGACAGGAAAAGACCCAGAAGAAGACCACATGGGAGATGGGTGGATGAAATTCGAAAGTATGCAGGAGTGACATGGAGGAGACTGGCACAAGACAGACCGTTGTGGAGGAAACTTGGGGAGACCTTCGTATAGCAGTGGATTGATAATGGTTGACAATGATGATGATGATGATATATCATCAACCATTATCAATCAACTGCTGGATGAAGGTTTCCCCAAGTTTCTTCCACAACGGTTAATCTTGCTTGCTCTTGCGCCAATCTCCTCCATGTCGCTCTCGCATACTTTCGAATTTCATCCACCCATCTCCCATGTGGCCTTCATCTGGTTCTTTTCCTGTCGTAGGGTTGGTCTGTGAAAACTTTCATGTGTGGACAAAGATTTCAGAGATGGCGAAATGTCAGCCAAAACACAATCGTTACACTCTCACTAAAAGCCGCTCTTCAACTCCACCTCCTGCCGCTGCGTTTTCTTGAGGTAACAGTCCATGTCCACATAATATCATATGTACAGGACTTCTTTCTTAAAAGAAGACCTATGCATATTAAGTTTCATATGTATTTACAAGACTTCTTTCTACAAGAAAAATTCCACGAAAACCTTAAATAATTATTTATGGGAAATCGCTTTTATGAAATACTCGTAGGTGTAAAAACATTCATGGTTAAGCCATGAACAACAAAAATAGAAAATAATATATTGTGTGAAACGGTAGAGTTAAGATTATGATGGTGAGCATAAATTAGAAAATAGTAAAAACAAAAAGAAAAAGTGGAAAAGCTTTGTCAGAAAAGACACGCTGTAGGAAAGGCAACCGATGGACGCAGTGTTGCCAACTCAGTCATTCTGAAAGTCTGCAAATCTGTTATAAACAGCCTTCAAAAATGGAAAAAAGATCCTAAAAATAAAATTTAAATTACGTTAAATGTTTGTACTTGTATATGTGCGATTTAGAAGTTAATGATGCATTGCTATCTTTTCAAGTCTTTGCACTTCACTTATTTTGAGGGTTTTTTTTTTTTTTTTTTTTTTTTTTTTATTGGTGGTTTAACGACCACCGTGGGCAACTCAATGAGCTATAAGCAGTCGCCTAGTGCCGTAATACAAACACAACATCCATGCCTCAAAGGGATTCGAACCTGGACCTCTTTCGGACGAATGATCAGAAGCCATCGCTTAGATCACTGCGGGTATTTTGAGGTTCAACGACCACCAAGAGTTGTTCTTTTTTTTCTTTTTTTTTTATTGGAGGTTTAACGATCATCCGTGAGCAACTCAATGGGCTGCGACTGCCCTCTTTGCCCACGCCTAGCAAAAATTTGAACCCCCTCCCCCAGATGAGCCCCGAGTCCCCCCTAGTTCTGGGATCTAGACGGCCCTGGAGGGAGGGGGACGCAGCAGAAAAATAAAATGTACCCAGTGAAGTGACTACAATGAATTTTGGTGAATAAAAATTTACATGAGTTTAAAAGCGAAAATTTCGCTGTGCTTGGTAAGCGAAGAAATCAATTTTGTTCAAGTATTTTGCTGCAGAAATTAGTCTCTCTCTCTCTCTCTCTCTCTCTCTCTCTCTCTCTCTCTCTCTCTCTCTCTCTCTCTCTCTCTCTCTCAATTTATCCAATACTGAACTCTATTATTAATCACAATTTGTTCACATGCCGATTTTGACCAAAAGAGAAAATGTAAGTAAAAATTTTCTGCCAATCAAAAGAAAAAAAGAAATTGCTCTTAGCAAACACAAAAAATAATAATTAAAATTTGCTATTAGCAAACACGAATAATCTCCAGTTCGATGATAGTAACATTGTTGTTGGAATTATTACGTTGAATAAAAGCAGGAACAAACCAAGAATTGGAAGAAAAAAAAGTTGAGTAATACATTGAAACATACTTTATTTAATACTTTATTTCAATATTCGTTATTGTTTTTAACTCATTCCTCTATTTTATTTCTTATTCGGAAGCACAAGAACCGTTGTAATCAACAAAGCACACAGGCCCTGCGATGCATTCCCACCCAACGAGAGACTGCATTCGCGAACAACCCTTCTAGCGAGAGCTGCCATCAATGCAGTCCCCAGGGTAGTTTTATTCAAAAGAAACGAACTGATGTGGGAATAGGCAGAGTTTCCCTATGAGTTGGTTTCAATAGCCGTCAAACCTGCAAGCAGGGCAGCCCGCCAACGTTCCTTTCACTCCCAGTGGTGTTATGCAGGAAAAACTTCCAGTTGAGTTCAGAAGACTTAAGTCGTGGCGTTATGCTGGAAAAACTTATAGCGGTGTTCACAAAATTTCTCTCTCTTGGCATACCATGAAAAAAATTGCTTTGGGTAGGGTTTGGAAGGGCTGAGGCCCCACAGCCCCATTGCAGGAGCCGCCCCTGCCTCACTTCATTTACATCACTCCTGCAAGAAAGAAACATGAAGCTTCGTGGAACATACACACAAAAGATATTTTTAACTTGATCTGCAAGAATTTCTTGAAAAGTAGGTTAATTCACTTCAAAAAGTTTTGTATTACAATAGCAGTTACGATAGTATTAAATATTAGTTATACCAAGAGAACTGTTCAGTTTATCTTGTAGAAGTTTAGTAATATTTCATTCAAAAAAAAAACACTGCTTACAGTGACTGTAGATACAGTCTGTTTCAAATTACACATCATCTCTGCTATATGCTTTGAAACTAACTTTGCAAAAATGCTACAGCAGGTTTTTATAATGAGAGCACGGTGTATGATAAGTCAGGGGATACGACTCTCCGTACTGTGAACAGTTTGTAAAACGGACTGCTAATGTCTAGCTCGCCAGGGGGCGTTCAGGAGTTGTGGGCCGATCGCTCATGCTAAACATCTTAGGATTACACGGTGTTTATGATTTCATCAGTGCTAAATCGGTATTTCTCTTGGGTATTTTTTTTATTACTTTGTGTAATTATATCGTATGGAGCTCTAGAAACGTTGAAGTTTCTGTTCAGAAAGTAAAGTACGTCAACTCTCTTTTTACTCAACGGGATTTAAATTTATAGTGTAGCTAAATGTCGGACTAGAATCTGCTCAATTCTGTTTTATATATGGGGCGAAAGTGTTTTGTACCGAACTATCTGTTATCGGACAGGTTATGCGACATATAAAGAACTTGTATTCAACCTTTAATGACCCAACAGTGTTGGAAATGGTAGCAAGCATTAGAATGTTTTACGTTAAGAGCATTAACCGTTGTTTAAACGTAGGATTACTAATTTTATCCCTTGATATCAAATATGTTCATCGTACTACGTATATGCACGCAGGTCGAGAAAAGCTACGCCGAGAAAAAGCAGTCATTTGGTCGCGATACACTTTCTCTGCCGTCCAGTGGCGGACTTACAGATTTGGCGCCCATAGGCACAAATTTTCCAAGCGCCTCCTGCGGAGGAACTCGTCACCCGTACACCCGTTCGGTTTTGACATCGGGACCGGCAGAGTCGTACCCATGGGGGAGGGGTCCAGCTCCAGGTGGTCTAGAACCCCCTTCCCCATCCGAAATGTTTGACTTCATGGTCAAACATATATATCCATATATTGGCTGAGCGCATACATGTTTTTGTGCTTACGCCCTTGGAGCTTGGATCCTCCCTGAAATTAAGTTCTGCGTACTTGTCAGAGGCCCGGTTCTTAGCAGGATGTGGCGGCATTGCATCCCATCACCCCAGCCCCTTTCTTGGCAAAACTTTTTACAGTTTCGGGATCTTAACAGGACCCTATTCCTAAAAAGTCCCCTTTTTCAGCTTGGTTCATAAAGGTCTATAATTTTAAAAATACCCCTTCTTTTCCATGAAATGGAGGCCCTCAAAATTTTTGTCAGAATGATCATTTTTTAAATTTTAAATAAAAACGCTCAATTATGTTTCAACATCTCAATCAACAATCAACAGAAATGTCTACATGCATGTAACTATAATATTGTACTATTAGAATTTGGTAATTTGTAAAGAAACACCGCAAAGAAATATAATTTTTATTGTAATAAATTTATTAAACAGTATTACTGCATAAACCAAAATTATTTATTTTTTATATAACAGAAGGCACTATCAACTTTAAAAAAAAATGTCGAATATTTAACTTTATATTGTTGTGACTCGTATGTTTCTTAAATAAGCAACTCTAATTACAAATTCCTTTTTTCTCAGTGCTAGTGTAATTAGTAATATAATTCAATATATGTCTTTTCTGTTTTGTGTATTGTATGTTTTTATAACTTAAATACATACGTTCGTAACGTTTAAAATTTCTAAAAATCCCTAAATTTTTCGTCAGGTTCATAAAATGGAACCAATTTTTAAGGCAGCAAGTCCCTAAGTCCTTCTTCCTTCATTGTAGCTTTGTAGGTTGCTGGGAGTCCTGACAGTGTGACAGTTCCGTAAACTTAATGTTTGTAAGAACGATATGCACAGCGTTGGAAAATCTGAAACATAAAATTCACTTACCTACTTTTACCAGAGCAGGGACTCAGTCATCACTCATTAGAAAGTCTTCCGTTTTGATTTCAGTGCGGCGAACTTGTCATAAGCTCGTCATTCTCGCCACTTAAAAGTTCTGCTTCGATATGGAGCAGAGAGAGCGAATTTAACTTAGTTTCAGTCATAATGTTCCGTAGATAATTTTTAATCCTTTTCAGGACTGAAAATGAACGTTCCGAAGAACAGTTTGTGACAGCCGTGCACAAAAGTATTCTAAAGGCTATGTCAATATTTGGGAACATCCACTGAAGATTTTGATTACGAAGGAGTTTGCTCATTCCTAGAACTGAAGAGTCCTCGACGTGGCAACTTCTCAAGTATCCAATGAAATGTACGCATTCGTTTGAAAAAGATGATTCCAAATCCTTTTCATAGAACATTCTCAGTTTTCTGCCAGCTCAACAACATTAGCAATTGATGAATGTACATAAAACTGATTGAAAAGTGCAAATATGTCTACTAACAATTTATATGTTGCTTTTCTTTTCTCTAATTCGGCATTTAAAAGATCGATTACAGTGAGAAATGTCTCAACTTTAAATTTTTTTCTTCCACTCAGCTGGACTTCACAATTTCTGTCCTCATCAGCCTGAAGTTTGCGTTTTTTGGTTCATCTATAATTCGATTCATAATCCATTGAGGTTTTCTCCATTGCTTTTCCCTCGCATTGGCGTCGGAACCGCGGGGGCAGAGGGGGCAGCTGCCCCCGCACTGATTTACCTGCGGGGGCAAACCATCACATTTGCCCCCTCATTTTTTTATCTTTCAAATTATGCTCGTGTGATTCTCATTCTCATAAACATTTGAAATTCCTCTTATATTTTGTCATTTAAAGTTCCTTTTGATAAAATTAGTATCGCTTTCCATGAACTGAACGTGAACCATCAAGAAATTTGTGTCCAGTTGAGGGAAAAAAGTTTCAGGAAATACCATTCCCAGTAAATAGCCCACAAAAGGATCTCGTGAGAAGATATTTGTTTCATGTAACAGTTCCTTGCCCCACCCCTTTCTTTTTTGCTGGACCCTATTACGTTGCAAATAAGTGGGGGAAAGCAATGTTGTTACTATCGCTTGCTCGACCTCTCATAGTCTTAGGCTTTGTTCAAAGATTCGCTTCCCCATTCGCTTTGCCACCCCTGATCTGAAGGACATTGGAATGGGTGGGCCATGGATTTTAACTTTTATTGCCTGTCGATCTTAATTTGAAGAGGTGGAAATGTGGCGCCTGGAAGCAGCCGAAATATCCGAGTCAGATGCGAGAGAGGGTAAGCGGTAAAATTACCCCCGGGAAAAAATACCCCGGAGAAAATACCCCCGAAAACAGAAAAGCGGAAAAAAATACCCCGGAAGAAATACCCCCAGCAGATCAAACACCCAAATCTCCCAATATCATGCACTTTTTGCAGTTACCTTCGACGCTCTCTCTGTTTCTTAATAACAGTCTACACGCATAAACTGCATGCGGTGAAACAGAATAAAAGGAAGTCATTCTAGCTAATGGAATACATTTTTGCAGCAATATTTCAAAATTATGGAAGCAAGCACTTGAACCAATATTTGGTGGAACAGTGTTTGGTTGCGATATAAGGTCAAAGGTTGCGATTAAGGCGCCAAAATTTGGTTCAACCTCTCAACAAATACCACAGCTGGAAATCATGTGCAATGGCGGAGTTAGAGAATGCCAAACCACAAAACACCGGATACGGAGAACTGGCCACATTGCATTTTCAGTGTCATAAAATTGTTTTGCATAAACCAATATCGTGTAGCTATATTCCCCACTACTTGAGCAACTATTGTTCACAATATTTGTTTTTTCTTTTTTTTTCACTTTCAATAAGCTATTTAGAAATTTCCATGATTTTCGGGCTAAAGACAAAGCGGAGAACTAGCCACAAAATTTTTAAGGGGCCGTATAAAAATTGCGTTCTTAACTGCCACGTCTCCAGAGGTTGCTTATCTGAGTCACATAAAGTTTCCGTAATTTCGTATTTCTTTAATTATGATGTTTAATATAATTTCTGATAGGAGATGTTCATAATCTACAACAAGCCGTCGGGGGGGGGGGGGGGGTACCAAAAATATGAAAAATAAAAATCGCTGGTCAGATCAGGAGCAGATTATCAGAATTTGCAAACTACACCTACACAAATTATCTGAGGCGCGTGCAAACCTTTCGGGGGGAGGGGGTGGCTAAATATACAATATAATGAATTTCTGAAAGATGTGCCTAATTGTGGAGTCCCAGCTGCTGGTATGCCAGGTCCTGCAGAATTTTTGAAAAACATTGTTATTGTTTCATGTATTATTATTATTATTAAAACATGTGGAGTTGCACTGCTGACCACCCAAAATGCAACACCAAGAAGGACACGAGATAGCTACGCCAGATTTACTGGACATATAACAACAGATACAAAGATGAAACGATTGAGCTTACAGGCCCGTGCGACGTGCGGAACACGCAGACATCAATAGCTCGTGTGGCCCCCATGGCTGGCAATAACGGCCACTACACGCCGCGGCATCGAACCAAAGAGGCTTTGGATGTGGGCTTGGGGTATGTCGGTCCTGGCTGCTTCCACACGTTGCCACAGTTCATCAGGCGTAGCCGCGGGTGGTGCTTGCCGGGCCACTCGGTTGCCGATCAGCGAACAGACGTGTTCGATGGGCGACATATCGGGAGAACAGGCGGGCCACGGCAGCAGTGACACCTGGTGGGCCATGAAGAATTGTTGCACGATGCGTGCTACGTGCGGGCGCGCGTTGTCCTGTTGAAACGTGGCCGCTGGCAGATCCTGCAGGTAAGAAAGGACTACAGGCTCCAAAACGTCGGAGATGTAGCGGTGGCTGTTGAGTGCACCGGCGATGCGTACCAGAGTGGTTCGGGTGTCATATCCAATTGCGCCCGAAACCATAATGCCAGGCAACGGACCGGTATGGCGATGCATGATGCAGGCGTCATACAGTCTCTCGCCGCGGTAATGCCACACGCGGATCCGACCATCGTGGTGTTGTAGGCAGAAGCGGGATTCGTCGGAGTAGACAATGTCGTGCCATTCCGTAGTCCAGGTGCGGCGTTTAACGGCCCACTGCCTCCGCACTCGCCAGTGGTGTAACGTCAATGGTAACCGGAGCAACGGGCGCTGTGCAACAAGTCCCCGCTCCTGCAGACGACGTCGAAAGGTACGTGCTGACACAGGTTGTTGCACAACACACCCAAATTCCTGCGCTAGCGTTCGTGATGTATCGGTGTGAGCCGTCAATGCCAGCCGCACAACATGCCGGTCCTCTCGTCCGGTGGTGTGCCGCAGCTGCGGCAATCGCTCACGTCGGTCCTTCCGTCCCTCCTGCACCCACCGAATCCATACTGGCCCCACTGTGGTTGGATGTCGCCCCACACGGGCGCCGATACGATAAACCGCTGTCGCGATAATCCACTATTCGTCCTCTGTGGAAGTCCGTGCTCGTCCGATGTACGGCGAATTTCAGTGATTGTTAGCAACTCATAGCACCTCCGCAAGATCAGCGCAGGATCGAACCTGAGGACCTTGCATTGATAGTCTGAACTGCTAACCACTCAGCCATTCGCGGCTCCAAGATAATGCGTCCTCCCATAGTGCTCGTATTGTACAGGATTGGTTTGAGGAACATGCCGGTGAGTTTACTTTGCTTAGGTGGCCTCCACAATCTCCAGATCTCAACCCCATTGAGAATTTCTGGGATGAAGTTGAAGGAGCCATCAGACAGCTGGATCCACAAACCTGCAATCTCACACTCCTGGAAAGTGCTATTCATCAAGCATGGTCTCAGATTCCGCAAACCATCTATCAACATCTCGTGGAGTTAATGCCACGAAGAATCGACGCAGTATTATAGGCAAAAGGTGGCCCAACGAAGTACTGAGGGGGTGGTCATAATAAAGTGGCCACTCAGTGTATCAGCATAAGTACACATGAACAAAATCACAGTGATAAAATAGAATCATGGATGACAAAGGAAAAGTTTGATCCATGGACATGAATTTTTAATGCTCCTGAATATATAAATGAAGCCAAAAAATGTCTTGCTTACAAAATACAATTTGAAAAAAACTGAGTGTTTAAGGTTATACTTGGGCGTCATTGTTTGGTTCTAGCACTCGATGTCGAATGAGTTTGCCAATAGCCCGTAAGAATTCTGGTAAGGTTTTTTCCCCTGCAATTGTACATTAGTACCAGATTCCTGGCTCTAGCTTGTAATTTTGCAGTTTTGTAGCTTGTCCTTTTCTTATTGCTGTACCAGCAAAGTACTGCGCTGCCTTCAGCTTGTCAGCTGCATGTTCCAGCCTCATATTTTCTATGAGACACCACACTGAAGGGTGACTCCTTCCAACGAGGTGTTTAAATTTGTTGTTCCATCCTTCAGTAAGGTTGTTTGTTTTCTCTTCACCCCTGAGGACAGACCCATGGACATTCCAGATGTCTGGAGGAAACTGAGGCGGCTTCCTTATCATTCTTCCGCCATTCCGTGTGTTTTGCCATCTGTATGTTCCATTTACATATGTTTGGTCAAAATATTCCAATAAATCCTGCGCTTCTGAAGGCGCTGTGTCCCTCAGGAGCTGCATGGCTTCGCGAATTTTGTCCACTGGTAAAAAAGCCACACCATCAATTTGGCAGCAGAAATTCCGAAATTCGGAACTTTGTTTATATAAGTTACTTAAGTGCAGCCTTTGGATCATCCTCCAGGTACTTTGTGTCAGATGATAGAAGCAGCATTTCAAGTTGATGCCATCCCCAAAAACCGAGGTTATTGCATTTACTGTTGCCTTTTCGAAATCCACTATTATCCTCTGCGGACTTAAGTCCAAATTAAGGTCATGGCAATATTCGGCGAGGACCTTAAAAAAGAAAAAGAGAAAAACATGTAGCTTAAAAGTTTTCATTTTTAAACATCAGTCATTCAAAATTGTTATTCATTTGAAGTATAAACATTTTGAAATGCAAAGTTTCATTTACCTGGAATAATTCTTCGTATACATGCTGCGACTTGTTTTGCAGCAAAGCATATACTGTTGTGATTGCTGATTCGCCTAAATGGACCCGAATCACGTACAGCTGCAGGAAATGTGGTGGAGCCAGATCAAAATTTCCGTCCATCATCCATTCTTCTGCGCTAGCAAATTGACGGAGCCCGTCAGTCGTGGCGAAGATCAGTATCCTTGAGCTGGAACTGGCCCCGTTGTCATAAATTAAGAAACGTTCTGGTGATAGCCCGCCAGTTGTAGTCCATGCTCCTAAATAATACAATACAAAATGACTATTTAATGAAGAATTATTTAGATCGTGTTTTTAATTGTATGCATATCTTACAGTCATGTTAAAGTGACTGTCAGTGTATGTGAATCATGATCGTATTAGTAGGAGGAAGTTATATTGGTACAAACAAAGAAAAAACTTGTAGTTGTTACTGAAACGAAAATATTTTGTCCAAATATTAACATTTATTTCTGAAATGAACTGATGAAAAGCTTCGAATTGCCACTTGGATGGCACAAAAAATGTAGTTCTTAACTCTGATCTGGATCACACTCCACAATCATCTAGACTCTGAGTGTATTTGAATGAAAATCTGACACCATACAACAAACATCTATTTTGACAAACAAGAATTCGTGTGCAAAAAGGTTTAATTAAGAGTGCCTGGATGTGGAATGGAAATATTTACATTAAAACAAATGATGATAAAACAAGAAAAAAGTACTTACATTGGAAGAAATACAACATTTTGGTTTAACTATCTGCACTAAATCCCCTCTACTATTTTATAATATAGGAATGTACTATGGCTGAGTATTACTATACATATTATAACTTTATGTAAAGTTCATAATTTTTTATAACCATACTTTGACTTTTTATAACCATGAATGTCGGACAAAAGCCCACCCGGACACTTGTTATGAACAAATATTTGAACGTTATAATATTATGTTATAAACAATTCACCATAGTTATCTTCAAACGTTAATCGGTACCAACGTTACATTCTAATACGAAACACGTGTTAAAGTTATGAACAATGGAACACGTGTTACTGTCATCAATGTTAAATACACGGTGTTAATTTTATTGTTATATTTATTATTATGAACAAATTATAGGTGCATCAATTACAGATCATGTACCGATTAAATTTACTTTATCGTGCCTTTTTTATAACTATGGGACTTTTGTTTTACATGTATCTTTTGTAGGAAATTCTTCCATCGTGTTTTCCTCCAAATTGGCAACGACTTCTGAAAATATTTGTCCAGGCTTATCATGTGAATTTCTTGCTCTCTCCTTCATTCGGTTTCTACTCTTTGCAATGGCTATTGCAGCATAATCTGGGCCATAATTGTGTTCGTTCAACACTTCATACCCATCAGTTGCATTTCTATTTGTAAATGCAACTGCTTTGCATTTGATATTAGCAGCCCGCTTAGAACAATACCATCGAATTCCGTTTGTCACTACTTTTTGTTTAACGTACATGAATCCATCTTTACAAAGTTTATATCCGCCTTTGTTTGATTTGATTATTTCCATTGTGCAGAAGATGCTGCCTACTTCGCAACAACGGTGTAGTCTTAAAAAAAGTGTCCTAACGGGAACACATCATCAGAAATCGACCTTCCGACTTTTAGAAGAAGAATTGTCCCTCCCATATTTAACCATAAAACTATATGAGGAAGAAGCTCAAGGGTCATCTTCCTGGTTCAAAACAGTATAACGGGAAGCTATTAACGGAGTAGGGAGAGGGGGACGGATGACCACTTGTTGGGAATCTTTTACGATCAATTCCCCAGATTTTTTCTTAGGGCGTCACAAACGCACAACACAAGAAAGATAGTCCTCCCCCTACCCTGGACGGGACTGATCACAGAGAGAAGACATTGCAACTTCGTTCTTGAAAACCTTCCTCAAAGAAACCGACTCGTTTCGGCCACACAATACGGACACCCACCCCTTTTCCTCTCATCCCCTAACACGACGCAGACCGCCAATGTCAAGGTCCAGTCATCGGGGATCGCCAGAAGCTCGCAAACTTCTGGCGATCCCCGATGGCTTGTTGCCCTAAGGCATCTGACTACGCATGAAAATTACGATAGGACGGGGCAGTCAGAATCTTTGGTAATATTATGCCTTTTTGTTACACCCCTTACACCCCTTCAGAGAAGTCCAGAAAGGAAAGGGAAGCTCTCGGGTCGAAGTGGGGAATGGGACAAAGAATGGAGGAACCTCTGTCGTGACGAACGAAGAAGGGAGCGGGGTCGAGGTAATAAAACCACTTAAATTTGGCTGACTTTTAAGTAGTATTGATTACGGCTTTCCCTTAAAAAATATTAAAGCATTGTAAAGAAACTCTAATACTTCTTAGATAAAAGTGCCCTAGCGGCACTAGGCCTGACTACACCACTGCTTCGAAATGTGTATTACAAATGGTGTTTGATCTGCCACGAACGTGGGTGCGAAATATTCTCTAGTGGATTCTTCGGGTTGTAAATTTTTATGGCACTGCATTTGTGAACGGACACTTACGAGCACAATGGCCGCTCAAGAGGCGCGTAGTTAGAACATTACAGTAAGTCTGACAGGCGCTGATGGGAAAGCAATTCCAATCGGTCAGGAAGCCACTGGTTTAAGTAAACTTCCGGCGCCTTCGGCCTTAGGAATTAGAGTTCTGAAGCAAGGGATGGGATGGGGGGTAAACGGGCGCGAGACTAGAGGACGTGCAGCTGAGAACCAGCAGCATACAAGCTAAAAGATCATGGTCCAGATAAAAGAAATAAAAAAAAATCCGTGTGCAGAGACATGTTTAAAATGAAAACGAAAGTTACAATTGTGCAATGATCTGCTTTGTACAAATTTTAATAAAAATTTGAACATAACACTGTTTCAATATAATACACCAAGTTGTAATAAATACCAACATAGTGGTAACCATATTATAATAATTTGCAACAATTCAAATAGGTAATAAACAATTCATCTTCATAGCATATTGTGCTAGTTCTTAAATAATATCTAAGTCAGATTTGGTCTGAAATTGGGTTTTCAAATTAAAGAAGGAAATTATTAAAATTTCTGGACAATAGGCATGTACGGATTTAAACATTATTTCATGGGTTCAGAAAATTTGTGCATGTAATACTAATACATTCCAGTTCCGTCTTAACAGGTGAACCAGCGGGAACCTGGCAGAGGGTCCTGACTTTGACATGGCCGGCAATTAATAAATTTTATTTACTTTCAATAGGTGAAGTTTCTACTTTTTATTGAATGCTGACTTTCGGAGTAAGAAATCATGAAATAGGCAGCAGCAGATTGTAAAAAAAATACGAATTAAACAGCACTAAAAGATCAACCTCTTTTTTACGAAGTTCCTCTTGGAGCTGCAGGGAAAATATTATTAATTTACATTAGAATTTTTATCGGACAGGGCAGTAGTACGAAATTGAATGCTATTTTAATATTGTCGACATAGTAGTAGATCCCCGATTTCCTTAACACAGCATTCAATTTCGTATAGTTAGATCTGGCTTTTCTTAAGCCCCACGTCCCTTGTAAACACCGGAAGGGAAACAATGTATTGTATTCTCCATATTAGTTACCAATACCTTTTTTTTTTTACGGCAAATATTAAAATTGTAATCGTAAATTTCCCCAAAACGCAGTACGAAAATTTTTATTACATTTAGTCACTGGCGCAGGTTGCCAGTAAACTGCCACACATCTTTCATCAACTCAGAAAATAGCCACACACCGGAAAATTACCACACAGGAACATTGCCACACAGGAAAATTGCCACATGTTTTTCATGGGTGTAGGAGAACTGGCCACTGAATTGGGAACACCAAACGAATTTCGAGAAAACGTTCCATGTAAGCCAAGCGAGAATTGTACTTTAATTTGAAGAAACAAATTGCCGAGGATCCGAGGTACATTTGGTTTGGGGGGCTCTACCCCCAATTTCCGTAATATTATATTCTGGGCCGCTGGAGTCTGTCAGTGTATCCAGGAAGTTCCCCTTGAAGTGTCCGCGAGATCCATGAGCTTGGGGGGGGGGGGGACTTTTTCCCAAAATATTAAAATGGACGGACGTAGAGCTGTAAACATTAGAACCATGCTTTATACAATGATTCTGTACACGGCGCGGCCACGAATTTTCAGGGGAGTGGAGTGAATTCACCCTCCCCCAAGTTTCTAAGAGTGCAGTTCAAGATAAGGGATTTGCTCGCAATTTCTATGCCTCATGTTGTGTTTAGGGGCAGACTATGTATGCCCTTCCCCCTCCGCCAGAAATTTGGTGAAGTCTGTAAAAGGGATCTGAGGTGCTTGGTTTTGAGGGCTCTCTATTCCCAACTTCCGTAATTTCATATTCTGGACCTCTAGAGTCGGTCAGTGTATCCTCAATGTTACTCTTGAAGAGCTCTTAGAAACTGGGGGGGGTGAATTCATCCCACCCTCCTGCAAATTCGTGGTCGTGTACAGAATCATTATATAAGACATGGTACATTTACAGCTCTACATCCATTTTGACATTTTGGGGGAAGCCTCCCCCCAAAGCTCACGGACCTCGTGGACGCTTAAATGGGAACATCCTGGGCACACTGACAGACTCCAGAGAACCAGAATATAATATTACGGAAGTTGGGGGTAGAACCCCCCAAATTAAAGTACAATTCTCGCTTGGCTTACATGGAACGTTTTCGCGAAATTCGTTAGGAGTTCCCAATTCAGTTCTCAATATATGCCTAGAAACGGCAATCTTTATAGCCCCCCCCTCCTCCCTTTGAACTTTTGTGGCCAAGTTGCTGAAAGATGTGTGGCAGGGTTGCCGGTAAATTGCCACATCGGAACACTGCCACACATCAGTGTTCCTCTGTAGCAGTTTACAGTGAACCGTTTGCTCTGGGGGTATTTCTTCCGGGGGCATTTTTTACGCTTTTCAGTTTTCGGGGGTATTTTCTCTGGGGGTATTTTTTTCCGGGGGTATTTTTACCTACATCCGAGAGAGGGGGAGAGAGAGAGCTAACAGCTGAAACCAAAATTTTCCTCAGTCAATTTAAAGTATTTGTTTGAAAAGTACGTTTATCAAAGAAAAAATTAATGACTTCTACAATCTTGAGAGTAAAGAACAAGTAAGTTTTAAAATATGTATGGCTGTATGTTTATTTTAAAGTGTACTTGTTTTAAGTAACCACGCAAAATAAGTAGCCTAAGTCAATATTAAAATTTTAGTATCAAACTAACACGCTTACTCAGATGTTTCAAAGTTTCATCCACTTATAACTTGAGCCTTGAAGCGGAAAAAATGTTTATAGCCATGCATGATGTATCACAAGGGTTTTTCCATTTGACCCAAGCTTCAAGTTTGGGAAGTTTGTGCCTGTGGCAACCAGATCCAGAATGATTAGCAAACGGGAAATTAGTAGTGTACCCAGAAAACTGGTCCCGGACAAACTAGTACTGTATTACACAGGATACTGGTACACAGGCAGTTATATCTCCAACTGTTATCTGTTCAATTTTAATGTCTGAATTTCTGGCTTTTGCATCAGCTTCACTACTTCTAATTATTTCGATGCATACTTTTTTATCTTCAAATTCGTAAATTATTACATAAATTGAAGCAATCATGACATTTCCGTAAAATAAACTTTTCAGAAAACTCGTACTCGGGAGATAGGTATACGTGGCAAACTGGTGCACGGGAGACTGCTACCCGGTAAATTCGAGTTTAGGACATTTGGGCACAGGACGTTTGGGCACTCGGACATTTTGGCACAAATATTTAGGGGCCGAACAAAAAATTGCCGTTTCTTGGCGCTGTGAGGGGAATTGAATGGAGAAAACGTTTCCAGTAAGACAAACGACAATTATAATTGAATTTTAAAAAATATTACAATGCACAAATTTTGAAGATGACAATACGTTTTTTGGGTGTAAATATGACCAGCTTAATATCCGAAAACTTGACAATTTCGTCGTCCTGGATCGGGATTACATAGCTCATAATCATGAATATGGATTACATCATATTCATGATTTCATAGCACCCAGGGCGCCCATCATGGGGGAGAGACCCCCCCCCGCCGTTAATATAGCCAAATTTTTGAAAATTTTAAAACACTAAAATGGACGAAACCTTTTTTTAAATGTTTGAAAGCCTTGAAGGAGGTAAGTATTTTTCTTAGCCCCTCCCCCCTAAGTACTCATACGGGCGCCCCTGCATAGCACATTTCTTAGGTTTCAAAGAAACAAAACAATTACACCAGAACTCATACTATGTTCGGAAAAGGACGCCAAGGAGAGATTTTTTTATAACGCCTCACTTTTACTTAGGCACTAAATATTTACATAACATGTCAAGTTATTAATATTTCTCTTTTACTTAATTACACACTAAATTACTATGCCTCATTCGTAGGCCCTTTTGACAGCCTTTATTTCTACCGAAGCCATATTCATAACTTTTACGTATCAACTCAAGGTAATAATATTGCGCTTTCACTTAAGCACTAAATATTAATTCATAGGCCCTAGGCCTTTTTAACAGTTTTTGTTCTATCGATGTCACATTCATAACAATTACGTATCAACTCAAGTTAATAATATTCCGCTTTTACTTAAGCACTAAATATTCTTTCATAGGCCCTAGGCCTAGACCTTTTAAACACTTTTGTTCTATTGATGTCACATTCATAACAATTACATATCAACTCAAGTTAATAATATCCTGCCTTTACTTTTTCACTAAAAATGTTCTCACAGGGCCTAGGCCTTTTTAACAGCTTTTGTTCTATCGATGTCACATTCATAACAATTACCTATCAAATCAAGTTAATAATATTCCGCTTTTACTTAAGCACTAAATATTATTTTACAGGCCCTAGGCCTAGGCCTTTTCTCTGTCGAGTTGTAGCTTGTAAATGTTGAAAATCTCCCGATTGGACGATAAATTTTAGAACAAAAACTGTTAAAAAGGCCTAGGACTTATGTGTTACTGTTTAGTGCTTAAGTAAAAACGCAATGCTATTAACTTGATTTGATACGTAAACGTTATGAATATGACATCGGTAGAAAAAGACTGTCCAAAGTGCCTACGAATGAGGCATAGTAATTTAGTGCCTAATTAAGTAAAAGACAAATATTAAAAACGTGACATGTTATGTAAATATTTAGTGCCTAAGTAACTTACGGTGAACATTTTCTCGCTCAAATTCTTACTGTTGGGCCAAGAAACGGCAATTGTTATACGGCCCCTTAAACATTTGTACCCAAAAGTCCGGGTGCCAAAATGTGCGGGTGCCAAAATGTCCGCCCCGTCTTTCAGACAAATAAAATATGTCTCAATTTCTTAATGATTATGAGATATAAGTAAAAAAAAGTTTTGTGCACACCACTTGCTCAAGTAGGGAGATATATAGGAACACTATAATTTTTAACACAGCCCAGTTTCATTGCTTTAAAAGGGAATGTGCCCAAATGTCCGGTGCCCAAAAGTCCGAACCCCGGTAAATTCATACACATAAGATCGTTATCGCTACCCAAATAATTCCTGCTTTATGTGTTAATTTCCGCCCGACCAGCCAAAGGAGCGTATACCAACTGCGTTAAAGGAAGATCATTGCTGTTAAGGAATTGCCGTTTGTTGATAACTGCATTTTTGATTACTAATAATAGTTTCCAAACTGATCAACTTCACTGATTTTTACTTTGGTACTAAAATTTGGTTTCGGAGGGTGGGTTCTACTAATAGATTTGGTTTGATTGGTGTGTTGGTGGCAGGAATTTCATTTAGGGGAGGGGGCAAAAAGATTTGGGTAGGAAGTGTTGGATGAAAAGAAATTTTTTGAAGGTTGAAAATTCGTATAGTGAAATAATTAGGCTTTAAACCCAGAATAAAAAAAAGTAGAGCTGTTCCATTTGAAGGTGGAGAGTGGGTGTTCTACTAAGAATTGCACCTCAAATGTAATTTTTTTCTTCATAACACTAAAGTAACCTAAATTTTCGATTTTTGGAGGGCTGCTGTGCCTCTTCTAAGCTTCGTGTGGGGGGATGGGGGGTCAGTTTCGCTGCTGATAGCTGCATTTTTGAATAATAGCGTTAGTTTACAATCAAACCCACTTTCATCATAACATCATTTGTTTTCTGAAACAAAATTTCGGTTTCCGATGGGACTTTCGGTTGCTCCATCTGAAGAGGGAAAGGTTCTCCCTGAAATGCGATATATTGTCTTTAAACTACTAATTGAACCACTTATGTAGAATTTTTTTTATTAGAATACTAAAGCAGCGTGATTCTGGTTTTTGGAAATAGTGTGCATTACTGAACCTGAGCGAGGGGGAAGGTCGCATCGCTGTTGATAATTACATTTTGCTTTTTTGATCAATAATAGAAGTTTTCAAGCAGACCCACTTTTTAGTCATTTGTGTCCTGAAGCCAAATTTCGGTTTCCGAAAGGATTTCAACTACGTGGAAATGATTTGGAATGCCATTTAGGAATAAACAAATGATATTTGTAGCGTAACCCCCTTTTACAGCCGAGTGGGAAGGTATCATCTGTCAGAATCTGATTTGGTCGCGCTGAGTAAATTTTGATAGTATAGTAGAGATCTGGGTATCGCATTGAAGTTGGGCGCATTGTGCGTTCATTTGGGGTATATTTGCCCTTTCCCCCAGTCGAGATAATTTGTCTTCTTTTTCAAAAAGTGCATTAAGCCACACTGTAAAGACCATTAAAATTACGTGAATATCATTTCGGGTATGCCATTTCGGATTTACAGTTAGCAAAAGACACGCGGAGAGGGGGATATGGGCAACCCTCTTCCTGCAGATTCAAGACAGTTAGAATTTAGTGACACTGAATAAATTATTAAAATTTCCGTGGCGTCTGGCACGCCGTTGTTCAGTTACAGCATATTTGGTGATGATCTGATGGGTCATTCTTGAGTTGTAGCTAATCTGTTTGGGTGCACTGGTGGGGGGGGGGGTAGTGAGCTGTCATTAATGAAGTTTGTATAAGTTTCCATAACATCCCCGAAACATCGTTGACTTTGAAGATACAAGACTCCCAGGTACGAATTTCGGTGAACCAATCTCTGGGCAGGGCCTTATTAAGGCCAGAGTGGGCCCCTAGGCTAAGACGTCTGAATGGGCCCTCAAAGAAATGATGACGGAGAATAATTTTGAAATCAATTAAAACATAAACTGTAGCAATATGCATTGAATTTTTGATAATTAATAGTTGTGCATTCTTCAAAGTAATAAATTATCTTCAGTTTTCATATCAAGTCCTTTTTCACTGTTCTCACAAGGATATGTGTTGAAAATTGAACATGCCTAGATTTTGCTCTGAATTTTTTATTGATTCAATACTGTATATTTTTCTTGGCGCATCTTTCATATCATGCAAATTACACAAAATTTTGTGTTCACATGATTGGTTTATTTACGCGATCGTTCAATTCTAAAATGATGAAAAACCACTAAACCACTAAATTTTTTATTTCAGTTATTTATGACTTAAAAATTCAGTTGTATTATTTTTCAGTTAATATTAACACACACACACACACATCATTATGAAGTATGTATATACATGGAGAGGTGCATGCTTGGTGTAACTAGGAACGATAAGAAGAGGAACTCATGGATTAAAAAAAAAACAAGAGTGACGATATCATGGTCAGAGTAAAATCCCTGAAGTGGCAATGGGCTGGACAGTGGACATATTGCCAGAAGAACGGGCCACTGACGGAAACGGAAATTTTAAACTGGATACCAAGGGACAGGAAAGACCCAGAAGAAGACCGCGTGGAAGTTGGGTGGATCAAATTCGAAAGCATGCCAGAGTGACATGGAGACTAGCTCAAGACAGACCGTTGTGGGAGAAACTTGGTGAGACCTTCATCTAGTAGTAGATTCATAATGGTTGACGATGAGGATGATATCATCATCATCATCATCATTGTCAACCATTATCAATCCACTGCTGGACGAAGGTCTCCCCAAGTTTCCTCCACAACGGTCTGTCTTGTGCCAGTCTCCTCCATGTCACCCCTGCATACTTTCGAATTTCATCCACCCATCTCCCATGTGGTCTTCTTCTAGGTCTTTTCCTGTCCCTTGGAATCCAATCTAAAATTTCGGCTGTCCATCGATGATCTGTCCTTCTGGCAGTATGTCCAGCCCATTGCCATTTCAGGGATTTAACTCTGATCATGATGTCTTCCACTCTTGTCATTTTTCGGATCCACGAGTTCCTCTTCTTATCTCTCCTGGTTACACCAAGTATGCACCTCTCCATGCTTCTTTGAGTTGTCTGCAGCCTTTGTATGTCTCTTTTAGTTAAGGTCCACGTCTCTGCACCATACGTAAGCACTGGAAGGATGCATTGATCAAACACTTTTCTTTTAAGACATAATGGCATATTGCTCTTGAAAATTATGCTGTTTCTTCCAAAAGCTCTCCAGGCAAGTTTTGTACGCCGATTAATTTCTTCATCAATGTGACCCTCACTTGATATCTGCTGTCCAAGATAAACGTACGTGTCTGTTATCTCCAGCTTTTCTCCATCAATCGATAAATCTTCATTTCTTGTAAAAGCATTGAACATCACTTTTGTCTTCTGAAAGTTCATTTTTAATCCCACTTCTTTACTCTTGTCAGCAAGTTCCTGGATCATACTCTGCAGCTCTGATGGGCTAGTTGCAAAAATGACTACGTCATCAGCAAAACGAAGGTGGGTTAGATAATCTCCATTAATCTTTATCCCCTTGTTTTCCCAGCTCAGTGACTGAAAAACACCCTCCAATGTGGCATTAAAGAGCTTCGGAGATATGGTGTCACCTTGTCTCACTCCCTTTCCAATTTTTATGTGTGTTGTATTTTCAAACAGCCGAATCTTTGCACTTGCATTTTCATAGATGTTATTAATAATATTAATGTATGCATCTTCAATACCGCAGGTTTTCAGAGCCATTGTAACTGCTGATCGTTTCACCGAATCAAAGGCTTTTTCATAATCGATAAAAGCCATGCACAATGGAAGTTCATATTCCCTCGCTCTTTCAATTAGTTCTCTCAGCACATGGATATGATCTATTGTGCTGTAGAAACTCCTGAATCCAGCTTGTTCTCTCGGTTGAGCCATGTCCAGTGTTACCTTCAAGCGGTGTGAAAGAACTTTAGTGAAGATTTTATAAACTACTGATAGGAGGCTGATAGGTCTGTAGTTTCCGAGATCCTCAATGTCACCTTTCTTATGTAACAGGATCATATGTCTATATATATACATTGCTGGATAATTGCTAAGGACGGATCATAAACGGCTATATAGCGCATAAAAAAGTAAGTGTGGTTGGATGCCAAGTGAAATAAAATAATGTCAGAATGCCAGGACATTACAAGAAAGACAATTTATTGCGCTCTGAAATCCAGAAGGCTTTGGAAAGTGCTCAAGGGACAAACAGGCCATTTTGTGCAGAATACGTAAACGTGAAAAAATGCAATTACCGTCCGCAGGCGTTCCGGCGTAAGATGTCAATACGGGATATGGCCACCATGGAGGGCGATGCAAGATTGCACACGTCGTGTCATGCTTTGCACAACATTATCAAGCAGCTGTTGGGGTAATTTATCCCATTCCTCTGTCAGTGCACGGATGAGGGTGTCCTTGTTTATTGGAGGGCATTGGCGACCAGCAAGACTCCTCCCCAAAGCATCACACACATTTTCAATGGGATTCAGATCTGGAGAACGTGCTGGCCATACAATGCGTTGAATATTCTCGCTCTCAAGACACTCCTGGACAGCGACTGTTCGATGGCATGTTGCGTTGTCGTCCATGAAAATGAATCTATCACCGGCAGCACCACGGAACATGCGAACATGAGGTAGCAGAACATCATTAATGTATCGTTGGCCAGTCATAGTCCCAGTTGGAAGCACATAGAGGGACGTACGGCCATTGATCATGATGCCAGCCCATACCATGACACCACATGTCGGATATCGGTCCCTTTCCTGTATGTTTGCTGGACAATATGCAGTACCACTATCACGCCAGATTAGTTGCCGTCGACAATCAGAAGATAGACTGTATCTACTCTCATCTGAGAAGAGGACAGCAGACCAGTCGTTATCAGTCCAATTGCGATGTTGATGGCACCATTGCAAATGGGCGGTACGGTGACGTCTGGACAATGGGATGCACACAACAGGACGGCGAGCGTAGAGTCCTCCTTCATGAAAACGTCTGGCGACAGTTTTTCGGAAGATCCGCTTGCCAGTAGCAGCCATAAACTGATTTGCTACCTCACTAGCTGTGCTGCGCCGGTGTCTTTTTGTTGATAGCACTATGTACCGATCTTCTGCAGGTGTCGTACTGCGAACACGACCTCCCCCGTGACGTTTGCTACACTCTCCATTTGTTTGAAAGGATTTCCAAAGCCTTGAAACAACACTGTGGCTGACGTCGAACTCCCTGGCAACATCTTTTATTTTTCGCCCTTCTTCAATCTTGCCAACAATACGGCCACGCGTAAAATCATCTAGGTGATGTCGGGAAGACATACTGAAAATTGCAAGTTCGTCAATTGATTCTTTCCCTTTCAACTTTTCGTTTGAACAACAATGGTCAATACGTGTCAAATCCTTTATATCTCTTATCAGCGCTATGACGTCACGAGCAAGTTCGGCAATCCAAAATTTGCATATGCACAGCACGTCTTACTGTATCCCGCACTTATGCGGATTTCCACATTTTCCTGCCTTCCATTTTATGGTTGCTATCGTTGCTATCGTCATCCGTCCTTAGCAATTGTCCGGCAGTGTATATGTGTGTGTGTGTGTATTTAAAAATATATACCCCTATTTTATTTTTTTATTCTTTTGTTATATATATTTACATACATTTTGTAAAAGAAACCAGCAGTAGAAGATTAGAAACTACATATAGAGAGGAAAAAAGAGAGCTGGTGTATTTCTTGTAGAGCAGCATGCCTGCCGGGCCGTTGGTAACGTCGGGCCCTCGGCTCATCTTAATCTGGCCATTCTCCTGGGTGCAAGTCTGCAGTTCTTTTTTATTCTTAGGGTTTCCGCGAATGCAACACAAACGCATGGATGGATCCCTAAAATCGGTATTGGACGTATCGAGCCGTTTTTGCTGATTGGCTCATGACCCTTAATGAGGAATACAATGGGAAACCAACCCATTGTATTCTCCAGGATATTTTATTTGTTGCTGTTGTTGGAAGTTTAACGACCACCGTGAGCAACGCAGTGGGCTATAAGCTGTCGCCCATCCCTAATTTAGGGACACTGGTTCCAGGAAAGGGAGAGAGCTAGTGCCGTAAGACAAACACAACATCCATGCCTCACCGGGATTCGAACCCAGACCAATCTCAGACAAATGATCACAAGCCAACGCTTAGACCACTGCGGCCAGCGGTGCATTCAGAGGGGTTTTTTTTCGGGGGTGGGGCAATTACAAATTTTGAGGGGGCTCAAACTTGTTATTATTTGTCATTTATATGTACATTAATACATATGTTATTTCTATATATTATACATTAATACATAAAAAAAATTGTGCTCGTATATCGCAAATGCAAAAAATTCCAAGAAATCTACACATACAAAAGATGAAAAATGTAAAAATATTATACCTTTATTTTAATTCATTAATGCATCACGAATTTCACCATGCGGTGGTATAAAATATTAAGGATGCTAGTAAGATAACGCTGTGCTGGAGAAAATCCCCCCCCCCCCCAAACATTAGAAGTGGCAAAAATATATTCGTTTTACTACAAGCGTTTTTCTGGTTACAAAGGAATCATTACAGTGTTAACTGAAAAGGTATACTGTAAGCCATTCCCCTACCACTTGGTTTTGGCTTCTTTAGATTATTTAGATTTGCATATAGTAGTAAAAAAGAATACTAATTAATCGTCTGAAATTCCTGGATTTTCTTTTTGTCACGGAGTGCACATACTGCCAGGAAAAAAAACTTTTTATGGGAGTAATTTTTAATAATTTGCTATCGCTAAAAAATAGGTAGCGCAAGTTTCATAAGGTGCCTAACGATGGGAAGGAGCTCTTTTGTTCGTCTGAATTTTCATGTCGGTTCATACTTAGGGCAACTGGCCACAAAAGTTCGAGGAGGGGGGGATTGCCGTTTCCTGGCCTACATTGAGAATTGAATTGGGAACTCCAACAAATTTTGAGAAAGCGTTTTATGTAAGCCAAGCGAAAATTGCTGTGTTCAGAAAAGGACAATAAGGTGGGATTTTTTAATAACGCTGCATTTTTACTTAGGCACTAAATATTTACATAACATGTCAAATTTGTTATATTTTTCTTTTACTTAATTAATTCATAGACCCTACACCTCGGCCTTTTTAACAGCATTTAATCCGCCGACTTTATATTCATAACGCTTACGTATCAAATCAAGTCAATAGCATTGCGTTTTTACTTAGGCACTAAATATTACAGTCATAGGACACAGGCATAGGCCTTTTTAACAGTTTTTATTCTACCAGTGTCATATTCACAACGTTTACACATCAAATCAAGTTAATAAAATTGGGTGTTTACTTAGGCACGAAATATAAATTCATAGGCCCTAGGCCTTTTGAATAGTTTTGACTATATCAATGCCATATTCATAACGTTTACACAGCAAATCAAGTTAATAATATTATTCTTTTACTTGGGCACGAAATATTAATTCATAGGCCCAGAATTAGGGCCTATGAACGAATATTTCGTACCTAAGTAAAAGAGCAATATTATTACATTTTTTTGTGTGTGTAAACGTTGTAAATATTGATAGAGTAAAAACTACTAAAAAGGCCTGGGGTCTATGAATTAATATTTCGTGCCTAAGTAAACCCCAGTATTATTAACTTGATTTGCTGTGTAAACGTTGTGAATATGACACTGGTAGAATAAAAACTGTTAAAAAGGCCTATGCCTGTGGCCTATGACTTTAATATTTAGTGCCTAGTAAAAACGCAATGCTATTGACTTGATTTGATACGTAAGCGTTATGAATATGAATTCGGCGGATTAAAAGCTGTTAAAAAGGCCGAGGTGTAGGGCCTATGAATTAATTAAGTAAAAGAAAAATATTACAAATTTGACATGTTATGGAAATATTTAGTACCTAAGTAAAAGTGCAGCGTTATTAAAAAATCCCACCTTATTGTCCTTTCCTGAACACAGCAATTTTCACTTGGCTTATATAGAACGATAAAATATCTCAGTAGAACCACAAAGGTTTGTTTCGGGTGCACGTTGATAACTCACACCGAAAGTTCATAGTAACAATTATATATGCACTAACAGATTAAGTACTATTACGTACCTCTAATCCTCAGTTAAATGATTCACATTGTTGGTGTGTCATTTTTCTTACTTGTGGATTCATTGACAATTCTCAACACATGTCGCGATATTCCAATGATAATTCCTTGGTAGATGAGACTTTTTGGTTTTAATATTTTCTTTTATGTACACTATTGCACACGCACTATTGCACTATGGTTGCAGCTCTTTTAATGTTATAATCACTATGTACATGTTGATAAAATACTCTATTCCATCGATGTTCACTGTACTTATTGCACCAGTAGTTTAATTTGAAGTTTAAAAATTCATCATTAAAAATCACATTCCATCGATATTCACTGTACCTGTTGCACCACTAGTTTAAAATATTTCACTATTAAAATCCAATAAGAAGTTTAAAATCACGGCATGCCTGAGATCAGCATCATTCCACCAAAACTCTGGTTGAAGCTTTTCAACCTCTATGAGACCGTCTTCAAAACACTTGTCCTAACCACATGCTGCAAACCGACCATGTGCACCAGATTCCGTACGGTGTCTCTCTACATGTGTGAAAGGGCCAAGGATCACGTGCTCCTCCCTGCATTCCTAAGTTTCATGTTTTTCTCTCAGTATCAAGATAGCACTGAGCACTAACGTGATTGCAAGAAATCTTCGTGAATCACCGCATGCTGTTCGCATCTTTTTGGATCAAGTTGCTCGCCTAGTAATTTTAGTTTTAACGGTGCCTGCTTCTGTTGCTTCTTGTGAAAGATCTTTCAGCGCACTCCGTCGTTTAAAGACATGTTTAAGAACAACGATGACTCAACAAAGGCTGAACCATTTACTTCTTCTTCATGTGCACGAAAAACCTACTGCAAATCTAGATTTAAAAACTGTGGCCAGAGAGTTTGCCACCAGCTGCAATGAACGAAAAGCAGTATTTGGAAACTTCTAGACGGTATTTCACATCAATTACATATATTTTGCTCTCTTATTTTGTAAATTTATGTCCAAAGACTTTATTAAGAGTTTTATTGATAATTAACTAGGCACTTTTAGTGTCCGTAAATTCATTCCTGATTGTTCTTTAATTATTAAAAAATCAGTTTCTCCGAAATTCCTGAAAAGTATTGTGTTCTTATATCAGAGCACTAATATTTTGTTTTTTGTTAAGCATAAAAATCCGTCTTCCTCGAAAAAACAAATTCAGAAAATTTAAGTAGGAAGAGAGGATTGCGATATACCTTTATTCACTGTTTGGTTATAACGTCAATGGCTAAGGCTCTGGAATTCGTAACGATATGAAAGTTTCCAAATAACATAATTTAACACAGTCTATGAGTACGTTCTACATTAATAAAATTCCTTGTCAATATAAAACGAATTTTTTGTATTGGTTAATGTTTTATCGATATAATCATATTGTCTGCAGAGCTTTTCCTATTAACGTCACCACGATATTTTACAACAGTGCGATCAGTTTTATGCTCTGATCAAAAATTACATCTGACGTCTTGCCCATCTTGCCCCCGCTGTCAAAAAATTGTTCCGACGCCACTGTTCCCTCGTAAAATTTAAACATTTCTCTGGAGGAACTTATACAGGTAATCAATGATTCGTAAAGGCAATCTACCGTTCCGATATCAACATGAACACTTTGTAGCTGCTTGTTTACACTGTTAAATCGGTTGAGGATGTCTTTCCAGAAGGTTACCAGTCTGTTTAATTGTTTCAATGATCCTGAAGCTTCGCAACGTGCCGCTGGTTTTTCACACGTATTGTCGGTGATGGATGTCAATGCAGAAATCACACTATCCCAGTTTTCATTTAGACATTCGCAGGCTTTGTCACGCGCAGATCATCGAGTATCTGATACATTTTTTTTTTACTCTGAGGTTCCATGAATGAAAGTAACACTTCCCAGCGTTTTGCTGATCCCGTAAAAAAATTGTACAAACTTTGTACAAATTAAAAAATGAACAGGCTTCTTCACAACTACTAGCAGCACTAGTGTCTACCAAATTCAAATAGTGCGCAGCGCATGGTACGCAGTGGGCTTTAGGATTTTTTTCCTTAATGCGGGCTTGCAGACCACTATATGCTTCGGACATGTTACTAGCGTTGTCGTACGATTGTCCACGACAATCGGTAATGTCTATCGAATTAGCATTCAGAACATCAATCACTGCATCTGCCAAATTTTCTGACTTGTGTCCGAGATTCGGGAGAAATTGTAAAAATCTTTTAACAATTTGTCCTTTTTCGTTTCTGTACCTCATCACGAAGGAAAGCTGTTCCACGTGTGAAATATCCAGAGTTGAATCGATGATAATTGAATAGTGTTTTGCTTTTATATCTTCCTGAACAATCTTTAATTTCAGGTTTGATTCTATTAGCTCAATGACTTCGTCAGATATTGTGGAAGGCAGATATGATGTCCTTCCCGACCCAGGATTTCCATATCGGGTTATGTGATCCGCCAGGAATGGATCAAGTTCAGCAATAATCTCTAGCGACATCATATAATTCCCGTTTTGAATATCCCCAAATTTCTCTTCCCGTCAGCGTAATGGAAGTCCGCGGGTCGCCAGCTTTTTGACAACTGCAAAAACTCTAGTCAGAACATTACGCCAATATTTTTTTCAGTCTCTACTCGCGACTCGTACACGTTTTCTAGTTTTCCAATATTTCTTCTTCTAGTTAACAGTTCTAATTCATTATTTTTGTGATCCAGCGGATTTTTATGCTGCGATAAAGTATGTGCGATGTTTTTCCAATCAGATACACCGTTAGTCGCAAGATTAGAGGGAGCAGCATGCTTTGATCTGAACAGCCTGCAAGATGCGCAGTATAACGAACCCGTGCTGCATAAACACACAAGGTATTCACGAGAGCTCACCTCACCATTCAACAGTTTTCGACAGAAATCACTTTCATTTAAAAAGCTACTTTTTTGGAAAAATCAGCATCTTTATTTTGATTAAATCCTCGGCGTAATAGAATACCAATCGTTTGTTCGTTACTATTCCATTCCGCTGGGTCATCACTGACGAAATCATTCTTAAGTTCTAAGAGGTCTGGTTTGCAAACAGACGGTAATTTTACGTTTAACTAAGCTGCCGAATCGTCTACAATTTGTTCTGGTATTTCTTTGCTTTCACATGCCTCTGGATGGTTCAAGCCATTAGCATCTCGAATATCCTGGCTAAAGTTTTTGTTGTCTCAATCGAATTCTTTTTTTTTACTGTCTACTTTACTTAGGCTTTTCAGCAGCTTAGTTTCCCTTCCTTTTTTTTCAATCGCGATTTTCCGATTCTGAGCCCCACTGAGTTTTCCCTTTTTTTCACTCATCACTATTGAAGATTTCAGCACAGAATCCCGCACACACTAAAACAAGCTTGTTCTAACTTCCTAGTAAAAATCTAACGCTAGGTTAATTAAGGGTACGATACTTTGGTACACTAATAGATCTGAGTGTCTGACCAGTTACAGTTCCCTGAGCTTTGTATTTGTGAAGCGCATTTTCATCTGGTTGGGGATTGGAGTACACGTACGCCGTAATCGCACGCTCAGCCACTCAGATGAAAGGAATTTAAAAACCTTTGTCTTAAACGGCACAGGATATGGTAAACGGGTCTCACACGGTTACACCCAGGCCCCCATCCATGGGACTCCCTAGGAATGAAGTACGCCTAGTCCTTTTCCTTTGTTTTCTTTTTTTTATTTGTTGTTTGTTGTGTCGTGGTCACCATCAGGGGTGGGAGGGGACAGGACAGACGTCGTGTGCCCAGTGCCCCCTCCCCTAGAATACGTTGCTTTTCTTTTTCTCCTCCACCTGTTCGGGTTTCGGTCGGAATGATCAGGATGAATAATTTCCGGCCATGCCCCCTACGTTGCAGCAGTTGTTCCGTCCAGGTATGTGAGCGGGGACTCACTCAGACAAAGACCCCCCCCCCCTGCCACTTTCCCAAACAGGAGGTTTTGGTGCGGTGGTGCCCCAAAGGCAGAGGCGGCCCCAGGTACGGGCATACCGGGCAACCGCCCAGCGCCCCGCGCACAGAGGAGCCTCGCACCGCCGCCAATTAATTAGTAGTTTTTGCCTGGCGTCACCTAAAATATTGTAGTTGTAGTTCACGATCATGTACAAATAAATGACCAATTTCATTCAATATTTGTTTGCTGCTTTGAATTAGTGATATCAAAAAGTTACTCTGTTGGAATTTTTTTAATTTTTTGGTCAGAGACATTTTTTCAGTGGGAAAGTTGTGGAGAAATGTCTAAATTTAATTTTTTTTCAAGATATTTTTCATAGGAGTTTTGCCGCAATCTCGGGTACAAGTAGTGAGTTGCAATGTACTCGCTCTTCTATCCATCGACGTAGCATCTACTCTGGACTATACTGATTTGATTGAAGATTTCAACCACAAGAAAAGTCGCAGAATTCTTCATTAAATAATAGACTTATCTTATAATTATACAGCTATCCTTGTGTATTTAGTAACAGGTCATTTTGGAACAGGTAATATTTTGGATTTCTAATTATATTAATAAACAGTGTATTGTATTACATCGTGTTTATTTCATATAAATCAATACCACGATTCCCCATAAAAAATTGCTTTGGGATCACATTCACCCCAAGTGGGGGTTTGTATGAGAAAAAACAGCGAGCGACAGGTTTACGGTCAGAATAAGCAACTTATAATTTTTTTCTCGTATATATATACATGTATATATATATAAGGGGTTATTGCGATTGCAAAGGGCCCCGTGAAGAGCCATCGTCCAGGGCCCCGGCATGGGCTAGGGCCGCCACTGCCCAAAGGCACTGGTAGTGTTGTTGTCTGACACCCCACATACCCACAACAAAAATAAATTTTAGACAACGCTGCTATGTCCGAACATGACTCTACTTAGCATTGTTCCCAGTCCCACCACAATTTTACACCCTCACAGAAATTTTTTGCGCCCATAGGTACTTGCCTACCGTGCCTAATTGGAAATCCGCAGGGCCTTATTCCAAGGGCGTATGCAAAAAAAAATTCGGGGTTCGGGGGGGCGAAAAATTGGAAGCTTCTGAAATCCACCAGGATAAAATGGAAGTTAATAAAAAAACAAAAACATGTTTATAATAAAAAAGTTATTTCTTTTTAGTTTTTTTTAGGTATATAACATACATATATACCTAAATTAAGCTGATGAGTACATATTAAAAAAAGTGTGACAGAAACAAATTTCTCCTTGAGAAATAATAAAATTAATTGGACTCACCTAATTCTTAAAACTAAGATTTATTCTTCTACGCACATTTGCGAATTTGTCAATTACTTCTTCATCTTCAACTTGAATGTCTCTATGAATAGATAATAAAGCTAGCCCATTCAGTCTTGACTCTGATGTACTGTTTCTCAAATAAGATTTCAATCGACGAAGACTGGAAAAGCTTCTTTCCACTGATGCTGTGGTTACAGGAAGAATTGCCAAGATGTGAAGCAAAATATAAATGTTGGGAAATAAGTTCTTATTGCATGAATCCGTACGTAGCAGTTGGATTTTTCCAGCAGTAAATATTCATGACTCATAAACCTTTTCTCATAGCACAAATTTTGATTTAACATACATATATAAAAATTATATTGGAAAGTACAGTTTGATTATTTAACCTTATTTTGATAAATAATATAAAAAATGAAACAGATTTCGGGAGGTGGGGGCAGGCCCCATTTCCCCCCCTCTAAATCCGCCCTTGCCTTATTCATTAGTATGATTAGGTACAAAACAAAAACAAATGTGTAAGATATATTGTTTATTACTGAATGAAAACATCAGTAGTGAATGATTTCTCGATGGGAAGATTGATGAACATTATTTTTTGCAAAAACTTCAGTAAGTTTTCAAAACCAACAGTTTCCGTTAACGATGCTCCAATGACTTATGCAAAATCTGTTATTCCATATTAAAATTGGTCCTCCGAATGTACAGCACATCTCATCTGTTGCCTCAGTAAAAAAACTCAGCATCGTCTGTTCAGAAATCGTGACGTTAAGAGTACTTATTCTGTGGCTAAATATATATATATAACGCTTATTTGATGAATACCGTGTGATAGGCACAAAAGTATATGTTTGCGAAGCGTTCAGGGTTATTGTTTTTTTAATTCCAAGCAAAATAGCATTCGTAAAATACGAATGTTTTTGCCGCTTTCTCCCGTAAGAAAGCATAGGTTGTATCAAATCATCCGCCCACATATTCGTCGTGCCATCTAGTGACAAGTAATATTAACGGGGGATTTTTCTTTCCAGAGCCGTATCACCTGATTATGATACACCGTGAATGAGAGTAAGATATTTTTAACCATCCCATCAGGCAATGTTTATGTGCTCACTGCAATTAATAATAGAACAGACCTGTACGCCACAAGAGCAGAATGGAAAAACAAAACTCCTTAAAGCAGTACGTGAACTTCCACACAAAACCTTGTTTCTAAATTTCAAACAACGTTATGATGAGTATGAAAAAGAAATAATGATGAATATTTAAGCTATTATACAAATTTACTGAAAGTGACAATGCTTAAATATTTTTAAATAAGGAAATTTCACCATCGAAAGAATAAAACAGAAAATATCATAAAAGGAATACCAAGGAGACGTATTTCTGTATCAGTGAAGCTGTTGTTTATGATAATGGTTATTGTCAATCACGTAGCTGGAACCATTTTTTTTTATCTTATTGTCAAACTACATTTACAAGATGACAGAAAAAGCTTCCTTTCTACTATGTTGATCCTACTGCACTGAACTCAGTTTGTTGACATTCAGTTCATATTAAAGCTAGCATTTGACTAAATCAAAATTGCAGGAAGAAAAACAAAACTTGTTTACCACTATTTTAGTGTACGTTCTCCTTTTTGATCTTTTACAAGATCATTTGAAAAAATGTTTATATAGTCATCGTCATCTTTTCTTAGCAAAAAAAACAACAAAAAAAAACCAGTTCACAGAGGTCTGTAGTCAAAGAAAAAATTAAGGTAAAACAAAAAAAAATTTGTATGCATGTATCAGTTAGAGGGAGTGATGTATTAATTGTTCTTCATGAGAACATACAATGTTTACTGAGGCACAAAAGTGCTTGGTTAGAAAATTAAATTATATGAGATAAAGTGTTGTGTTATTCTTTCAAATTATATATAAGAGTAACTTTTAAAATTAGTTTATTGAGTGTGAATGCTGCACTGCAATTAATAATAGATATAAAGAGGTCTGCATGTCTGAGGAAAAGCCGTGATAGTTTTGTAAACATGATATCTGTAGCATTGGCGGCTTTTAGGAGGAGGCAAGGGAGGCTGTGCCTCCTCAGAATTTCAAGACTCTTAGTTAGAATTATTTGATTTGTTCATTCAGTACTTTCGGGTATAGGTGAGCAAAAGTTTATTCTAGTTAACTCTTTTGAATTAAATGTCGTCCATGCGTTCATTCAGTTTTTTAAATTGACGCTTTTGGAAAATAATCGGCAGCGCGTAGTTACGAAATGTCCTCAGCTTGCGATCTCTGTCCGTAAGGCAGGAAGCGAAATGCCTCTCGTAGATTTTGCGCCAAACCTGTTTACTTCCACTGAATCAGTAGATCCGAAGGGTAGGCGCGGTGGAACGGCGAACACAAAGCACACGCGCACCGTCTACCTCCTGTGAGGCAGATGTTATCTTGCCTCATGGGAACAGCTGTTTCTCTGTATGAAGCTCCACTGTGTTAACTCCTCATTCTGACAGCTTCGAGTGGCATTACATAGCGCCTTCTTCCCAGTTGATTTTTTTCCACACTAATGTTTGTGTAACTAATTTTATTTAGGTTTTATGAAGAGTTGTTTGTCAGACCATGGCCTTTGCTTCAAACATATCTAATATGGTGGAGAGCTTACTGGAAAAGCCTTTCAGTAGGAGAGAGTTTGAAGAAAAGAATGAAATTAAAAATGATGGTAGGCCTACACCTGAAATAAAAAGATGACTTCAAAGGGCAAAACTTCAAACAGAGGTTTTAACATTGACTGGTACAAAAAAGAACAATGGCTAACTGGTAGTGAATCAACGAACAAACTATATTGTTGGCCATGTTTGCTGTTTCCTGTGAGTGACAATGAAGTCTGGCAAGAGAAAGGCTTCAATGATTTTAAAAACTTACCACGTGCTTTGGACAGGCACAAAAAGGGTAAAGATCACATTCTGGCACTTGTTAAATTAGAGTTGCTAGGCAAAACAAGGATAGAATATTCTCTCAACGAAGCGAGGAGAACAAGTGTCTTACATCATAATGAAAAAGTAAGAAAGAATCGTGATGTAATGAAGAAGTTGATTGATATTACAACACTACTGGCTCTGCAAGAGCTCCCATTTCATGGACACGGTGAGAGCGAAGTCTTTGAAAATAAGGGAAATTACTTCGAGATGATTGATTTACTCTCCAAGAGTGACGAAACATTCAGAGTGTTTATGGATAATAGAGCAACATTTTCAGGAACTTCAAAAACAATACAGAATGATTTAATCGAATCAGTTGCTCATATAGTTCAGAATGAAATCAAGGCAGATATCGAAAATGCCCAGTTTTTTTCTTTGTAGATTGATGAAGCGACAGACATTAGCTTCCATGCACAAGTATCAATTATAATTCGATTCGTGAAAGATGGAGTACCAGTCGAAAGATTCTTGGGATTTTTGACGTAAGTTCTGATCGGTGTGCTACTTCGCTTAAAGAATTACTGGATCGTGAGCTGGAAAGATTTAGCTACAAAGAGAAACTAATTGCACATGCATATGATGGTGCAGCAGTGATGGCATCAGAGCTGAATGGATTGCAAGCAAAATTGAAGTGTGATGCCCCTCAAGCATTATTTGTTCATTGCTACGTACACAGGCTGAACTTAGTTTTGAGCAGAGCAGCGTCAGTGTTGATGAAATCACGTATTTTCTTTGCAAATTTAAATGCAATTTGTGCATTCTTTTCCAAATCGACAAAGCGTGTTCATTTACTAGAATCTGTTGGTGGACCCAGACCACCTCGTGTATTACAGACCAGGTGGAACTTCAAATCTCGTTCAGTGTCTACCATAGCTGACCACAGGTTGCTGCTAATTAAAGAATTTGAAAAAATTGAGGATTATTCCAACTATAATGATGAGACAATTCACATAACAGCAGGACTAAAACGGTGGCTTCAAGATTTTAATTTCGTTTTTCTTTTCATCTCATAAAAAATATTTGATTTAACTGAGGTTACTTTCTCTGTACTGCAATCAAATAGTTCCGATGTTACATTCTGTAACAACCAAATTACTGGCTTATGTGAAAAATAGTTATACTCTGGAGATCAGAGACAGTTTGATGATCTCTATCATAACGTGTGCAGTGGGGTTGATTCTCCATATAAAAGACTTAAAGGAAGCAATGACATTCCACCCACCGTGCAATGCAGAAAACTGTATTATGAGGTAAAAGACAATGTTACAACTCAGTTAAAATGCCTGTTTTCTGACATTGAGGAATTAAAATTTCTTCAGCTGGTCGATGTACACTGATTTGAAACTCATTCTAGAATTTTTCCTGAACATTGTTTTAAAGCTCTGCTTGAAACTTATGAAAAATACTTTGACAGCACCAAACTGCATAGTGAGCTGCAGGTTCTGTATTCAGACGGAGATCTGTGGAGCAATGCCAAAAGTACAACAGAAATTTTATCTGCCATATACAATAATAATCTAGCACAGGCACTGCCAGAGTTGTTTAGACTTCTTTCCTTTGTAGTAACAATTCCTGCAACATCGGCCGCCTCTATGGAACTCAGTTTCTCGTGCCTGAAGAGGATAAAACAACTACAAGAGAAACTGCATTGGGGAGGAAAGGTTGTCAAGTTTATCAGTTCTTTCCATCGAGAAGGCGCTTGTGAAGAGGATGGAAGTAGAACAGACATGGTTTGACTATATGATAAATCACTTCGCCAAACAGAAAGAACGAAAGATATACCTGATATACAAGACAATACAAGCGTAAGGTAAGCACATGAGAAAGTAAATAAAAAAAGTTATGTGAAAAAAAAGGCATTAAATTGAATAAATTTATTTGAATCCAGGCTGAAAAGTAGTTTGCCTCCCCAGCAACTTTGGTCACGGGCCGCCACTTTTCTGTAGACCCCGTTTTTATTTTATGCGATATTCATTTCTCATGAGGTCATGGGGTAAAAATATTTTTTCAATAAAACAATTTGAGGAACAAAATCGGATGATTAAGGGTAAGGTGACCAGATTTTTGAAAACGAAATTGAGGACAAAATGACACGTTGTCCTCAATTTCAACGCAAAATTGAAGACAATTTCGTTTCAAAATGAGGATGTGATTGAGGACAATATCTGACACATTATGGTACAGCCGAAAATTAGCGAAGAATGTTACGACCTGTACCATTATTGTCCAGTCTTATGGGAAAACACACGATGAATCCGAAGAATGATTTTTATGTAAAATAAGTATAAAATAACAATAAAATACTATCATGCAGAATATTACTTCTGATAAATTTTAAATGTTATTCATAGGGGAAAATGCGAACAAAGCTACATTTTGATTTTGCACTGAAACTTCATTGTGATTCCGTAGAAGGAAAATTATCTGAAGACTGAAAATTATACTACACACTGAGCGGACAGAAATCATGGGATACTTGTATGTTATCCCTATGAGAAGGAATATTCCAAGTCCAATAATTTCACATGAAGAAACAGTTTAATGAAAAATGTACTGAACAAAAGTTGTAGAACTCTTAATGGAATCTACGAAATGCAACCAAATTTAGCATCAATCATTTATTTAATTGCAAAAAAAGTGGATGGCCGCTCTGGTGTAGCAATGGTCTAAGTGCTGGCTTATGACCATTTGTCCGAGTTCGAATATGGGTAAGGCATGGATTTTTGTCTTATGGCACTGGCTCTCTCCATTCCCTGGAACCAGTGGCCCTAAATTAGGGACCGGAGACTGCTTACAGCCCGTCGAGTTGCTCACGGTGGTCGTTAAGTCCCCAAGCAGAAAGAAAAGAATGGATGCTGAAAAAGATGGGATCTATTACCCATCCTATAAATACTTTAGTTAAATGCAGTTAAAATAGAAACGAAATAACACCACGATTATCGAGATGACTTTTGTTCAATGCCGACACTAGTGATGATGATATATATTCGAGTTCTCTGAGCATCTCGAAAGATTTTTAATTGTTGTAATTTCAATTTTTGAAGAAATTTCAAAAATGAGGACAAAGAATAAGAAATTGAGGACATTTGTCGTCCTCAGTGTGTTTTTACAGAATTGAGGACGAAGCATTGAAATTGAGGACTGTCCCTAGAAAATGAGGACATCTGGTCACCTTAATTAAGGGTAATATGAAGGAAGGATAATGGGGGTATATTTAAATTCGCATTGTTGCAACTTCACGTATCAGGTGTTCGTTGTAAGTAGCCCAGGAAGTTAGAATAATATATCTGGAGATGCCCTTGTTAATGGAGCAGTACCACTTTGCGAGAAGCTTATAACCGCGAGAGACGGCCGTCAAAGTGTGGGAAAGCTGATGGTTTCCAAGGCTATTGCAATGTATTTTGTGTTGGCCAAATCGCCTTCTTTCGTCGCAAATGCTACCAATTTCGCATTGTAACTTGTTGCCAATATGTGAGAAATTTATGAAATTCTTAATTATTTTGAGGCTCCTTCCATTTTTATTTAAAATTGAAATACACGAACGTTGGTGCGACTGTGAATTCTAAACAAAACGTAATGTTAAAATTGCAAACTTTACTCGTGTAAGAAGTATAATTCATTTCGGTTTGATATTACAACTGTTTCTGCAACCAAAAACCACGCAATTCCAAACTACAAACAGATGAAATTACATACGTATCATATAAACAATGGCAAATTCTTACACATTGCGGCTTCACGGTTAAGAGAACAGGGCATCTCCAAAAGTAATATTCTAACCTCCTTGTATGTAGCCGCGTATTTTCTATTTCATAGCTGATGATCATCAAAATTGAAAATTTGCTAATTAAATTTTGATCTAGAAATTTGTTGGTTTGCATTCTCACCCGAATATTTCTTCAGCACTAAATTACCCCTTACTGTTGGCCAATTTTTAAAATTTTTGATATATTATGCGTTGAATCAAACACTATATGTTCCTATCCAATAGCTATGTATTTCCCACCAACTCCTCGCGGTTACAGATGGCGTTGCTACCTCAGTCACTACTCGTTGCTTCCGAAGAGCGTTGCGTTTGCCTGTCTATGGACCTTATTCATGTGACGTCATAAGTGGATTTCAGCGGACCGACATGGTTTTTTTTTTTTTTTTTTTTTTTTTTTGATTGGAGGTTTAACGACCACCGTGAGCAACTCAATGGGCTATAAGCAGTCGCCCGTCCCTAATTTAGGGTCACTGGTTCCAGGGAAGGGAGAGAGCCAGTGCCGTAAGACAAACACAACATCCATGCCTGACCGGGATTCGAATCCGGACCCCTTACGGACGAATGATCAGAGGCCAGCGCCTTAGACCACTGCGCCACCGGGGCGGCCCGACATGGTTGCTGATTCAATGCTGTCACCATTGGATTACCCCTTACTGTTGGCCAATTTTTGAAAATTTAACGTCTTGCAGTATGCCAACGAATTAATAGAACTACAGAGCGAAGAAGATTAAATTAATTTCTTAGAAAAACTAATCACGGTTGCAAAAATATAGCATGTTTTTTTCGAATGATGCCGGAAAACATCGCCATTAGTTATTGTTAGCGTAAGACCACCATTTATGCGCTGATAGACGTCCAAAAGGAAAAAGAAAAACTCAAATGTAAGCATTATTTATTTTTGTATGTCAAGAGAGGGCGCTTCGATGCAACTAGCTCTCTCGCGCTCAGACAGAAACATCAAAACAACACTCTCTCTACAAAAAAAGAAGCTACGCAGAAGGGAATGAAGTTCCTGGCCTGAAGAGTCGTGAGTAGTATATGTCCCATAATATGGGACACATCAACGAGATAGAAATACATAGAGTGCTTCTGTGATTAGTTCTCTGCTGTGGCAGCTGAAGCCAACGAGGGGAGAGCCCGCCATCTTTGATGAGGTACAAATTCTGTGTGTGTCAAGGAGTCACCTCGGTTCTTTCAGCTGCTCGGCGATCGTGTTATGATTTGTGAATATTCACAATTATCAGCACATTTTGGATAATTATTTCAACAATAAAATGCCATTTACTCCACTTTTGGAAGGTTAGCCCTACATTTCACAAGTAAGCATTTTTAAATAAGGTTGAGCTGTAAATGCTCAGTTAATCAAACGCAGAAAATAGGACATCTAATCCGTATAGCTGGTGATTAAACCAGCAGATGAACCATTTCAATATATGTGTTATCTTAAGACTTTTTATTCCTTATATTTTGTAAACAGTCGTACTCAATGTGAACACTGAATCATGTTTATGGGAAGATGAGGTTAATTGTGAGTTACCAACTTTGAGGCTTTTTGGGAACAATTTTTACTTATGCTAGTGTTTTTTTGTTTTTTTTTTACATATACTTGAGGATGTTTTGCAAATGGCATTTGTATATATATTCTAGAATCTGTACAGTGTACTTGCAACTTGTCTGACAAGACAACAAATATTTCAAAATCTTAGGAAGCAGCAATTTCTTTTTATGTGATAAAGATCATGTACCCATGGCTAATGCCCATTAGATAGCAAATACTGGTAAAGCAATCAATTTATGGTTACTTAAATTGCAGAAGTAATAATTGTGATTGGTAATATAAATTTATTGCTTGCTGACACCTGTCAGGAAACAATCTAGTATTTTATCTGAAAGCACAGGGTCACCCAGCTTGTGTTCTAGGCATTTATTTGTCTCTGATTAGTGATTAATCTGTAGTATTACTGCAACAAAGTGAGAGTGGGGAGCTTGAAAATTTCTTGACAGAATACTCTTTATTTGTGAATGTGTTAGTACAATGTGTGTGGTTTTTGGGTAGCAAAAATACAGGCAATATTGATTTAAAACTGAAAATAGGAAACAGGGAGTACAATGGTACCTCAAAAATGCAAATAACATAAAATATTTATGAAAACTGGCACAAACGATTATGAAATGACAATTGAAAAGAAATTATGGAATAATACAAAAGAAAGGGACTAGCAACATTTTGTAATAACTACTTGCATTTGATTTTTGCGTGATAGGTGGTGTTTTTTTTTTTTTTTTTTTGAAGAATATGACCTCTGATTCATGATGAATGTACAGTCAGTATGTCCATGTATAAATTGCCAGTTATTCCTATTGCATCAACCATATATATGAGAGTAATAATTGTGATTGGTAATATAAATTTATTGAACAAATATCACTCACGTAAATCAATCTTTCTTTGAATTGAACAAGTTGTGCCTGTATTTCTCTAAAATACAAATCAGACGCACTTGTATTTTTCCAGCAAGACTGTTGAAGGAACCCACAAAATAACAACACAAAACATAAACATTTGCTCGCCAAACTTTTTGCACATCATGAATGCAAATCAGTGATTGTTAATTTCTCACTTCATATTAATAAGAGGCTGTGCCCTTAAAATTTAAACAAAAAAAAAAAAAAAAAACTATGTGCAGTACATCTTAACAATTGCCAAAATGTGTGCAAATATCAGGTGAAAACTACAAAATTTCAGCTTTGGGACAACAAAAAACTAGGCTTCTTAAAAAAAAAGTAAAATATGAAAGTGCAAATAAAAAATATTAAATACTTAATACTGAAACAAAAAAAATACAATTTTTTGTCCCATAAAAAAATTAAAGTCCATAATCTGAATTTTTTGGTCACTCAGCCCAGAGCTTAAAAAATATCTAAAATAATACATGCCCATAGAAAATTTACCTGCCCAGATATTAAAAGCAGGATGTGTAGAAAGATTTTTCTTTTGATACCAAAAATTATAAGGCTTTTTAGGTTGAAAAAGTACATAAAACTATTTTTAGCTACTCGGTACTGGTGTTGCTAACTGTAAATAGCATTTGGAGCATCATATTGCCCCAATGTCTGTCTATACCTAAGTCACAGGGGAGTTACAGAAGTGATATATATATATATCTGTAACTACAACATATATTAGGTCACCAAGTTTATTTAAACTGCACTTAAGAATAATTATTTTCAATTCTTTTTCTTACGGATAAACCTTGGAAGATAGTTAAATAATACATAGCAAATAAACATATGTAGATACATAAATAAAATAATTTTCATCAAAAAAAGGGTTAGCCTATTCCTGCTGTTAAAATACATCAAAAAGTAAACTGACAGAATAAAAAATGCAGGAAAAAAGGTAAGTAATGTTTATACGTAATGTTTTATATATATAGAGAGAGAGAGAAAGAGAGGGTGGGCGACATCATAACCAGGTGTATATATATATATATACTGTATGTATGGCCTTAACTAAAAAGAAAAGCAGGATGTGTAGAAAGATTTTTCTTTTGATACCAAAAAAAGACATGCAAAGAATGCAGACAACTCAAAGAATATATATGTACAGAGAGAGAGAGAGAGAGAGAGAGAGAGCGAGAGAGTGAAACCACTGAAATGGCAATGGGCTGGACATGTTGCCAGAAGAACAGACCACCGATGGACGACTGAAATTTTGAACTGGATTTCGAGGGACAGAAGACTCATGGGAGATGGGTGGATGGAATTCGAAACCATGCCGGAGTAATATGGAGGAGACAGGCTCAAGACACACAATTGTGGAAGAAACTTGGGGAGACCTTCATTCAGCCGTGGATTGATAATGGTATATATATCATCATCATTGACAACTATTATCCTTACAATATATGTATACTGTATATAATCAATATATATATATATATATATATATATATCATTGGGATGTAAGGTCAGGTGATGCGTAACATCACAGCCTCTCCTTGACAAATATCAACCCCGCCTTCTCGTGGTGCATCCTGTTCCCACTAAAGGGGCTCTGACGACCGCCAATAGCGGTATAACTATACCATCGGGATTAGAGGAAATGCTATCCCACACTCACCAACCCGCTTGGCCAGCGTGGTGAGTTATGGCCAAACCCCTCCAAAATGATTCCACAACTTAAATCTTGGCCCTCAGTCTCCGGCAGCTGGAATGTACCTGGCCAAGGCAGCGGCCAGTGCGACATGAAGGCAGAGGGTGCTAAGAATCCCCGGAGGACCGGACTAGGCTGCCATCTGATGCTGACCTTGGCTACGTACAATGGACGCTCCTTATATCTTCTGATTCAAGGCTTCTTGAATTGGAAGAGGAACTACAAAGGATTAAGTGGGACATCGTGGGGCTAAGTGAGGTAAGGAGAAAAGGAGAAGATCTCATCGAACTGAAAAGTGGACATCTCTTCTACTATCGTGGGACAGATACTGGCAGAACTAGTGGTGTTGGATTTATAATAAACAAGAAACTGAAGGATAAAGTTGTAGAAGTTGAAAGTTCCTCTGACAGAGCTGCACGACTTGTTATCCAACTCTCGAAAAGATACCAGGCTCAGATTATTCAAACTTATGCACCCACCACAAGTCATCCTGAAGAAGAAATTGAAGAATTTTATGAGGAAATTTGTCATCTAAATAATAAAGGTAAGCAGCACTTGAAAATAATTATGGGAGATTTCAATGCAAAAATAGGGCAACGGCAACAGAATGAAACTTCAGTAGGTAAATTCGGTCACGGCAACAGAAACCAGCGTGGAAATACTCTCGTTGAGTTTGCAGAGGCAGAAGGGTTTTTCATCTTGAACTCCTTCTTCAAGAAAAAGCCACACAGGAAATGGACATGGAGACATCCAAATGGGACGACAAGTGAAATTGATTTTATTATGTGTAACAAAAAATTCGTCATAGAAGACTGCAGTGTGCTAAACAAGTTCAACACAGGTAGTGACCATAGATTGGTGAGATGTAAGATGCACCTCAACACTAAACTTGAACGTGGCAAGCTCATAAGACAAACAAAATCTATTGACATAACCAACCTTAAAAAAACACCATAATACCTTCAAGTTGGAACTGAAGAACAGGTTCTCTGCTTTAGAAGGCCTAACATCGGAAGAAGTGGACATCTCTGAAGTTAACAGAAAAGTAACCAAAGCTCTTATGGAAACAGCAACAAAATTAGCTGGGTCTAAGAACAAGTTGCATGTAAACAAATTATCAGGAAAAACGAAAATGTTGATGCAAAAAAGAAGAGAGATGAGGACAACTAAAGAAGATGTGACTTCCAAAGTGGAATATATAGAGCTATGCAAGACAGTAAGAAAAAGTATCACTGAAGACGTAAGAAAATTCAACTGTGAACTAGTGAGGAAAGCAATTGAAAACAACCAAAGCCTAAAGATAGCAAAGGGACATCTCAGTAAGGGAAGAAAACAGATTATGGCACTGAGAAAAGAAGATGGTTCTGTAACAAGAAATAGAGGCGAAATTTTGACAAGAGTGAAAGATTTCTACTCCAAATTATATGAAAGGGATGATACATGCACTCCAGACATCATGAAAGATACCAGTATCAGAGTTCCTCCAGTCCTTCCAGCAGAAGTTGCACATGCAATCAAGAACATGAAGCGGGGGAAAGCTCCAGGAGAAGATGGAATTACTGTAGACATCATACAAGAAGCAAGTGGAGAAATCGAAACAGTACTCCCCAAATTTTCACTCGATGCCTTAATGAAGGAAAGATTCCTGAGGATTGGAACACCGCTACAATGATCCTGCTACATAAGAAAGGGGACATTGAGGATCTCGGAAACTACAGACCTATCAGCCTCCTATCAGTAGTTTATAAAATCTTCACTAAAGTTCTTTCACACCGCTTGAAGGTAACACTGGACATGGCTCAACCAAGAGAACAAGCTGGATTCAGGAGTGGCTACAGCACAATAGATCATATCCACGTACTGAGAGAACTAATTGAAAGAGCGAGGGAATATGAACTTCCATTGTGCATGGCTTTTATCGATTATGAAAAAGCCTTTGATTCGGTGAAACCATCAGCAGTTACAATGGCTCTGAAAACCTGCGGTATTGAAGATGCATACATTAATATTATTAATAACATCTATGAAAATGCAAGTGCAAAGATTCGGCTGTTTGAAAATACAACACACGTAAAAATTGGAAAGGGGAGTGAGACAAGGTGACACCATATCTCCGAAGCTCTTTAATGCCACATTGGAGAGTGTTTTTCAGTCGCTGAGCTGGGAAAACAAGGGGATAAAGATTAATGGAGATTATCTAACCCACCTTCGTTTTGCTGATGACGTAGTCATTTTTGCAACTACCCCATCAGAGCTGCAGAGTATGATCCAGGAACTTGCTGACAAGAGTAAAGAAGTGGGATTAAAAATGAACTTTCAGAAGACAAAAGTGATGTTCAATGCTTTTACAAGAAATGAAGATTTATCGATTGATGGAGAAAAGCTGGAGATAACAGACACGTACGTTTATCTTGGACAGCAGATATCAAGTGAGGGTCACATTGATGAAGAAATTAATCGGCGTACAAAACTTGCCTGGAGAGCTTTTGGAAGAAACAGCATAATTTTCAAGAGCAATATGCCATTATGTCTTAAAAGAAAAGTGTTTGATCAATGCATCCTTCCAGTGCTTACGTATGGTGCAGAGACGTGGACCTTAACTAAAAGAGACATACAAAGGCTGCAGACAACTCAAAGAAGCATGGAGAGGTGCATACTTGGTGTAACCAGGAGAGATAAGAAGAGGAACTCGTGGATCCGAAAAATGACAAGAGTGGAAGACATCATGATCAGAGTTAAATCCCTGAAATGGCAATGGGCTGGACATACTGCCAGAAGGACAGATCATCGATGGACAGCCGAAATTTTAGATTGGATTCCAAGGGACAGGAAAAGACCCAGAAGAAGACACATGGGAGATGGGTGGATGAAATTCGAAAGTATGCAGGGGTGACATGGAGGAGACTGGCACAAGACAGACCGTTGTGGAGGAAACTTGGGGAGACCTTCGTCCAGCAGTGGATTGATAATGGTTGACAATGATGATGATGATGATGATATATCATTATCATCATTGTCAACCATTATCAATCCACTACTGGATGAGGGTCTCAACAAGTTTCTTCCGCAACTGTATGTCTTGAGCCTATCTCCTCCATGTTACTCCGACATGCTTTCGAATTTCAGCCACCCATCTCCCATGGAGTCTTCTGGGTTTTTTCGGTAACAATTAAGCTATGATTTAACTTTGGGGCTCCAGATGTCTTTCCCTAAAGAGTGGTTTGGGGTTCCTGAGTTGTTTTATTCTATGTCATTTTTGTCTAGAATCATGAAAGTGGGTTACTTCTGGTTAATTCTATGTTTATTTCTACTACGTCTAATTCCTGCAGCAAGGTGCAGTGTTGATGTGGTCTAATTACTACATGAGTGTGCTTTACTTCTTTTTACTGATATATGTATAACATCAACCATTATCAATCCACTGCTGGATGAAGGCTTCCCCAAGTTTCTTCCACAGTTGTCTGTCTTGAGCCTGTCTCCTCCGTGTCACTCCTGCATGATTTCGAATTTCATCCATTCATCTCCCATGGAGTCATCTTCTGGGTCTTATATATACATAGAGAGAGAGAGAATTATATTGTGTGAAGTATTTAGTGTATGTGCTGGAAGATACCTTTATTATGGTCAAGTTAGCACAATTGCCTTGCCTACCCACGAATAAGGCTTACAGATCTGTGTTGTCGAATGTTAAGGCTAACAAACAGATTAGAAACATGCCCAGTGCTAAGGACTTTTAATTTTATTAAATAAAAACCAGGTAAGTAGTAGTTTTTTTCTGATTATATAAGATAGGGGCAGTTGGTAAAAGTATTTTAATATTGGTACCTCTTGGCTGTGTAAACTCATTGTTTGTTTTCCGTTTTTCTTCGAACTTTTTTTTTTCATTTAAAACTCTCATAAAATATTTGGCGTCTATGTATTTGGAGTGATAAGCTGTGGGATGATTCAGCATTCTAATGGTGATGACCCACGAATATCTAAGATTTTTACCGAAATTGCGGATTGACTGCAACTGTATTTTTCATTTATTTTTTTTTTTTTTTTCATTTACTCTATTACCGCTGACTTATATTTCACTGAAAATTGGTTCCAAAAAATTTGTGAAATGTCAAAAAATTACGGCATGAGATTTTATTCAACGAGAGCAAGCTGCATCCATTAAAATATCATTTTCTTTTTAAAACACTATTGCCGCCAACTAACGATGAAAAGCGTTATTTGATACGTTAAAGTTTTAGTCTCACCCCCTAGGTGTTTATAACAACATTCCTGAGTTATATCCTTATTTAACATCAAACCATATATTACGAAAACTCCCTTTCTTAACACGGAACGGAAATCGTTCTGTACCTCATCAAACATGGCTGCCACTTGTTTCCGGTGGCTTCACCCGTTCCCCGACGTAAGCGCTCTACGTACTTCTATCTCGTTGGGACACATCATATACTACAAAAAACCTTCAAAACCATCAATTTTCAGACTTTTATCATTTGATTTTTGTGAACATTTGACGACATTTTTAAGCATTTTTATGTCAAAACTTACCATGTTTTAATCGATTTTGATCATAAAACAGTTAAAAACATCAAATTTAAAAAAAACGAAATTTTATCTCTGTTTTTCATCAAACTAGAGTATCATGAAAACACACATTTTAAATAATTTTTGTGAACATTTTTGAACATTTAAAATAAAAAATGCATTAAAAAAAGGGGTACCCAAAATGGATACCCCTTATAGGAAGATAAAAATTGTTGAAGATTGAAAAATTTTAAATTTTATGACATATCTTTGCAAGTAAATACACAACAAGTTTTTTATAGTTTTCATTTATAAAATCGTCAGATATAGAATGTATTTTTATAAATATGTTATATTTTCAATTTCTAAGTAAGGTTTAAAAATGTTTAATTCTAAATAAGACATGACTTGTATGCTTTATTCATCATTCTTTTTCCCTGATGCAAAGAATATTAAAGGTTTATCTGTGTAGGCATCACCATTAAATAATATATTCTCCCCAAGTGTAATTAAAACTTCCGATTTCCCATTAGTATAATTAAGACGTAAATAAAATGTAATTTTCATATCCATATTTTCACTCAGTTTCATATTACTGTCAAGGAGATTGCTACTAAATTTCATAAAAACGACTACTTCCCAGTAACGCATAGCACCAAGACTATTATATGCTTTTTTATTTTCTTGAATTGTTGCATAAAATTTTTGATTATCCACATAATTTTTATTCACTGCGTCATACGTATCCTGAGGAGATGGAATATTTACTAGTCTTTTATTTTGAACATCAAGCTTTTCATCTTTTAAAATTAAAACATTATTTTCTAAATACCTCTTATTCACTGCATTCTTATCTGTTGTAGGATCAGCAACATTTCCTGTTCTTTTACCTTTTGCATTAATTACATTCCCATCTTGAATATGTAAATATTTTTTATCCAAATTACCCTATTCACCTGTAAGTACAGCATCTAAATCTTTTATTATTACAGCAGTTTCTTGAACAAAATCTGAAAAACTACCATTAATATTTTTTTCTATTTCATTTTTAACTTCCAGATTATTCTCTCTTATTTGTTTTAAAACACATTCTCTTGTAGTAACATCATGTTCATCTATAGGTTCTTTACAATTTTTTTAATTTTTTTCTTCCACATCATAATTACCATCATCTATTAATTTAAATCCATTTCCAGGAGGTCCAGGTGGTCCAATTCCAAATTCTTCATAAGATGAACCAAAAGGGTACCAATTCATTTATTTAATCTAAAGTTTTTTAAATTTTAAATTCCTTATTAGCCATATTAAGTGATCCTCTTTGTCTTTCATTCACGATGAAATAAAATCTATATGGTTTACCTGGATTTGATCCTAATCTCCAGTTAAATTCTAGTCTTAAATTCGAAATATTAGTATACTCTGGATGATTACATAAATTAAAATAAAAGATTGAATGCAATCTCGCATAATTTACATAACTTATAAGAAATCTACTTTCAGTATGATGAGTATTTAATCCAGCTGCTAATAATTCAGAATAACATTTATTATAATCTAACTGCCCAATCTTTAAAATTCGTTTTATAAATTTATTCTGGAACTTTTTTATTATTACATAATATCCAGCATTCAATGAGATCTAAATTATCAAAAATCATATTATTCTGATTTTAATTGTTTTCTCTTTCTACATACTGTGGAATGACAAGAACACTTAACACCTCATCAGATGTAGTTCTTATATGACATGCACCACTTGATATTGTTTGCTGATTACTTTTCTTAATTGAAGCAGAACACCAAGTAATTTCAATAAGTGTAGAATTCATAGCTCTACTTTTAAATTCAGCCTCTATGGATGGGTACAACTCTACATAAGGTAACCATACTTGAAAATCAGATATAATAACTTTATAATTGGGATTTGCAACATCTGTGTATAACACATCATCATGACTATTTCTTTGAAATTCAAATGTAATTTTTATATCAGAAATTAATCTTCTAAAATCGTTGAGAGACCCAAACAGTTGTCTTAAAGGAATCCAAAATTTTATTATATTGCTGTTTTTTGTTAAAAGCCATCTCTGTCTAAATCCTTTATTGTAAGAGGCATTTTCTTTTAATTTGATATCTGATCCTTTCTTTGCATCTTTATTAGGATCGCCTATTACTATTTTATCTTTATCAGCTGATTCTGATGTATCAACATAATACATCATATTTGTAGCCTCTGAAGTGGAATAACCTTTTGTGAAATTTATAAGGCCGTTAATTTGATGAATTAATGAAGCACATTCAATATTGGAATCAGTTTGGTCTTTTCCTATAATTAATGAAGCAGATCTAAACAGATTCCCACCATTTACAAATGTAACATTATCAGTTCCTATAGTATCATTATTATTTTTTACTATTTTACTTTCTAAGCATATATAACTTGAAGATAATTATGGGAGATTTCAATGCAAAAATAGGGCAACGACAACAGAATGAAACTTCAGTAGGTAAATTCGGTCACGGCAACAGAAACCAGCGTGGAAATACTCTCGTAGAGTTTGCAGAGGCACAAGGGTTTTTCATCTTGAACTCCTTCTTCAAGAAAAAGCCACACAGGAAATGGACATCGAGACATCCAAATGGGACGACAAGAGAAATTGATTTTATTATGTGTAACAAAAAATTCGTCATAGAAGACTGCAGTGTGCTAAACAAGTTCAACACAGGCAGTGACCATAGATTGGTGAGATGTAAGATGCACCTCAACACTAAACTCGAACGTAGCAAGCTCATAAGACAAACAAAATGTATTGACATAACCAACCTTAAAAAACACCATAATACCTTCAAATTGGAACTGAAGAACAGATTCTCTGCTTTAGAAAGCCTAACATCGGAAGAAGTGAATATTTCTGAAGTTAACAGAAAAGTAACCAAAGCCCTTATGGAAACAGCAACAAAATTAGCTGGGTCTAAGAACAAATTGCATGTGAACAAATTATCAGGAAAAACCAAAATGTTGATGCAAAAAAGAAGAGAGATGAGGACAACTAAAGAAGATGTGACTTCCAAAGTGGAATATATAGAGCTATGCAAGACAGTACGAAAAAGTATCACTGAAGACGTAAGGAAATTCAACTGTGAATTAGTAAGGAGAGCAATTGAAAACAACCAAAGCCTAAAGATAGCAAAGGGACATCTCAGTAAGGGAAAAAAACAGATTATGGCACTGAGAAAAGAAGATGGTTCTGTAACAAGAAATAGAGGCGAAATTTTGACAAGAGTGAAAGATTTCTACTCCAAATTATATGAAAGGGATGATACATGTACTCCAGGCATCATGAAAGGTACCAGAGTTCTTCCAGTCCTTCCAGCAGAAGTTGCACATGCAATCAAGAACATGAAGCGGTGAAAAGCTCCAGGAGAAGATGGAATTACTGTAGACATCATACAAGAAGCAAGTGGAGAAATCGAAACAGTACTCGCCCATATTTTCACTCGATGCCTTAATGAAGGGAAAATTCCTGAGGATTGGAACAACGCTACAATGATCTTGCTACATAAAAAAGGTGACATTGAGGATCTCAGAAACTACAGACCTATCAGCCTCCTATCAGTAGTTTATAAAATCTTCACTAAAGTTCTTTCACACCGCTTGAAGGTAACACTGGACATGGCTCAACTGAGAGAACAAGCTGGATTCAGGAGTGGCTACAGCACAATAGATCATATCCACGTACTGAGAGAACTAATTGAAAGAGCGAGGGAATATGAACTTCCATTGTGCATGGCTTTTATCGATTATGAAAAAGCCTTTGATTCGGTGAAACCATCAGCAGTTGCAATGGCTCTGAAATCCTGCGGTATTGAAGGTGCATACATTAATATTATTAATAACATTTATGAAAATGCAAGTGCATAGATTCTGCTATTTGCAAATACAACACACATAAAAATTGGAAAAGGAGTGAGACAAGGTGACACCATATATCCGAAGCTCTTTAATGCCACATTGGAAAATGTCTTTCAATCACTGAACTGGGAAAACAAAGGCATAAAGATTAATGGAGATTATCTAACCCACCTTCGTTTTGCTGATGACATAGTCATTTTTGCAACTACCCCATCAGAGCTACAGAGTATGATGCAGGAACTTGCTGACAAGAGTAAAGAAGTGGGATTAAAAATGAACTTTCAGAAGACAAAGTGATGTTCAATGCTTTTACAAGAAATGAAGATTTATCGATTGATGGAGAAAAGCTGGAGATAACAGACACGTACGTTTATCTTGAACAGCAGATATCAAGTGAGGGTCACATTGGTGAAGAAATTAATCGGCGTACAAAACTTGCCTGGAGAGCTTTTGGAAGAAACAGCATAATTTTCAAGAGCAATATGCCATTATGTCTTAAAAGAAAAGTGTTTGATCAATGCATCCTTCCAGTGCTTACGTATGGTGCAGAGACGTGGACCTTAGCTAAAAGAGACATACAAAGGCTGCAGACAACTCAAAAAAGCATGGAGAGGTGCATGCTTGGTGCAACCAGGAGAGATAAGAAGAGGAACTCGTGGATCCGAAAAATGACAAGAGTGGAAGACATCATGATCAGAGTTAAATCCCTGAAATGGCAATGGGCTGGACATGCTGTATAACGAAGTAAATTTCTCCGTCATTTTTGGTCTACGCCGGGATTCGAACCCGAGGACGCTTATTCCGGAACAAGCAGCTCTACCAACTGAGCTACGCAGACATGTATTCTCATTCCTATCTTCCTTTATGTCATGTGCGTCCTGCTGGCAGGTACGTCACATCCCCCCCCCCGAAAGAGGGCCGGGGGCATGGCCCACTGATCAGCCGTGACCATGAATCGCTGCAGGCAGACAACCACTGTAGAACGTGCACTTGAGAACTCCCAGTCAATCTGGTGTGTGGAATGCAACGTCACACACATTTATTTTTCGAAGCACTGGAGAAGGGATTCTCTGATTTTTCCTATCTCGCGGTGTGGAAAGAACATCACACCATTGCGAGATTTTGAACGGTCGGGTCATCCGGGTTGTTCGGGCGCCATTATAACGAAGTAAATTTCTCCGTCATTTTTGGTCTACGCCGGGATTCGAACCCGAGGACGCTTATTCCGGAACAAGCAGCTCTACCAACTGAGCTACGCAGACATGTATTCTCATTCCTATCTGCCTTTATGTCATGTGCGTCCTGCTGGCAGGTACGTCACAACTGCCAGAAGAACAGACCATCGATGGACAGCCGAAATTTTAGATTGGATTCCAAGGGACAGGAAAAGACCCAGAAGAAGACCACATGTAAGATGGGTGGATGAAATTCGAAAATATGCGGGAGTGACATGGAGGAGACTGGCACAAGACAGACCGTTGTGGAGGAAACTTGGGGAGACCTTCGTCCAGCAGTGGATTGATAATGGTTGACAATGATGATGATGATGATGATATAATATAGGTGAATTTGTATCTTTAACAGTAAACTTATATTGATCAGATTCTTTTACATTAGTACTATCTTCATTATGTTTTATATATTCATACTCAGCAATTTTATTACTATAATAATCTGGAATAGAATTTAAGTCCCAAAGTTTTTCCATTTATTAGGATAAAAAACTCATTTATACCATTTCAAACCAGATCCATATCGATCCTGAATTTTCTTTTTAGCTAATATATCATTAACAGTTACAGGGGGTGATATTTTAAATAATATATTTTCAAGTTTATTTTGAATAACTTTTTTAGCTTTATCTTCAATTGCTGTTTTTGCTGATTTACCTAAAACTTCTAATATTTTTTCCCAAAAGTTTCAATTCCTTCAGTGCAGATATTACCACCATATCGTTTTGCATATAATCTATGTTTGTTATAATTCATTTATTAAGCTGAAAAGCTTGTACTTAAGCTAAAATTAATCTATATAAAACTCTCATATTATTCAAGTCCATCAGTTCATTATCTTGATTCATGATATACATTTGAATTCCATGAATATAATTTCATCTATTAACAGGTAAAAATAAAGGATTTATTTCATCAATTTTTATTAAACTACCAGGAGGATTAGATGGCGTAAAAGAATATAAAATATCTGAATTAATATTATTATATAGAGCTCCTGTAATTACATCACAATGAATGTGTATGTCATCAACTCCTCTAGAAATGTTTGCCACATATTTTCCTTCTTGATGATTATCTTCATATATTTCTGATTCAAATCGTAAAATTTCATGTAATTTATTCTCTCTAAGATCAATTTCATATTCATCTTTTAATTCAATTATAAAGCGCTGTGTAGCAAAATCAGCTTTAAATTTAATTGGTGGTTCATCTCCAAATCGTTTTATTAAAAAGTTATTTAATTCCCTTAATGTGTAATTTCCATTATCTAAAGTTATTTCATGCCATAAACTACCATCAAAATACTTAAATGTATTATTTTCATATTCTTCGTCAATATTATTGTATGAAAACCACATAGACATAGATTTTAAAGCTATTTTTGAATTTTCATTAACAGGAATAGGGGGACATATTCAAATGTAAAATCTTCTGATTTCTCAAAAAATTTTTGAATCTAAAATTAACATTTATTAAGCACAAAATCTTCATTATAACCACTTGGTTCTTGGGTAAAAGAATATAAAACTTCAACAGGTGATTTACCTTTATTCCTTTGAGTTATGTATTTCATACAATAAAAACCACATTTAACAGATGTTGGCTCTTGTAAAAACCTCGAATTATATCTAATTCCTTTATTAGATGTTTCAAGATATTTTATAATATTTTTAGGTATGAAAATGTTATTCAATTTAATGTCTTTATATTTATATTCTCCAAATGGATCAAAATATTCCACAAAATTATATTTTGGATCATTATAATAACAGACCCAATGAGTCCCAGGTCGTGTAGATATATCTAAATTTATAATTCCTCTTTCAAATTTCTTAATCTTTTTAGGTAATAAATCTGATGTAAATACACTTCTGAATCCTTTTACATCTTTCATATTTTGTTCTATCGTTTTATTGGATATACCTCGTAATTCTGAAGAACTCCCTTTCCAGAATGTTCTTTTTTTACAACCTGATCCAGTTACTTTACTTAAGGCTTTATTCACACCAAAACTAGCAGCACCAGATAGAGCACCAGTACCAAGAGCTGCTAAGATAGGGATCAAAAGTGGTAAAATACCTCCGTTTTTCTTTAATTGTGTCTTACTTATAGTTATTCGTTTACCATTTTTAATTTGATTAATTTGAGTTTTTGTTAAATGCATATCATGATTAGCACTTTTAGTTTTATCAATTTGCAATGTAATTTCTTCACCTTTCTTAACTGCTGATTTTAATTTATTTTTCTGACCTTCACTCAAATAAATTCTTGATACAATATAATTACTCATTTATTAAGATAGAAACTTTGAATAATATTGTTTTACTTGCTCATTAGTCATTTTACCCTCTTTCAATAATATATCTAATATTTGAACTATTTGGTTATATACCTTCTTATTTTTAGTTCCCTTACATATTTTATCTGTTAATTTATCTAAAATATTAAGACCCTCACCCATATAGCAATTCCCCATTTTGCCCATTTTGAGAGCTTTTAATGCTCTAATATATTTTCGCACCTCAGCCATTTTATAATCGAAACGATCAATTTTTTTCTGTAATTTTTTTCTTTTTTTCTTCATCTTTAGCATTATTAAGTGCTTTTACTTGAGGACCTTTTAGACGTCCGATTTCACTGTTTCTTTCATTTGCTTGATTTATTATTTCATCAATCTCTTCATCAGATTTATTAACTAATTCTGAAGGTAAATCAAATCCTAACTTTTTTTTAATAAGTGGTATATTCAAGTTTTTGCTTAAGTTAATTTTTTTAATTCCTGCTTCTCTCTCATACATTTCTTTAGCATCTGACGTAGGTTCTTCAGTATCTGGTTCTTCTAAGGCAGGAATTCTTGAAGATTCTCCAATTGGTTGAAATGAAAGTTCTTCAATTGCATCTTGAATAGCTTTTAAATTTTCTTATCTAGATACATCTTGATGTTCTAATTTCTCAACTATAGGTTTATGAAATGTTGTGATTGTCTCTTCATATCCTAAATCTTCTAATTGCTTTTCCTTATTTCGTTTTATTAGTTCAGCATTTACTTTTGCTAATTTTAATAAATCTTGTATCATTTTACTCATTTGTTTAACTGAAAATATGCTTCCAGGTAAATTATTTTACTTCCAAGCAAATTATTTTACTTCCAAGCAAATTATTTTACTTCCAAGAAAATTATTTTACTACCAAGCAAATTATTTTACTTATATAAATGGAAGATTTTGAACAACTTGAAGAATATTTATCTTTTGCTGAAATGGCATTAGATCTAGCTGAATATTATTTATCTCAAGGAATACCAGCTGAAGACTCATTATTTGAAGCTGAAATGTTTATTGAAGATGCTGAATTTCTATTAAATAAGTATGCAGAGGCGGCTCCTGCTATGAGGCTGCGGGGCTGCAACCCCCTACCCAAAGCAGTTTTTTTTCATACCGTACCAAGAAAGAGAAGTTTTGTGAACACCGCTGTAAGTTTTCCCAGCATAATGCCACTACTGAAGTTTTCTGAACTCAACTGGAAGTTTTCCCTGCATAACACCACGGGGAGCGGGAAGAACGTCACGGACTGTGCTTCTTGCAGCCCTGACGGCTATTGAAACCAACTCATGTGGGAAACTCTGCCTATTTTCACATCAGTTCGTTTCCTTTGAATAAAACTTCCCCGCGGACTGCATTCATGACAGCTCTCGTTAGCAGGATTGCTCGCGAATGCAGTCTTTCGTTGGGTGGTTATGCATCGCCGGGCCTGTGTGCTTTGTTGATTAATACGGTTCTTGTGCTTCCGAATAAGACATAAAATAGGGGAATGAATAAAAATAATGACGAATGTTGAAATAAAGTATTAAATAAAGTACGTTTGAATGTATTACTCAAGCTGTTTCTTTTTCTTCCAATTTTTTGTTTGTTCCTGGTTTTATTCAACGTAATAATTCTAACAACAATGTTGCCCCCATCTAATAACAAATACTCAGTTGCTGGAATGCCGGGACTTTTGTAAAAAAAGTTTTACTTATATTTTCTTTTCTGGTCAAAATGGGCATGTGAACAAATTGCGATTAAAAATAGAGTTCAGTATTGAATAAATTGAAAAAAAGAGATATATATATACTAATTTCTGCAGAGAAATACTTGCACAAAATTTATTTCTTCACTTACAAGCACAGCGAAAGTTTCGCTTTTAAACTCACGTAAATTTTTATTCACCAAAAATCATTGAAGTCACTCCACTGGATACATTTTATTTTTCTGCTGCATCCCCTCTGCCTCCCAAAAATCAGCTGCGCATTTCAATTGAGGTAGTGTACTTAATTACTTTGAAAAGAACATTTAATCAGATATCATTGTTTAAAAAATTTATGAAGTTGGTATATTTTGGAAAACAAATTTTTCTACACTAAATTGTTATCATAATGGCTTCAGAATTAAAACTGGACTGAATATGTTTGCAATCCGTTTTTATTAAAGAGAATGCCGGTGTGTGAGCATCGCAATAACAACTCGTCGCGAAATTCTGGAAGACCCTTCAAAATTCCACAAAATGTTTTTCATCGCCGTCCAAGTTGCAGTGGTCGGTATCAAGTCGAAGTTTCAAAGGGAGTGTATCAGAAGAAAAAATATATATTGTCATATTTCTAGGGGTCACAATGAGTCTCTTGAGAACGCGTAACACGTACATGACCTTGAGAGTGTCTCCACTACCACTGGCACACGCATTAATTGTCTTAATTTTTTTTGTCCTTATATATACTGACGGAAAAAATCCCAACACCAAGAAGGGGTTGTGTTAGATAAACGACAGATGGTAGGCGGTGAGAGTACATCTGTAAGATGACGTCTATGCAAATTTCGCGCTCGGCGCATACGTGTGGCGCTAGTAGCGCCCCTTGGAACATGCAAAGCAGGTTTGCTGTAAATACGCGCTGTAGCGTTCGTGAGCGTTAGTTATCGTTGAGATTCGACGTAGTGTGTTGATGTTAGTAAAGAATGCCTTTAAGAAGACGAAGAAGCCATTATCAACAGCTCACGGAGTTTGAACGAGGTCGTGTAATAGGGCTACGAGAAGGTGGATTTTCGTTCCGCAATATTGCAGAACGACTTGGCAGGAATGCAGCCACTGTGCATGATTGTTGGCAGCGGTGGTCAAGGGAAGGTACTTCCTCAAGAAGACCTGGTTCCGGCCGGCCACGTGGCACTACTGAGAGGGAAGACCGCCGTGTACGGCGTATGGCCATGTCGCATCGTACCGCGTCTGCGGTAGCAATTCGAGCTGCAGTTGCCACCACAGTCACACAACGAACTGTTACAAATCGGTTACTTGAAGGACATCTCCGAGCCAGACGCCCTGTAGCGTGCATTCCACTTACTCCAAACCACTGCCGTTTGCGACGTCAGTGGTGTCAAGCTAGAGCTCATTGGAGGACGGAGTGGAGATCTGTTGTGTTTTCTGATGAAAGCCGGTTCTGCCTGGGTGCCAGTGATGGCCGTGTGTTGGTTAGAAGGAGGCAAGGTGAGCGCCTGCAACCAACCTGTCTGCGGCCGAGACACACTGGACCTACACCTGGAGTTATGGTTTGGGGAGCAATTTCCTATGACAGCAGGAGCACTCTTGTGGTTATCCCACGCACCCTGACGGCACAGTTGTACGTCGGTCTGGTGATTCAACCTGTTGTGCTGCCATTCATGAACAGCATTCCAGGGGTGTTTTCCAACAGGATAACGCTCGCCCGCATACCGCTGTTGTAACCCAACATGCTCTACAGAGTGTCGACATGTTGCCGTGGCCTGCTAGATCACCAGATCTTCCACCAATCGAGCACGTATGGGACATCAATGGACGACAACCCCAGCGTCACCTCCAACAAGCATTAACCGTCTCTGTATTGACCGATCAAGTGCAACAGGCATGGAACCCCATCCCACAAACTGACATCAAGCACTTGTACGACACAATGCATGAACGTTTGTGTGCTTGCATTCAACATTCTGGCGGTTACACTGGTTATTAATGTACCAGCATTTCACATTTAAAATGGCTCTTCTCGCGCTTACATTAAGCTGCGATCTTGAAACCTTAATCGATTAAATATGTTACCTATACAAATGTATTGCCGCCATTTCATTCCTCTACAACTATTTTTTCGTGGTGTTGGGATTTTCCCCGTCAGTGTATATATATATACGTACAGTATATGCATGTATATATAATTTGCAACCACCATCAATCCACTGCTGGATGAAAGTCTCCAAGTTTCTTCTTCCACAACAGTCTGCCTTGAGTCAGTTTCCTTCATGCTTTCGAATTTCATGTACCCATCTGCCTCTTGTCATCTTCTGGATATTGTTTTTTCCCTTGCTATCCAGTTCAATATTTCAACTCTCCGTCGGTGGTTCTTTCTTCTAGCAATATGTCCATCCCATTGCAATTTCAGGAATTTTGACCATGTCTTCCACTCTTGTCATTTTCCCGATCCACGAGTACCTATTTGTATCCTTCCAGGTAACATCAAACATGCATCTCTACATGCTGCTTTCAGTTGTCTGCAACGACTGTCTGTCTATTTTAGTTGAGGTCCATGTCTGTGCTCCATGCGCAAGAACTGGAAGGATGCACTGACTAATCAGTTTCTTTTTAAGAAATAATGTATCCGACGAAGTTTTATAGGTCGATTATTTTCTCCATAAATGTGACAATGTGGCCATCGCTTAATATCTGTTGCCTAATTTAGGTATCGGTACCTTTACATTTTCCCCATCAATCGCTAAATATAAAATCTAAATATTAATTTCTTGTAAAAAAAAGCACTTTCGATCAGTATATATATATATATATATATATATATATATATATTATTGTAATTATTATTATTAAACGGACAGCGTCAGCACAGGCGCAGTAACTTAACTTTCGCAGTAGTATCGTGATATCTACAAAATTGAGATGCAGCCCCTCCCCATCTCAGCTTACTACGAGCCGTCACTGTAAATATGATAAAGCAGAAAGCTTGCAGCATTAAACTAAAAGATTATTCAGAACCAGAAGAATTTATAGATCCAAATCAAAATCCAATATTACCTATTCATCCTTTTAAACTTTTAATAACAGGATCTTCAGGATGTGGAAAAACAAATTTACTATTAAATTTAATATATGATCATTTAAATTTTGATGCATTATTCATATGTGCAAAAAATATTAACGAACCTAAATACTCTAAATTACAAGAAAATTATTCAATGTTTGATGATATAGAAGAGAAAGATATTTTAAAAATAAAAGGAAAGAATAAAAATAAGTTATTAAAATTATTTAAAAAGTTTAAGAAAGAAACATTATTTAGTTCAGATATAAATGAATTTATTACTGTAGATGACTTAGATCCTTCATTAAACAATCTAGTTATTTTTGATGACTGTGTAAAAGAAAAAGATCAAAACGAAATTAAAAATTTTTTATAAGAGGTAGGAAGAAAAATGCATCCATTATTTATTTATCACAGACCTATTATTCAACACCTATTGATATAAGAAGAAACTGTGATTACTTTATACTTTTTAAACTTCAGCACAGAGAAATTAAACAAATTATTAGAGAAATTGATGGTGATTTTAATATAGATCCTTATCAAAAAAGTATTAAAAAACCTTATGATTTCTTCATGTTAGATTTGAGAAATCCTTGTATGAGATACAGACGTAACTTTGATCCTATATAAATGGAAGAATATTTAGAAAAGAAAATGTATGTATACAGAAAAAGTTCTAATTACTATAATAAAATTAGTATATCACTATCAATAGGCAAATTTATATTTAGTGCTTCAGGTTTATCAGTTTTTGCATTTATTCCTTTAGCAGCACTTTCTTTAGGAGCAGGAGTCATTGAAGTTGTTGATAAAACTCTAAATATTTCAGAAAGAAAAGAAGAATATAAACAAGCTTACACATTTTATGAACAGATATTAAATTTAATAAACGCTAATTCAATTTCAGAACAGGATGCTTACGTTAGAGAAGAAGATTTTATAAAAAATATTAAGTATTTTTTTTAGAAAAATATGTAAAGCAAACACAACTAAATGGTTATAGGTATGTAGTTAAAAAATAGATTTATAGATAAATAAATGGTGCGCAAACAGAATATTCATATATACAAAGAAATTAATGGTCCTGGTTATATAATAACAGGAGGTGATATAGTAGGATGGTTACAAGATAAATTAAATCTACCTGAAATGCATATACCTAGGTACCAGTATTGTGGTCCATTTACAAAATTAGAAAAGAGATTAAAAAGAGGTGATCCAGGAATTAACAGAGTTGATAAAGCTTGTAAAAAACATGATGTAGCTTATAGTAAAACTAAAGATACTAAACAGAGACATATTGCTGATCAAGAACTCTTAAACGATTTAGATTCAATTGAAAATACTACAAGTGGATTTTATCCATTAGGAAAGAAACAAGATAGAGCTGTTATAAAACCAATTATAAATGCAAAGAAAACATTTGGTTTAGGAATTTCATCCTATATAAATATGTATTGCTTAAAGTGCAAACAGAAAACTGAAACTAAAGACATTCAAGAAACAGTCGCTAAAAATGGAAGACCCATGGCAAAAGGAATATGTACAGTCTGTGGATCTAAATAGAGTGTTTTTAAAGACGTCGTGAAAGACCTTAAAAATATTTATTATACCCCAGAAACTGGTTATTGTGGTATTAATGAATTAAAAAGAAAAACTAAATTACCCAGGAAAGATATAGAAGAGTTTTTACATCAACAAGATGTATATACTAAACATAAACCACTTATTCATAGATTTAAAAGAAGAAGAATTTATGTTTCTCATGTCAATGACCAATTTCAAGCTGACCTTATAGATATGCAAGAATTTAAATCCTTTAATAATGACACAAATTATATTTTATCAGTGATTGATATATTCAGTAAATATGCTTGGACAATTCCGATTAAAAGAAAAACATGTGAAGAGGTAACTAGAGCATTTAAAAAAATATTTAAAGAAAGAAAACCAGAAAAACTTCAAACAGATAAGGGTACAGAGTTTATAAATAAACAAACTCAAAAGTTATTCAAGGATGAAAATATTCACTGGTTTACAGCTGAAAATATTGAGATAAAATGTGCTGTTATTGAAAGATTCAATAGAACTTTAAAGACTAAAATGTGGAAGTATTTCACAGCAAATAATACTAGAAAGTGGATAAATGTACTAGATAAATTAATTAAGAATTATAATAATTCTTATCATAGATCCATTAAAATGACACCTATAGAAGCAAGTAAGGAAGAAAATGAATTAAAAGTTTATATTAATTTGTATAAAGAAAAAGAGAAAAATAAACCAAAATATCAAAAAGGAGATAAAATAAGAATTTCAAAATATAAAAGAGAATTTAAAAAAAGTTATCTTCCAACATTTACAGAAGAAATATTTATAATTTCAGATATATTGAACACAGATCCTCCGACATATAAAATAAAAGATTTAAATAATGAAGAAATTACAGGAACATTTTATGAAAAAGAACTAGTTAAATATGATAAGATGAGGTTTATAAGATTGAAAAAATTATTAGAAAGAAAGGAAATAAATACTTAGTTAGGATATCCCAATGAATTTAACAGTAGGGTTGACGCTGTAATTTGAAATTTTTTTGCAAAACGCCCCTTCGGTGGAGGGTCTATGTTTTATTATTATTTTTTTGAATCTGGCCAGCCAGATGGCCCTCCACCGGAATCAACACACCTTCTCCGATCACACATGCTCTACCATGAACCCAAACTTTTTTTTAAATCAAAGTGGAACAGGGAGCCAACCACGTCTGGATCGAACCTAAGACCTTTTACATGCAAACCTAACATGTTACCACTCGGTCCCTGCTGGGCGATGAGTTCTTGCTTGAAACATCTATTTACATCCAAGCCAGTCAAGATAAGAGAAATTTGGCAGCTGTTCAAGAGAAGTTCCGAGGATTTGGCAGCTGTTCAAGTCTGCCTGAAGGAAGTTATGTAAACATTTTAGCTCGAAGTAAGTGTTTATCTAATAGCTGCATTTTGCATCTCAGCAAGAAAGAGATTTAATTGCTTGTGCTGCCATCTATATGTGAAAGAAAAAACTGTAAAAGAATAACTAAGTTCTAAAAGGTTTTTAATAAAATGATATCTAATAAATTGATAATTTTAATGATATTGAAGAAGCTAATTACTTTTCTTATTAATCTTCAGAAGAAGAACAAATTGAAATTCCTGCAAATTTAAAAAAAGTAATGAAACAAATAAAAAGAATGAAATATGATGAAGAGGAAGACTATTATTATGTAGATCATGATAAATATTTAAAAAGTAGATATGTTAGTAGAAAAAGAATATTTTAATAAGTTTAAAAAAAAAAAACTTTAAATTTAATAAGGAAGCAGAAGATTTATTTTTTAAATTATTGGATTTTATGTACTATGAGAAAAATTTAAAATATGCATATTTTATTTTTAAAAATTGTGACTATTATAATATATCAAATGATATTAAAATTAATATAAATCCAAAAAATGAAAATATCTGGGAAGACTTTAAAGCAGCAAACTTTTTAGCAAAGTATTTATAAAATTTGTTTCCTCATAAATGGAAGACAAAACATGCACAAGTTGTGAACAAACAAAACATATTGATGAATTTTATATTCATCGTCGTTATGGTATAGTTGATCGTCAACATGTTTGCAAATATTGTCAAACTTATACTCTACATAGGAAGCTAATTTGTGATTGCGGAAAAGAATATACATAAGTATATTCTCATTATCAAAAACATTTAAGAAGTTCTTTACATAAACGTCTTTTGAAAATCTGTTTATAAAAATACCTGCCTATAAATAGTTACCATGTTTTTTCCTTATAAATGGAAAAGTCTTTGAAGCCTATTATTGTGCATCTTAAAAGTGCTCTGAATGCAATTAGTGTTCAGAAACTTAGAAATGCTTTAAAAAGATTAAATATCAAAAAACGAAATGTGAAAAAAGATGATTTAATTAAATCATTAATAAAATATATTAGAAAAACAGGTGAATATAAACTTGTTTTAGTAGATATTCTTGGAATAAATGTATCAAAATGTTTAGACAGAAAGAGGAAAATATTTGTTAATCATCCAGAAAAAACGAAAAGAATTAAAAAATTATTTGATTCTTTTACTTTAAAATTTAAAGATAATAAATTTAAACCAAGAAAGGAAAAGAAGATTAAAACAGCTATAAATCTTGAAAAATTATTTAAACCTGATTATGAAATTATTGAAACAAAAGGAAAATATATTTAAAAATATATGGTACATAGAAAGAATTATAGAGTAGGTGGTGTAAATATTAAACCTGAACAATATTTTGATATTTTACAAAATATATTTAGAAAAGCTATAGGTAAAATTCAAGGAAAAGTAGATATAATAGTATACAGTCCTAATCTCAATAAACCATTTCATGATAAAATGATGTCAACAAATGATGCTTATGAATATTATATATATGAATTATCTGATAAAATAGAATTAAAGAATTAGATATTACAGACTGTATATTTGATTTTAATGTGGTTGAATTACCTGAAGGAGGAAAACATTTAATAATAGTTAAAGAAGATGATATTGTAAATAAAAGAAGTACATGCCAAATAAAAAATAATGATAATATTTGTTTAGCTAGATCAATTGTAACAGCATTAGCAATTCAAAATCCTGAGGTTTTATGTAATAAATTAAACCATGAAAAAATATCAAAGAATGATATAACATATATTAAAAAAGGTAAAGTTTTACAAAAAACATTAGCTATAAAATTGCATGAATTATGTAATATTCCTTTTGAAATATGTAATTTAGATCATGTTAAAATATTTGAAGAATTTTTAGAAATTCAAATTAATATATTTTGTAGAGAGAATTTTAACGAAAGAATATATAGTGGTACTTATAAACCTACATGTATCTATATATTTAAAAATAGAAATCATTTTCATGTTATTACTTCTATTAAAGAATTTTTAGGTAGAAGAAATTATTGTGATTACTGTTAAATAAGTTATGATAAAAAAGATAAGCATAAATGTCCTCTTAAATGTGATAGATGTTTTACAACAGATAGCAAATATTGTAATAGTGATGAAATATTTTGTAAAAAATGTAATAGATTATTTAAAGGTAAAGTGTGTTTTATATACTATGAAATGAAAGATAAGAAAGGTATAAGTGTTTGTAATAGTTTATGGAAATGTTTAAAATGTAAAGGAATTATTAATCAATATGAGAGGAAATCAAAAGAACATAGATGTGATAAAAAAAACGATGTGAAAACCATTGGCAATGGGTTCTAAATGATCATAAATGTTTTATGAAATGTAAAGATGCAAAAAAAGGAGGTAAATGTAAAAAAGACTGTGTTAAAAATATTTCATTTAAAGATAAATGGTGTGAAAAATGTAAATATGAATATACTGAAAAATATTTCTTTTTTGATGTTGAAATGAAACAAGAAACAGGAATACATGAAGTAAATCTAGTTATAAATCATGGTTTTAATGGGGATGAAAATATATTTAAAAATGAAGATGAATATTGTGAATGGTTATTTGATAAAAAAACATTACGGCTATACAGTATTAGCACATTATGGAAAAGGATTTGATTTTCAATTCTAAGCTAAGTATTGTTTTAAAAATAAAATTGAAGTATTCACTCTATATAATGGAAATAAACTTAATTATATGCTAATTCCTTGTTTAAATATGAGATTTATTGATTCTATTAATTTTACATTAGTTCCATTAAGAGATTTTCCTAAAACATTTGGATTAGAAGAATTAGCAACAGGATATTTTCCTCATTTATTTAACACATTGAAAAATCAGAATTATATAGGTCCATATCCTAAAAAAATATTACTATGGTTATGATAGTATGACATTAAAACAGAGAGAAATGTTTAATAAATGGTATAATACTGTAAAACATGAAACATTTGATTTTAAAAAAGAATTCATTAAATATTGTATGCCAGATGTAGATATTTTAAAAGGATGATGTTTAGAATTTAGAAGATTATTTTCAGAAATTGCAAACATAGATCCCTTTAAATATGTTACATTAGCAGGTGTATGTATGGCTATTTACAGAGATAAATTCCTAAAAGAAAATACAATTGCTGTTCATGATGATATAATTCATAAAAATAAATATAGTAAAAAATCTATTGCTTGGTTAGATTATTTATCTCAAAAACATAATATTAATATACAACATGTTTTAAGTGGTGGAGAAAAGAAATTAAAATTAGGTAAAAAATATTATAAAGTAGATGGATTTTATGAAAATACTATATATCAATTTCAAGGATGTCATTGGCATGGATGTCCTAGATGTTATAGAGAATCAACTATAAATATTCAAAATCAAATATGTATGAAAGATTTATATAAATGAACAAAAAGAATAAATAAAAAGATAAAAGATAATGGATATGAATTAATTGAAATATGGGAATGGGAATTTGATAATAATAAGGAAATCAAAAAATATATGAAGACTGAATGGAATAGAGATTTTGTAGATCCTTTAAATCTTACAGATGCTTTTTATGGCGGTAGATGTGAACCAACAAAATTAAAATATGAATTCAAAGGAAATGGAAAAGGTAGATATATAGAGGTATGTTAATTATATCCAACTGTTAATTATTTTGATAATTATCCAATTGGTCACCCTACAAAAATATTTAATCCTAAGAAATATGATAAGAAATGGTTTGGATTAATAAAATGTAAAGTGTTACCACCTAGAAAATTACACTGCTGGACAATTGCTAAGGACGGATCATAAACGGCTATATAGCGCATAAAAAAGTAAGTGTGGTTGGATGCCAAGTGAAATAAAATAATGTCAGAATGCCAGGACACTACAAGAAAGGCAATTTATTGTGCTCTGAAATCCAGAAGGCTTTGGAACGTGTTCAAGGGACAAACAGGCCATTTTGTGCAGAATACGTAAACGTGAAAAAAATGCAATTACCGTCCGCAGGCGTTCCGGCGTAAGATGTCAATACGGGATATGGCCACCATGGAGGGCGATGCAAGATTGCACACGTCGTGTCATGCTTTGCACAACATTATCAAGCAGCTGTTGGGGTAATTTATCCCATTCCTCTGTCAGTGCAAGGATGAGGGTGTCCTTGTTTATTGGAAGGCATTGGCGACCAGCAAGACTCCTCCCCAAAGCATCCCACACATTTTCAATGGGATTCAGATCTGGAGAACGTGCTGGCCATAAGAGGTGTTCAATAGCCTCGCTCTCAAGACACTCCTGGACAGCGACTGTTCGATGACATGTTGCGTTGTCGTCCATGAAAATGAATCTATCACTGACAGCACCACGGAACATGCAAACATGAGGCAGCAGAACATCATTAATGTATCGTTGGCTAGTCATAGTCCCAGTTGGAAAAACATAGAGGGACGTACGGCCATTGATCATGATGCCAGCCCATACCATGACACTACATGTCGGATATCGGTCCCTTTCCCGTATGTCTGCTGGACAATATGCAGCACCACTATCACGCCAGATCAGTTGTCGTCGACAATCAGACGATAGACTGTATCTACTCTCATCTGAGAAGAGGACAGCAGACCAGTCGTTATCAGTCCAATTGCGATGTTGATGGCACCATTGCAAACGGGCGGTACGGTGACATCTGGACAATGGGGTGCGCACAACAGGACGGCGGGCGTATAGTCCTCCTTCATGCAAAGTCTGGCGACAGTTTTTCGGGAGATCCGCTTGCTAGTAGCAGCCATAAACTGATTTGCTACCTCACTAGCAGTGCTGCGCCGGTGTCTTTTTGTTGATAGCACTATGTACCGATCTTCTGCAGGTGTCGTACTGCGAACACGACTTCCCCCGTGACGTTTGCTGTACTCTCCATTTGTTTGAAATGATTTCCAAAGCCTTGAAACAACACTGTGGCTGACGTCGAACTCCCTGGCAACATCTGTTATTTTTCGCCCTTCTTCAATCTTGCCAATAATACGGCCACGCGTAAAATTATCTAGGTGATGTCGGGAAGACATACTGAAAATTGCAAGTTTGTCAATTGATTCTTTCCCTTTCAACTTTGCGTTTGAACAACAACGGCCAATGCGCGTCAAATCCTTTATATCTCTTATCAGCGCTATGACGTCACGAACAAGTTCGTCAATCCAAAATTTTCATGCGCACAACACGTCTTACTGTATCCCGCACTTATGCTAATTTCCACATTTTCCTGCCTTCCATTTTATGGTTGCTATCGTTGCTATTGTCATCCGTCCTTAGCAATTGTCCGGCAGTGTATATCATCCTGTGTTACAATATAAAGGCGAAAAATTAATATTCACTCTATGTAAATCATGTTCTCAAACTATAAAATGTAATCATTTTAAATCGAATCAAATTGCAGAAAAGAAAAGATGTAAAGACTGTTATGAAGTTAGAAATAAAGAATGTAATCATACTGAAAGATGTTTTATTGGTACTTGGACTACTGATGAAATAAGATTAGCACTTAAAAAATGTTATAAAATTTTAAATATATATGAAGTATGGAATTTTGAAAATAAAACAGATAAACTATTTAGAGATTATGTTAAAATGTTCTTAAAAATAAAACTAGAAGCAGATGATAAATTGAAAGAGCCTAAAGATTTTAAAACTAAAGAAGAATATAAAAAATATATTAATGAATATAAGAAAATAGTAAAAGAAAAATTAGATATAAATTTAGATGAAATAAAACAGAATCCTGGATTGAGATTTATAGCTAAAATATGTTTAAACTCTTTATGGGGTAAGTTTGGACAACGAAAAAATATGAAACAAACTGAATATGTAATGGAATCAGAAGATTTTTATAGAATTATATTGAATGATAATATTAAGGAATTAAACATGATGTTCATAAATGATGATTGTGTAGAAATGACTTATAAAAAGAAAGACCAATATGCCGAAAATAATTTTAATACGAACGTTTATATTGCAGCATTTACAAATAGTTCTGCAAGAATAAGATTATATAAAATGCTTGATAAATTAGGAGATAAAGTTATATATTATGATACCGATAGCATTGTATATATTGAAGATGGTACAAATAAAATATAAACAGAATGTATGTTGAGTGAATGGACTGATGAATTAGGAGATGATAAATATATGAAATCATGGATATCTGGAGCCTCTAAAGATTATGGATATATATTAAATGCTGGAACTGTAAAAGGAAAAGTTAAAGGATTTAAAATGAGTTATGAGAGTGAAACTGTTTTAAATTTCAATGAGAGAATGAAAGTAATATATGAAAACTGAATGGAATAGAGAAACAAGGTATTTAGATGTGGAAAGTAATCAATTTCAAATCCAAAAAGATAGAGATATTATGATTAGGAAAACAAATAAAAGATACATGTTTGGATTTGATAAAAGAAGAATTTTAGATGATTATAATACTGTGCCTTTTGGATATTAAATCTTATATTTTGATCTTTTAAATTCATTTATAAAAATAATTCTATATAAATGGATGACATTACACTGATTTTCAATTTTCAAGGATTTATTCTTCCTAATAAAAATATAATCAGACAGATAAGTTGATGTCATTTACGTTAACCTATAGGGGAAACAATTCAAGTATTTGAACCTCATTATACACTGACAGAAAAAAAATCCCAACACCAAGAAGGGATCGTGTTAGATAAACGACAGATGGTAGGCGGTGAGAGTACATCTGTAAGATGACGTCTATGCAAATTTCGCGCTCGGCGCATACGTGTGGCGCTAGTAGCGCCCCTCGGAACATGCAAAGCAGGTTTGCTGTAAATACGCGCTGTAGCGTTCGTGAGCGTTAGTTATCGTTGAGATTCGACGTAGTGTGTTGATGTTAGTAAAGAATGCCTTTAAGAAGACGAAGAAGCCATTATCAACAGCGCAGGGAGTTTGAACGAGGTCGTGTAATAGGGCTACGAGAAGGTGGATTTTCGTTCCGCAATATTGCAGAACGACTTGGCAGGAATGTGGCCACTGTGCATGATTGTTGGCAGCGGTGGTCAAGGGAAGGTACTGCCTCTAGGAGACCGGGTTCCGGCTGGCCACGTGGCACTACTGAGAGGGAAGACCGCCGTGTACGGCGTATGGCCGTGGTGCATCGTACTGCGTCTGCGGCAGCAATTCGAGCTGCAGTTGCCACCACAGTGACACAACGAACTGTTACAAATCGGTTACTTGAAGGACAGCTCCGAGCCAGACGCCCTGTAGCGTGCATTCCACTTACTCCAAACCACTGCCGTTTGCGACGTCAGTGGTGTCAAGCTAGAGCTCATTGGAGGACGGAGTGAAGATCTGTTGTGTTTTCAGATGAAATCCGGTTCTGCCTGGGTGCCAGTGATAGCCGTGTGTTGGTTAGAAGGAGGCCAGGTAAGCGCCTGCAAACAACCTGTCTGCGGCCGAGACACACTGGACCTACACCTGGAATTATCGTCTGGGGAGCAATTTCCTATGACAGCAGGAGCACTCTTGTGGTTATCCCACGCACCCGGATGTCACAGTTGTACGTCGGTCTGGTGATTCAACCTGTTGTGCTGCCATTCATGAACAGCATTCCAGGGGGTGTTTTCCAATAGGATAACGCTCGCCCGCATACCGCTGTTGTAACCCAACATGCTCTACAGAGTGTCGACATGTTGCCGTGGCCTGCTAGATCACCAGATCTTTCACCAATCGAGCACGTATGGGACATCATTGGACGACAACTCCAGCGTCACCCCCAAACAGCATTAACCGTCCCTGTATTGACCGATCAAGTGCAACAGGCATGGAACTCCATCCCACAAACTGACATACAGCACCTGTACGGCACAATGCATGAACGTTTGTGTGCTTGCATTCAACATTCTGGCTGTTACACTGGTTATTAATGTACCAGCATTTCACATTTAAAATGGCTCTTCTCGCGCTTACATTAAGCTGCGATCTTGAAATCTTAATCGATTAAATATGTTACCTATACAAATGTATTGCCGCCATTTCATTCCTCTACAACTACTTTTTCGTGGTGTTGGGATTTTTTTCCGTCAGTGTATATTAAATGGTAGAGAGAGAAGAATTATATATAAATGTACAAGAGATATTCATGGATTAAAATTTAAAAGATTTCCAGATCAAATATCTCTTTGGATAAGTACTGATGAGATTAAAAATTATATAAAACACTTGTATGAATATTATGGTGGTAAGTTTGCATATAAAGGAGGAATAATGGAAAAAGAAATATTTGATGAATTGGAAATTCTTTCTATAGATCTTGAATTAACTAAATGTGCAAAAATTTTAGGTACTGGATGCTCTATGTATAAATGTATGTTTTACAAGAATTGTATTTCAAAAAAATGAAACCTTATAAATGGATTTATTAGGAGATATGAGAGCTCTCAAAAATCGAATGATAATCGTAAAGGAATCAAATATAGTGATGATATAAGATGTTTATCTCATTTATGTGAAGATTTAATTTATGTGTGTAAAGATTATAATAATGAATATCCTGATCTTATTAAATTGATTGCTAAATATCTTAAAAAGATGCATAAACTAATTTTGAAAATAAGAACAAATGAAGAGGTTAAAAATAAAGGATTCGAAATATTTGATAAGATTACAAAAGAAATTACATCTGTGACAAATATGTTTTAAAATATTTATAAAAATGTTTCCTAATAAATGGATGAATTCCACAACATCAGATCATATCCTGAAACTTTCAAATTAAAGGATTTGAATACAGGGAAATATAAACTCATATCACTGAAAAAAATCCAAACAAAATTTGGAGATACAACAATTGCAAAATTAGAAGTTGATAATGAAGAAAAATATTATTTTCTTAAAAAATGTCATGGAAAACTGTCAGATAAAGCAATTAAAAAACTCAATAAAGGTAATTATGTTTTTAACTTTAAAGGCAAATTGATGATAAATATTATGATTAGGTGTTAGAAGAAAATAAAATTTAAATATTTTTTAATCTTCATCAATTTTTGTCTTTTTATAAGGGGTATCCATTTTGGGTGCCCCTTTTTTAATGCATTTTTTATTTTAAAATGTTCAAAAATGTCCACAAAAATGACTTAAAATGTGTGTTTTTATGATGCTCTAGTTTGATGAAAAACAGGGATAAAATTTCGTTTTTTAAAAATTTTATGTTTTTAACTGTTTTATGATCAAAATCGATTAAAACATGGTAATTTTTGACATAAAAATGCTTAAAAATGTCGTCAAATGTTCACAAAAATCGAATGATAAAAGTCTGAAAATTGATGGTTTTGAAAGTGTTTTATAGAATATGATGTGTCCCATAGTATGGGACATATACTACTGTCGTGTGATTATGCATCTTTTTAGAAGTGTTTGTGTTTATTCATTTTCTTCTCAGCAGAAGATGGAACTCTCGAATTTACAGAGGTTATGTTCCTGGTGTAAATATTCCCTTCCTTCTCAAGAAGAAAAAAATTTGGTGACTCTTTTAAGTGACTAAACGATCGCTTCTCACCCGGAAAACCAGATGGTTTGTGGAATGGCTCTTTTGTTCACAAAGTGAACTATTATTCTTCATATTGCCTTCAATCATTTTCATATATTCAGCAATTAAGTTCTTTCAAATATTAATATATGTCCACTAAAAAGAAGCCATCTTTATTGCAAAGGTATGTTTTGCCCTTTTTAGCGCTATTCTATTTTTTTAATCAAGACATCAGATATCTAAACAACATGAATACAATATTGAATATGAGAGGCAGCAGTTATGGGGACATTTTTAACGAAGCACTTCTCATACACGGCATATTAAATTTTCACGTTCTTATGGTAAAATATTGGGGAAACATCTGATAAATCTTAAAATAATTTTCTTTTGCAAAACAAAATATTTAGAACATCAGGCAAATACGTAATATGGAAACAAACTGGTGTTAAAAAGCCACTAAAAGTTTCCCATTGGGACCCGCAGGGAAATCTACTTAAAAATGGTTGCGTAACATTAAATAAAAGAAACATTATACATCTGTTTCGGTGCTGCCCCGGTGGCGCAGTGGTCTAAGCGATGGCCTCTGATCATTCGTCCGAACGGGGTCCGGGTTCAAATCCCGTAAGGCATGGATGTTGTGTTTGTCTTACGGCACTGGCTCTCTCCCTTCCCTGGAACCAGTGACCCTAAATTAGGGACGGCCGAATGCTTATAGCTCATTGAGTTGTTCACGGTGGTCGTTAAACCTCCAATCAAAAAAAAATCTGTTTCGCTTTTTGGGGTAAAAATGTAGAATTTAATTCGCAATTTCTGAATTAGATATGCAATTCGCTTTCCCTCTTTTACATGTTTTGGAAATTAAATATTGAAGGAATATTACCAAGTTTTAACCGCCTTCTATTTTTAGTGCAAAAATATTCAAAATCTTTCTCGTTAAAGTGGGCAGAACATATTCGAAAATGCACGTTGGGATGGAAATCATTGCGTTTCATTTTACAAAACCATTTCTTTAACAGTTTCGTCCTTTTCGTAGTTAAATAATGGAAAGTTATTCATTCTTCTGTACATTTTAGGTGACAAGATTTATTAGCACAACCATACGATGAGAAAAAGTTATGCATGTTGTACTAACTATGATGCAATACGAGCTGAATTAAGTCCAATGATTATGGGTACCAGAAGAAACACGATAACGATTACGACAAAATACCCAACATTTATTTCAGTGTTTCATAAATATAGTTGCTATCAAACTTGCCCCACCTAAAATAATGCTCTCCCACCCTAAGCCTCTCCTGATTTTGAAGTCCGTTAGGTCACTTATTTCGTCGTCACCCTGAAAGAAATTCTGCAACAAGACACTTTAAATGCACTTAAGCAGGACCTTGATGTTCTAAACAAAGCTATTACAACCAAAAAGTGATGGATACCTTTTCGTACTGCGACGTACGAAGCTGCATTAAATGCCACGTTTTTGAGCGTTGTGTTCACATTATTCTGTGCAACAACTGTATATATAGTAAATTAACAAGTTTCAGTCCCCTCAAAATCTGTAATGCCTTCCCCCGAAAAAACTCTCTGAATGCAAGGCTGACGTAGCGTGTCGTTATAATTATTACTTATGTAATTGGCTACAGTTATTGCTGAGCTTTTCATTTATATTATCAGTTCTCAGATTTCTAATATCACGTCACAAAATTAACTTTCAAAGCTATTAACAAGAGTATATAATTTTTAAATTCGTAGTGATGTAGTCGTGGAATGAATGGACCTTATTCACCTCGCATTGCATCATTTGAAAGCCTTTCCGTGGCCGAGGACCAACAACAGGATTCAGGAAAATTGCGATTTTCGTAAATTTCTTAACGACATGTCTAACTTTTGCTCATCGTATGGTTGTGCTAATAAATCCTGCAACCTAAATTGTGTAGACGAAAGAAAAACATTCTTTAATTTTCCTCTGAAACAGACGAAATTATTAAAGGAATGGCTGTGTAAAATGAAAAGCAGTGATTTCCATTCCGATGTGCACTCTCCAATATGTTCTGACCAAGGAGGTTAGAAGTAAGAGGAGGTGGCAACAGCCCCTCTCCCTGTGCTTCTGGCGTGACGCCACTTTTTATCAGCTGACTACTTTTTTTTTATTGGAGGTTTAACGACCACCGTGAGCAACTCAATGGGCTATAAGCAGTCGCCCGTCCCTAATTTAGGGTCACTGGTTCCAGGGAAGGGAGAGCCAGTGCCGTTAGGCAAACACAACATCCATGCATCACCGGGATTCGAACCCGGACCCCTTACGGACGAATGATCAGAGGCCAGCGCCTTAGACCACTGCGCCACCTGGGCGGCATCAGCTGACTACGCCAATGCGCCCAACCTAAGAATCTCCTGTATATCTCTATGGGGAAATCGCGATTTTGAACGGGTTTTTCGGACCCTTACTCTACCCATACAGGCATTAAAAAAATTGAGGCTGAAATATTCATTCCCGTAATAAAAAAATTCCAGAAAAGACAGGAAAATATGAGTTGGTATTTCTTTAAAAAAATGAACAAAATAATGATTTTTTGAGCGGAAGTGCATAGTGCGCATGGTTACTTACTGCCCATGTGCAAGTAACCATGTTTAAAATATAACCAAAAGCCTAATGTTAAGAAATAAGAAGTCCGAAATATTCCTTCTTTCCATCCTTGGTTTGCATGCGCTAAGCAAAACTGCTTAAGCCACAGGAAGTGACGTCACGTTCCCGAACTCTCGCAGCGCAGACTCCCACCCCCTCAGAGAGAGGACAGAAAAAGCTGATCTGTTTTGGCTTCACTCAAAACGGATCCCTTCACATCCTCTTCTTCTAACCTCCTTGGTTAGAATAGTACTTCTGGAGATGCCCTGAGTCTTTTAACCGTGAAGCCGCCAACTGAGGGAATTTGTCGTTGTTTACATGATATCTAAATAATTTCAACTGTATGTATTTTGGAGTAGGTGGCTTTTGGTTGCAGAAACAGTGTTAATATCAAACCGGAATGAATTATGCTTCTTATACGAGTGAAGTTTTAAATTTTAACGCTATGTTTTGTTTTGAATTCGCACTAACATTCGTGTATTTCAATTTAAAATAAAAATGGGAAGGAGTCTCAAAATAATTAAAAATTTTATAAAGTCAGCATTTTCTCACACATCGGCAGCAATTTACGATGCGAAATCGGAAACATTTGCGATGAAAGAAGCCGATTCGGCCAACACAAAGTGCATTGCAATAGCATTGAAACCACATGTATCATATAAGAGACTAGATTGGCAGAAACGCTGCTGACGCGTGTAAAGCATGGCACCATTATCAGCGGGTCAGGCAGCAACAATCCACGGCATTTCCATCACTGAGAAACACAGCAGCGTTGCAACTCATAAAATAGAAAATTTTATTCTTTAGTGATATGCTTAAAAACCACTTTCATTTACTGTAAAAATAATCATTTTCAGATATAAATAATATTCTTCTGAATAGTTAAAAAAATGAGAAGAATTATTACTCAGTACTGTTTGAGGGCAACGATCTAACAGCAAAACATTCACAGAAAACTGCTTACTCGCGATACGTCTTCCCGTCAGTCAAATAAGAGGGAAGGGTGCCTTCATGAATACTTTTGGAAGCTTCAATATTATAAAGTTTCAAACTTATTGTAATGTTAATAAACACTTCGCGCGGTCGCTTTGGCCCCATATGGATTTACACTACGTCGCTAAAAATAAATAACAGGTACTTACTTTTTCCAGTCTCCTGTAGTAGCATAAAAACAGAACAACTTCCAGTTTGTCTAGATTACACAATTTATTTGCCGCAGAAGTTCATTTCAAACGTTCTATACCTACACAATTTCAACAGAAATATGCGCTTCATAGATATATTTAAAATCTGTTAGTAAAACGGAACAAACAAACAAACAAAAAAGGAATTTATGCACAATTTAATAAGGAAGAACATGTCTACAAAAAAGAGTCTAAATACATTACTATTGCAGATAAAAAAACATGGCTAAATACATTATTTCTTCAAATATCATTTTAGCACTATGGTCAAGTAACAAATAGACATGGCATATTAACCTTAGTACCATCTGATGAAAAAATAAGTAAAGCTTGAGAGCTCAATCAATAACCAAAGCATGTGCTGTCTTATAAATTAATAACAATATGCAAACAAACTATATACAGTATACCATTTACGAAATTTTTTTTGAGGTTTAACGACCACCGTGAGCAACTAAATGGGCTATAAGCAGTCGCCCGTCCCTAATTTAGGGTCACTGGTTCCAGGGAAGGGAGAGAGCCAGTGCCGTAACACAAAACACAACATCCATGCCTCACCGGGATTCGAACCCGGACCCCTTTCGGACGAATGATCAGAGGCCAGCGCCTTAGACCACTGCGCCACCGGGGTTCATTGGCAAAAATATATTGAACTTTTAAGTAACTGAAATTTTGTTGCAATCTTCCCATTTATAACAGGAATTACTAAAAGACTGCCACTCAGCATCACTTAAGTGGTCTTTGTAGCACCAAATATTTCACATAAACAACTTACATTTTTGCAGCGCCACACATTTTAAGTAATATTAATAAACAATATGCAATTTTTAAAACTTTTTGTTAAACAAATGAGATGCATTATTCATATATTACTCGGATTACAAACTCTATGCACATTTTATTCACATGTGAGGAGCAAAGTTCCATTCTGATGACGGTAACCAAAGCACGATAATCAAATAATGTTAAATTTACTTAAGAAAGGAGGTGAAAGTTATGAAATTGAAGCATTTTGCAAGTTAAATAGTGTACATGCTAGAATAGTAACACAAGTCATAAAGGTAACACAGTTCTGTATCATGTGTTCATGAAGCTTACACAGTTCTGTATCAATTTTGTTACCTTTATGACTTGTGTTACTATTCTAGCACGTGTACTGTTTGACTTACAAAATGCTTTAATTTCATAACCTTCACCCCTTTCTTAAGTATATTAACATTATTTGATTCTCATGCTTTGGTTACAGTCATCAGAAGGGATCAGAATGCTCCTCACATGTGAATAAAATGTGCTTGGTTGTAATCCGAGTAATGTATGAATAATGCATCTCAATTGTTGAACAGTTTCAGCACATTACAATCGACTATATTCTTATGGTTATAACTTTTTGTTACTTAGTTCTATTTGTAAATATACGTTGCTAAAACAGTATAAAGTAATTAACCTGGAATTCTTTTTATTATCTCTAAAACATAGGATGAATCTTTTCTGACTACTATAATGATGGTATATTAATCTCAGTACCATTTGATGAAGAAATGAGTGAAGCTTGAGAGCTCAATCAATAACCAAAGCATGTGCTGTGTTATAAATGAATAACAGTATGTAAACAAACTATATATAGTGTGCAATTTTAGAAATTTTCATAACAGGTTCATTGTCAAGAAGATATTGAACTTTTAAGTAACTAAAATTTGGTTTCAATCTTCCTATTTATAAAATGAATTACTTAAAGACTGCCACTCAGTATCCCTTAAGTGGTCTTTGTAGCAATAAACATTTCACATAAACAAGTTACATTTTTGCAGTGACATTGTATTAATAAATAATATGCAATTTTTAAAACTTTCTGATACTTAGATCTATTTGTAGCAATATGTAGCTAATACAGTATGAAGACATATTAACCTAGAATTCTTTTTACTAAAACAAACATGACGCAGCCACTGTTTAGATGCATCTATTAAGAACAACTTACTGACTCGTAAAACAACAGATCAGTTGGTGAAATTAGCAACTGCACAACTATAACCACAGAATGGTAACCAGAAAGAGATTGTGGGAATGGTTAGCTTGTGTGTGGGGGGAGGGGGGAGGCCATGAAATGCAATATTAATATACATTATTAACAGAACATGATGTGCAGCTCTAGATCACACGTTACCCACTTGATTCACCAGCAGTAATTCTGGAAAATACCACAGCCTATTGTGAGCCACCAGCCCTACCAGACATGTACAGACATTACAAATGAATTAAACAACAGGTACTAAAATAAAACAACAGGTACACTTTTATGGGTTAGAAAAAGGGGGTGATCCACCCTGCTGGATCTACACAAAACATCTAATCACAAATCTGGAATTAAAAATGCTACAGACATGAAACCTAGAAGAAATCTATTACTGATTTTTAAAAATTATGCTGCGATTCAAAGACTGACGCACATGTGTCTTGTGCAGATTTAAATTAAATGACCTGGCTACAAAATGACATCTAATATTTAAGAAATTCCGAATTATTTTCTTTAAAAAATCATACTTATCACAATTAACTGTGCTAAACAAATCTCTTTCTGCTGCAAGAGTGGAAAAAATTCAGTCTCAAGTTTCAGGCCCAAACTAGATGTTATTTTGTTAACATCACGAAGATGACAGTTACATCTTAAAATTTTCTCGATAATCCTCACAGTTCTGACTAAGTCCTTTGATGGATGTGTAAGTCCACCATTATCTTTGATCATTATCAAAAAGTAATCAGATTTGAGTGCTTCACGACAAACATCACAGTCAGCTTGCAAAATATAATTTTTGGTCACAAAAACCACTAATGTATGCCAGCACATTATCCACTAAAGGAGAAAATTGCAGATGCTCCACATTTAAATAGCAATGATCATGTTCATATGATTTAAGAACTGATAATGCAAGTTTGCCTGGGCAATTATTTTCACCATCAATTACTCGTACACGGCTGATGTCAACCAGAGCTGTTGAATCTAATGGTACAACTGAACCATTTTTACTCGGTGTCACTCCACAGAGGCAAAGCAGTTTTTTATAAATACCAGAAAATTCTTTCGTTGTTGGGTTGTTGTTAAATCTTCCAGCTTGGCGTATAGAACCAAAAAATAGTTCCAAATGGTCTTGTAACCACTTGTAAGTCAACATGTATTTAAATAGAGAAACTGCATTCAAAAGATATGTTTCAACAAACCAGATGGTACTATCAATGTTGACTGTTAATCCTACGAATGAAGTTCTCCTTCTGCTTAAGTGGAGTGGTTGCCCATTAGGCATTTTAAGGGATATCAGGTAGCTACGAGCCTTTAACAAGAAAGATTTGACATATGTCCAATTTTTAGTTGAAATAGGTGCTTTCAAACCTTTGGCAAATGGACTCCTTCTGTTTAAAATATCAAATAAATGATCGACTATTTCTATAAACTCAACTGTGGCATCACAGTTTCTGAAAATACGGTATCCAGCTTTTTGACAGAATTTCAAAGCTGCGGCAACTGAAGAACTTAGTACTTGGCTGCAAAAATGAACATGTTCTTTGGTTAATTTATTGCCCAGTGAAAGGTTGTCAGATTCTTGTAATGCCTGTAGGGCTGTAATGTATTGCCATTCAATAAGTCCAGTATCAGATTTAAGAATTCGATAATCAGCAAAACAGTTTCTGACCAGTTTTATCATATAGCAGGTACCAAGGAACACAGGCCTTTTTATTGTAGATTCTTATTTCTGAATTGAAATAATGGTGTCTAATTTGCATCTAAATTTGCTAACATTTGTTGGTTGGATGCACATCCATCACAAATAAGCCCAACAAGATTTATACTACATTCGATTAGATACAGTAATGTTTCTTTTACCAAACAGCTTAACATTTTCCCTGTAATTTTTTCAATCAAAAAATATGATAATGGCATTTTCCAATTTCCTAAGACTCCAAACAGCCATAACAACCAAAGCCTCTGATGCAACAGGAACAGAATCACTCTCAAGAGTTCCAGCTCCATAACCTACTAGACCAATCATTTGTTGCTTGCTGTGGTCCCATTGAACATGTTTTTTGATGGCCATGCTATTCACCATAACAGTGCAGTACATAAATGATTGCTCACCATTTTCAACTTTTTGTTTGATGACATCGAACACTTGTTTTGAAAGGCCTGGATTACCATTGACACCTTCCATCCATCGTCTTAAGGTGCGCTTGCATAGCAAAGTAAGAACCTTGCGAACGTAATCATATGCTTTAGGGGAGTACAGATTCAAAGTACAAGCAAACTTTTTCACTTCATCAGAGTACTGACTTGGATGTTGTGGACTAAAAAGATCTTGCTGTAAGTCACTAAAGCTATGCTCAAGTACTAGTTTATGGTCATCTAGCAACAATTTCTGCTCCTGTAGTTCATCAAGTAGCTTATCAACTGTACATGATCTCCTATAAACCTTATTTGTTTCACTGCGTAGTTTTTTCTGATGACATTACCTCTCTCTTCAGACTGACTAAGCTGACGTTTTAAATGAGTTACCTCATCGGTTGCTATACAGTATGAGTGATCATGTGCAATGTACACACTTTTTACTTTAGGCTTAGGAATTTCAGTAGTGACCACCTGATTATTTTGTCGTGACATTATGTTTACAGGAATATTAAAAACTGATGGTATAGCATTATTTTTTAGTATCCTGCGCTGCAGAAGAACTTCAAAGTCTGCTGGAACAAAATGTTTTGAACACATGTAAGAGAACTGTGTTGGCTTCCAAACAGAGCCTTTCTTTTTGCCTTCTCTTTTTGTTGCAAGAGCCCATTCGTGTCTTAATTTCTCATTTTTAGGGAATCTGAAATTATAGCATAAAATAGTTTCTGAAAAATAATACTGTAACCAATCAATTTTCTCTAAATACAGCATTAAGTATATTAAAAATCTAATGATGCCAAGTATTCATCCGCCATCAACACTAAACAATATGCATAAAAAAAGTGTCGATTTCAAAATCTACAAAAAATAATAAAAATAAGCCAGCTGAACATATGGTAAATGATTTTTTTCACTAAAATAATGAATATTATCCAGCAAAATAAAAACTTTATTTCGTCGTTCTGCTAAAGTGGTACTGAAAATTTACGTTGTTTTACTTATCAACCAGACATTTCATTCCCAGCCGCCAGCAAAAAAAATTACTTAGAAATTTCCCCCCATAATGAGCAGACTTCTATCAGAGTAGCACAACCGTAAAAAAAAACTGCTAGGAGCACATTGGAGCATAGAGAACATTTGGTGATGCTTTTCACTTGTGTGAAGAAGCATATACCCTGAAAAATGACCTTTAGAAGCGAATTGTTTGGAACATACGTCACTTTCCTGAAGTTTTTCACCTAGGTGAAGAAGCATATGCGGTGAAAGATCAATTTTATGAACAAATTGTATTGAGCATTCATGGTGATGGAAAGATGTTTTAATTTTGTGAAGTGGCATTTCTTGCATTAAACCTTTTATAAAATAACTGTCAATATTTTGTTCGAACTATTGCAATGTTCATTTACAAACTGTAATTAATAATAATTAACTAGACTTTAACGCTATTTCTAATTAACAGGTGGTATATTCCACTCAGATAAATCTTACACACTACCACTGGGTCAACTTCATACTGGACAGACATCTTAAAATTTGTAAAACTGACTACAAACACTCAACTGTGAAGGGATATCCCACTCTGTTTGCTCTTTTCATTATCACGAGCACTGCAATTTATCGCCGAACATGCTTTGACCATATTGGATATCTCATAACATACATAGATATCACAGAACCATGCACAGCCCTTTCTCAAACCGTTCAAACTGACCCGCTCAATGTGGCTCATTGATGTCACATCGTAAGAGTGTTACACAAATAGTGGGCAGCCAATCTAGTCTCTTATATGATATCTGTGATTGAAACCTATCAGCTTTCCCACACTTTGACGGTGCCGCCCCGGTGGCGCAGTGGTCTAAGCGATGGCCTCTGATCATTCGTCCGAACGGGGTCCAGGTTCGAATCCTGGTGAGGCATGGATGTTGTGTTTGTCTTACGGCACTGGCTCTCTCCCTTCCCTGGAACCAGTGACCCTAAATTAGGGACGGGCGACTGCTTATAGCCCATTGAGTTGCTCACGGTGGTCGTTAAACCTCCAATCAAAAAAAAAAAACACTTTGACGGCTGTTGATCACGGTTATAGTTTTTTTTAGGTTTAATGACCACCGTGAGCAACTGAATGGGCTATAAGCAGTCGCCCGTCTCTAATTTAGGGTCACTGGTTCCAGGGAAGGGAGAGAGCCAGTGCCGTAAGGCAAATACAACATCCATGCCTGACCGGGATTCGAACCCAGACCCCTTACGGACGAATGATCAGAGGCCAGCGCCTTAGACCACTGCGCCACCGGTTATAGGTTTCAAGGCAAAGTGGGTACTACTCAAGGCAGTGGCGGCTCGTGGTTGAAAAAATAGGTGAAGAGCTACCAGAGCAATATGAAAAGATATCTACTGTCTTCAATGAAAATCACTATATGAGGACTGACCTATTTTTTGTATATTAGATCAATTCTTCTTTCTTTTAAAGCTGAAAATTTGTCGATTATGTCGTCATAGAATGGTTGTTTCTTCGTGAGCATCAATTAAAATATCTTTCTGAATAGAAATATTTGCCAAAGAAGCAAGTCTGTCTTGAGAAATAGTGTTTCTTCAGTAAGTTTGTATTCTTTTAAGGTAAGAAAATCTTCTTTCCACTGACACACTTGTAGATGGAATGGTTAAAATGAGGGCAACCAATTTATAAGCTTCTGTAAAAATGTCTATCTTCATGAAGCACTTGAAGAAATTCTTGAGTCGATATATTCCTTAATTTTTCGTTGGCATATACAAGACTCAGTTCATTTTTAAGGCGCTGGAATTTATTAAATATTTTTCCGTAAAAATGTAGATTTTCAAAAGCGTGAGAGGGAAAGCTTGAATTAAATTGTTCAAATTTGGTTGCGTCAGCAAGAAAACAAATTGAAGTTTTTCACAGTCTTGAAATCTTATATCCATTTCCATTAGAATGTGGTCTAAAATTTCCAAATATGTGGTCTAAATTTTCAAAATTATAAACAATTGTTTATAATTTTGAAAAATTGTTTCTTGTGTAAGAGCAGCATATTGCCGTTTAGATCTGCTTATTTCTGTGATTTTGCTAGCTTTTCCAAACAGTGTTTCAAATACTTCATCGTTTCTTTTATGACTCAAAATTTCACGTTTTTTTTTTAATTTGAGTTACACAGTTGTTTATGTCCAGTGATTTTTTCTGCAAAATTTCGAATAACAGATCGGTGGGGAAAAAAATTTCATTAAATACTATTGCCAAAAATGTAAATTCAAAAGTGTTCACATCGTTTAAAAACCCCTTGGCAAGTTGAATTGAGTTTTTGTCTGATTGCTCATTGTTTTCCAGAAATTCGAATACTTCCTTCAATTTATCTCAATCTTCAACATCTACACTTACTAACTTCGAAGTGGAGAACCATCGAGTTTCTGCTATGGTTGGTATGCGTGTTGCGGTTGTATATGTGAGTGTATAAGATCGCTTCACTGAGGGGTGGAAAAACGAAGGAATTCCAGTGAGGCTTACGTACAATATATGAGGCTTACGTAAAATATATATGAGGCTTACGTAAAATATATTTCTGAAAAACTCTGCTGTAATACAAGGTTCAAACGATGTGCTAAGCAATGAACAAAAATAGCTTGAGAAGCTTTATCCTTGATTTTTTTTTCTGGAGCCCATTCAAGTGTCCAGATATTACACTTGCCCCATCGTAACATTATCCTATTAATTTGTGTTGATAATCGAATTGTCTAGCATTTTGTATAAAGCTTCTGACGTTCGATCTCCACTCACGTCGTGGAAACCCAAAAATCGCTCAGCCAATACACCTTCCGAATCAACAAATCTTATTATTAAAGAGCACTGAGAAGCCTGATTTATGTCTGTGGTGTCATCTACTTGAATAGAAAAGCATTGAACTTCATTTATTTTATTTTTAACGTGATCGTTTATATATTCAGAAATACATTCATGTATTTCATTTTGAATAGTTTTTGAGTCACCTGTGAAGACATTTTTTATCTTTTCGTATTGATTTTGAATTTCTAAAGGACTTCTTGATATCAACAATGAAAGTAATTCCTTGAAATTTCCACGATTTATCGAGTCCATGCTTTCGTCATGGACACGGAATGCTAGTTCTTGTTTGCTCAAATATAATACTACACCAATCACTGTCTGCATGAAAAGTCTATTTAAATGCATCGGCAATGGTGTTCTGATTTTTTCAAAATTCCTTAGCATTAACTCACATTTAAGGTGTTCGCTAGAATCACCATGTTTATGAAGTGAGCGTGTTATATTTAATAAATCTGAGATTCCGTTTTTATTCCACGCCGAATGTTTATTACTAAAAAGTAAGCAGGGCCAACAAAATAATTTTTGTAACACAGAAGTACTACAAAGCCATTTATATTCAGTAAACCAACAATTTTTAAAATTTATTGTAAGATTAACCGCTCTTCTTGATTTCTTTTTTGGCAAAAATTGTCAGTGAATCCGTCGGTCATCCTTGAAGTAATATTTTGGGTAATTAGAACAAGTAAGTAATATTTTGTGTTATTTTGTTTCCGAAAGGCTGCCTATGTGATTCTTACTACCATCGCCGTTAGTTATAATGACGTCTCTTTTATCTTGATCTTTCCACCAATTAAATGGAGTTTGTAATAAATTACAAACAATGTCGTTCGCAGGATACATACTTTAATTAAAACTATCACTAACTCTTAAACTGCACAGTAAACTACAGTCACAGCTAAACTTTTTGACAAATAATCACAAAGCACGAAAAAACAAATCCCTTTTGGAAAGCATGTACCACAGCACTGCAAGATACCCCCGTTTCACCGTGATCTCCTTCGAAGGTCACGATTCCATCTGCAGAGCTTCGGCGCCGAAAGATAAAACGCTTCACTTGCGCGCCAGATAGGGGAGGTTGACATCACGGTTACCATAGCAACTCGGTCGAAAGCTGCAGACTTCCAAGGGTTTTCATTTCGGCTCTTCACTTACACTGTTTTGCGTATGAGGACTTGTTTTCCGTATTGAATGCGCTATGTGAATTGATATCTAATCAACATTTTGAGTACTTTGTAACACAATAGAGACAAAAAAGAATATATCATACAAATTACTGAATAAAACTTTATTTTAAGTAAAATAGGTGAAGAGGCACTTCACCTACTTCACCTGAAAAGCCGCCACTGACTCAACGAGGTTAGAATAAATGAAGTAAGGATGACGTCACAAACTTGAAGCACTTTGAGCAGACGAATTTAATGCTCAAACGTCTCACCAACATGGCGGCAGAGGCTGTGACGTCATGATCATGACGTTAGGGTTTCCTTTATTTGAGGTTTAACGACCACCGTGAGCAACTCAGTGGGCTATAAGCAGTCGCCCGTCCCTAATTTAGGGTCATTGGTTCCAGGGAAGGGAGAGAGCCAGTGCCGTAAGGCAAACACAACATCCATGCCTCACCGGAATTCGAACCCGGACCCCGTTCGGACGAATGATCAGAGGCCATCGCTTAGACCAATGCGCCACCAGGGTGGCAGACGTTAGGGTTGCTTCACTTTGATTACACGAGGGAATGGCTGGCCCTTTTTTTTTTTGATTGGAGGTTTAACGACCACCGTGAGCAACTCAATGGGCTATAAGCAGTCGCCCGTCCCTAATTTAGGGTCACTGGTTCCAGGGAAGGGAGAGAGCCAGTGCCGTAAGGCAAACACAACATTCATGCCTGACCGGAATTCGAACCCGGACCCCGTTCGGACGAATGATCAGAGGCCATCGCTTAGACCAATGCGCCACCAGGGCGGCAGACGTTAGGGTTGCTTCACTTTGATTACACGAGGGGAATGGCTGGCCCTTACTCCATCTATTCTAACCTCCTTGATTGTCCCTTACTGTTGCCTAATTTTTACAATCCTAACGGCATGGAATCTGCCGAGCCGCCAGGTGGCGCATTGGTCTAAGCGATAGCCTCTGATCATTCATCCGAATGGGGTCCGGGTTCGAATCCCGGTGAGGCATGGATGTTGTGTTTGTCTTACGGCACTGGCTCTCTCCCTTCCCTGGAACCAGTGACCCTAAATTAGGGACGGGCGACTGCTTATAGCCCATTGAGTTGCTCACGGTGGTCGTTAAACCTCCAATCAAAAAAAAAAAAGAAAAAAAAAGAAATTAATTTCTTAGAAGAATAAATCAAGGTTGCAGAAATATACAAAGACAATTTTGTGTTTGATGTTTATTTTTCATGAGGAAGGAAAGCATCGCCGTTAGTTATAATGACGTTTTTAATGTAGCATTTCTCGTACACGCTATATTAAATTTTCATGATCTTATTGCCAGACATTGGCGAAGTATCTGAAACATAACATTTAGTACCTTGTTTTGTAAAACAAAAACATTTAAAAGCTCAGACAAATACGTAATAAGGAAACAAACTAGGGTTCGCACGCTAGGCAATCTGCTTAAAAATTAAATGAATGCGTAACATTAAATAAAAGAGAAATCATAGATATGCTTGTTTTATTTTTTGAGGAAAGTAGAACTTAATTCGTAATTTACCGATCCAAATATTCCATCAATTTTCGCCTACCTTTTTTTCCTTTTTTGAAATTGAAATTCGAAGGAATACTACGAGGTTTCAACTGCCTTTGATTCGTAGTGTCATAATATCCAAAAACTTTATCGTTAAAGTGGACAGAACATATTGGAGAGTGCACATCAGAATGGAAATCACCGCTTTTCATTTTACCAGCCATTTTCTTAAATTTCGTCTTTTTCAGCGGAAAATTAAAGAATGTTTTTCTTTCGTCTACACAATTTAGATTGCAGGATTTATTATCACAACCATACGATGAGAAAAAAGTTATATACATATTTAATAAATTTACGAAAATCGCGTTTTTCCTGAACCCTTGCAACGTAACGCCATGTTAAGCAATGGGAAAACACATGTAAACAAACTCTTGTTGGTCCTCGGCCACGGAAAAGCTTTCCCATGATGCAATGAGAGGTGAATAAGGTTTATTATCAAGGGCATCTCCAGATATCTTAGCCGCCCCGGCGGCGCAGTGGTCTAAGCGATGGCCTCTGATAATTCGTCCGTAAGGGGTCCGGGTTCGAATCCCGGTCAGGCATGGATGTTGTGTTTGTCTTATGGCACTGGCTCTCTCCCTTCCCTGAAAGCAGTGACCCTAAATTAGGGACGGGCGACTGCTTATAGCCCATTGAGTTGCTCACGGTGGTCGTTAAACCTCTAATCAAAAAAAAAAAAAAAATTATCTGAGCGTCTAAATGTTTTCGTTTTACAAAACAAGGTACTCAATTTTATGTTTCGGATATTTCGCCAATGTCTGACAATAAGAACATGAAAATTTAATATGACGTGTACGAGAAATGCTACATTAAAAACTTCATGATGACTAACAGCGATGCTCTCTTGCGTCATACTAAGTAAACATCGTACACAAAATTGTCTTGGTATATTTCTGCAACCTTGATTTGTTCTTCTAAGAAATTAATTTCTTCTTATTCGCCCTGTAGCTCTATCACTTCCTGGGCAAAATCCATGATGTTAGGATTGTAAAAATTAGCTAACAGTAAGGGATAATCAAATAGCGAAAACATTGAATCAGCAGCCCTGTTGGTTCGCAGAAATCAACTTCTGACGTCACATGAATAAGGTCCATACCATCAAAATACTTGCCAGTTCCTTACTTAAGTAAGTTTGCTTTAGTAGAGAATAGAAAAAAATTGTTATAAACGGTTTAAGGATAATTATTATCATCCTAAAGAAACAATTTTCAGGGTTTTGGAAAGTTGGTAATTTGTATCCCTAGTTTGTGACCTTCGACATCTTTAATCTACACATCCAGCTTCTTGTATGGAATATCATGTGATCGTGGACTCAGTAAGGTTTGTCGGAGCTTGTCCAGTACAACAAAACGGTGAATTTTAATGTGTTGTTGCCAGATTAATAGCAAAATGGCCGCACTTAGCTTGGCCGGTTGTGTTTACTTATTGTAAACGTGTCTTTGATTTAGAACATTTTTAGAACAAGTAAGTAATATTTTGTGTTATTTTGTTTCCGAAAGGCTGCCTATGTGATTCTTACTACCGATAATCTGGATATATAAGAACATTCATTTTTTTTTTTTAATGCTGGGACTGAGGGGAAGCACACCTTTTTTGTTCGAATTATTAACACTGATGATTTATCAGAACTTTTCCTGTAGTTATTTCTCCTTTTATGAAAAGCTCGGCCGTGCTAAATCTTGCAGAACCAACATCAATGTTTTCGTGGTGTAAAATTTTGTTTTCTAACGTTGATGTCTGTAAGTATCGGTGTGTTGGTTCTGTTAAGAGCGGGAAATTTTATTTTTGAATTTGGGAAGTCTGGGGGCTGTTATGCCACAACATGTGTATTTCAGTTTTTCGAGTATCGCCATTGGTTAAGGTCGAACCATATATATTTTATTAATATTCATTTACTAATAGTAATTTTGGGCCGTGGCAGATATCCCCCTCCCTTGCACCTGCAGTTAGAGTAAACAGAGTAAGTAACTTCTCATTCATCACAGAGACCAAAAGTGTTGACCAGTATTCTAATAAATCTGGTTTTGCCAAGATTTATCCAAAAATGAATTAATGCCTAAAACAAGATTTAGGAGGCAAAAATTCTTTTGTGTCAAATTGGGAAAATTTTGAGTGTTTCAGAATGGCATGTATGTAAACTTTAGCATCATTTGTTTAGTTACTATAAGAATTGCATTAGGAACCCTGATAATTTGCCCTTCATAAGGAAATAATAAATGTGTTCATTGTAGAATTCATGGTATTGAGATAAAAGCTTATCAGGTATTCCTAAACTCAGGTGATCAGTCAAAGAAAATCTTCATAGATGACCATTCTTTAAACTTTGAAATAGAATATTTTTTTCCAAATTATTCCAGGCAAAAATAATTACCAGATGAGTTACAACTTCTCATGTTGAATCTTTTTTTAATTTTTTTCTGGTGGTTTAACTACCAATGTGAACAACTTGATGGACCATAAGCAGTTGTCTGTCCCTAATTTAGGAGCACTGGTTCCAAGAAAAAGAGAGAACCAGTGCAGTTAGACAAACACAACATCCACGCCTCACCAGGATTCAAACCCAAACCCATTTCGAACAAATTACCAGAAGCCAGCACTTGGTAATTCAGCTGCCATTAAACCTTTTGACTCATGTTATCTTGTGGACTTTGAATAGCTGGTAATAATTTCAGTTGGAGAAAACTAAAAATTATTTGTTTCATTCTAATGGAAAACAGTGTTGTGTATTTTTGACAAATTATTTATTTTGGACTCTTTCCAATTGAAAATAATTGTCAGATTAGTGGAAAATGTTCTGCATTTGCAAATGTTGATAGCAGAAATGAGTTTTATGTATTTAATACCTGTAGTAGTGTTTAAGCATATAATGATGCATTTTGATCAGTTCTTTTGAACAAACTATGCCAGCCAAGTTCTATCATAATGATATTTATTTTCTTCTTTCAATGTTCCTTAGAAATCTTTCCTTGAAAAGTGATTGTTTCTAAGTAGCTGCATGAAATACAGTAATTTCAATTTCAGGCTTCTATGGCATATTAGCTTTGTTAAAATGTTACCATGAGCTCTATCTTTTAAATCACAGAAACTATAATTTGTGACATCTTAAAAGCTAAAATTATATGAGAAAATATTTCAAACTTCATCATACTTTTTATGTGCATATTGAAGTTGTGTTTGGAAAGCATATTTCTGCATGATATTGTGCACACAGTTGGCAAGGTCCATCAAAATATTTTTTGTGGCACTTCAAAGAAAGTATGTTAAAACAGCATATTTTAGAGGGAGAAAAAGGTGAACCATAAGAATAGGTTTTGAATCACCTTTTTATTGTTAATCTTTTTTAAAAAAATCAACTTGCTTTTAAACTGTTCAGTCATCTAGTGCAGCAGTTAAAAAATTATGATACAAGGGTGATTAGTAGAATTTTAAGTGGACTATGAGCTCTATCTTTTAAATTTTAGACAAAATAGTGTTTGCCAAAAGCACCTGTGAAAGACTATATCAAATTTTAGACAAGACAGTGTTTGCCAAAAGCACCTGTGAAAAATATAAGTATTTGTGAAATCATTTAAATTAAAAATCAAAAGAAAAACTCACTGTTATAGTTCACAATTTTGCATATATTTAAGGCACTGCATATTATCCTTTGCCATTGTATGGACTAGTGGCTACTATATTATTATTTTTTTTTTTAAATAAAAAAAATTCTTCTTGTGCTTTTATGAAATTTTACATTGCTGACTGACAAATAATTTTTTTTTCAATTTGAAAAGTTTTTTTTTTTTATTATCACTCATCCAAAACCTCTTTGAATGGGAAAGAACTAGCTGTTGACACTTACAAAAGGACTTTCCTTGGTATGTTCTTGAAAATAATTGCCACTCCCTTCCATGGATTTATACAAAGAGTAGTTTTTACAGAAATGGCAGGTATTAGGCACACCTTTCTTTAAATTATTTAGAAATACCACTTGATTTTTTAATGCAAAAGGGCCGCCTTGTGGCTGGTTCAAATCCCAATGAGGCGTGGATGTTGTGTTTGTTCTATGGCACTGGCTCTCTCCCTTCGCTGAAACCAGTGGCCCTAAATTAGGGATAGGTGACTGCTTATAGCCAGTTGAGGTGCTCATGGTGGTCGTTAAACCCCTAACCAACAAAAAATAAAAATAAAACAACAACCCAAAAACAGGAATCTAAAGTATAACCCATCCGTTTCTTTCAAGATGGGTTTTCCCCCTGCCTGAACTAAAATGCATATTCTTTCATTCTTTTTACTGAGAAAACTTAACACATTTTATGCATACATGAGATTCTTCTGCGCATTCGCGGAATTCCGCTTTTTTGTCATCATTTGGGTCATTCTCGAGATTGATGCAGAACTGAAGAGAATGGGGGGGGATAGTTTTCCGTCTGGGAATGCGCACATGGTGTTTTGTCTTTCAAAACTTCTGAAAATGGAAGTTAAACGAAGTAAAGATTTTTCTATCCAGTATTGTTGTTAAATATCATTTTATTGCATAAATGTTAGTATTTCAGCATGAAACTATGCCCAACGATTTCCGAAAATGTAAGTTAATACGGCGAAAAAATTTCCCTGTTGTGTATAAGCATGAGATTCTTCCGTGGATTTGAATAATTCCGCCATTTCCATTATCATTTTGAGCATTCTCGAGATCAATGCACAAGTGAACAGAAATTTTGGTGGGATAATGGTGGGAGAGGTTTCGTTTTCCGTTTGACGACAAAGTTTTGTCTTTTGAAACTTTCAAAAAATTTAAGTGAGAAACAGCGAAGTTTTCTCCCATAACCATATTTTTTTTTCTCTTGCGATGTTTCTTCTGCCTAGTATTGTTCTTAAATGTCCATCTATATTCCACAAATACTGCATTTCAGTTTTAAAAGTTGCCGAAACGGAAGTCGGTCGAATCCAAGATTTCTCTCGTAATCGTATTTTTCTCTTCCCGCGATGTTCTCACTATCCTGTGTTGTTTTTAAATGAAACTTTCCCCCATAAATACCATTAGAGTGAACAATTCCATGTAGCTCATGCTGTGTTATATTCACATTTTCTTGTTGCGCGCTCTGATTTTTCACCTGGTTAAAAAGTTCAGCTTTTTTGTTCCTTGGTCAGTCTCATGTATGTTTATGTTAATATTACTTAATTGTGAAGTATTCTTTCTTCAATAACTTTCAGGTGGCCAATGTAATAAAGTAGATGATGCAGCGCCCCAATTATTGGCCCCGAAGTTCTTATAATCCTAGAGGTAAGTACTCTGTTTCTTGTAGCATTGTATTAGTCCCTCATTTAGATGTGGTCATTCTTGTGGCTCTTATTCCTTGATTTAGATTTTTGCTGTGATGCCTCACTATTTCAGTTCTACATGTGTAAACAGTTAACTGTCTTATCTTTGATCTTCCTTTAGTTTGTATGGTGTGAGTTCCATGTTTGTTACTCCATGTATCATACGTCAGCGGCGGCTCGTGCTCCTGAGAATGTACGTGCTGCAACTGACCTATTTACACGTGGTCTGCGCCCCCCACGCCCCCACTTCCAGTAAAGGCCTTACGAATTGGGCAATGCGATCATCTTAATCATCGGGAAAAATACCCGAGAACAGATTTTTGTAATTACGTATAAATTAATATGATTATTCATTTTGCTCACTTTAGCATTAATGGTTAAATTTGTAATCTTATATTCGACAGTATTAAACCTAATATTTTATGGAATTATACAGCTTGATTAATCTGTCCCAACTTAAGTTGTCTGGAAAACATTATCAGATGTTGATCATCTTGGAAAATAGCCGCCCCAGTGGCGCAGTGGTCTAAGCGATGGCCTCTGATCATTCGTCCGAAAGGGGTCCGGGTTCGAATCCCGGTGATTCTCTGCTTTAGAAGGCCTAACATCGGAAGAAGTGGATATTTCTGAAGTTAACAGAAAAGTAACCAAAGCTCTTATGGAAACAGCAACAAAATTAGCTGGGTCTAAGAACAAGTTGCATGTGAACAAATTATCAGGAAAAACCAAAATGTTGATGCAAAAACGAAGAGAGATGAGGGCAACTAAAGAAGATGTGACTTCCAAAGTGGAATACATAGAGCTATGCAAGACAGTACGAAAAAATATCACTGAAGATGTAAGGAAATTCAACTGTGAACTAGCGAGGAAAGCAATTGAAAACAACCAAAGCCAATAGCAAAGGGACATCTCAGTAAGGGAAGAAAACAGATTATGGCACTGAGAAAAGAAGATGGTTCTGTAACAAGAAATAGAGGCGAAATTTTGACAAGAGTGAAAGATTTCTACTCCAAATTATATGAAAGGGATGATACATGTACACCAGACATCATGAAAGGTACCAGAGTTCTTCCAGTCCTCCCAGCAGAAGTTGCACATGCAATCAAGAACATGAAGCAGGGGAAAAGCTCCAGGAGCAGATGGAATTACTGTAGACATCGTACAAGAAGCAAGTGGAGAAATCGAAACAGTTCTCGCCCAAATTTTCACTCGATGGCTTAATGAAGGGAAGATTCCTGAGGATTGGAACAATGCTACAATGATCTTGCTACATAAAAAAGGTGACATTGAGGATCTCGGGAACTACAGACCTATCAGCCTCCTATCAGTGGTTTATAAAATCTTCGCTAAAGTTCTTTCACACTGCTTGAAGGTGACACTGGACATGGCTCAACCGAGAGAACAAGCTGGATTCAGGAGTGGCTACAGCACAATAGATCATATCCACGTATTGAGAGAACTAATTGAAAGAGCGAGGGAATATGAACTTCCATTGTGCATGGCTTTTATCGATTATGAAAAAGCCTTTGATTCGGTGAAACCAGCAGTTACAATGGCTCTGAAATCCTGCAGTATTGAAGATGCATACATTAATATTATTAATGACATCTATGAAAATGCAAGTGCAAAGATTCGGCTGTTTGAAAATACAACACACACAAAAATTGGAAAAGGAGTAAGACAAGGTGACACCATATCTCCGAAGCTCTTTAATGCTACATTGGATATGTTGATGCAAAAACGAAGTCTTTCAATCACTGAACTGGGAAAACAAAGGGATAAAGATTAATGGAGATTATCTAACCCACCTTCGTTTTGCTGATGACATAGTCATATTTGCAACTACCCCATCAGAGCTGCAGAGTATGATCCAGGAACTTGCTGACAAGAGTAAAGAAGTGGGATTAAAAATGAACTTTCAAGACAAAAGTGATGTTCAATGCTTTTACAAGAAATGAAGATTTATCGATTGATGGAGAAAAGCTGGAGATAAGACACATACGTTTATCTTGGACAGCAGATATCAAGTGAGGGTCACATTGGTGAAGAAATTAATTGGCATACAAAACTTGCCTGGAGAGCTTTTGGAAGAAACAGCATAATTTTCAAGAGCAATATGCCATTATGTCTTAAAAGAAAAGTGTTTGATCAATGCATCCTTCCAGTGCTTACGTATGGTTCATAGACGTGGACCTTAACTAAAAGAGACATACAAAGGCTGCAGACAACTCAAAGAAGCATGGAGAGGTACATGCATGGTGTAACCAGGAGAGATAAGAAGAGGAACTCGTGGATCCGAAAAATGACAAGAGTGGAAGACATCATGATCAGAGTTAAATCCCTGAAATGGCAATGGGCTGGACATACTGCCAGAAGGACAGACCATCGATGGACAGCCGAAATTTTAGATTGGATTCCAAGGGACAGGAAAAGACCCAGAAGAAGACCACATGGAAGATGGGTGGATGAAATTCAAAAGTATGCGGGAGTGACATGGAGGAGACTGGCACAAGACAGACCGTTGTGGAGGAAACTTGGGGAGACCTTCGTCCAGCAGTGGATTGATAATGGTTGACAATGATGATGATATATATATATATATATTTGAAAATAGGCTTTTATTCAGTTTCATATTTTTAATACGAAACTTTTTTACGCTGTGCTTCAATATACAATCAATCACTCTTGCAACTTTATTTTTTGCAATTTTTAATACACTTTTGAAAGCTTAAATATGAATTAATTATATGCATATTTATATATGCATATAATTAATTCATATTTTGTATATAATTAATTCATAATTAATTCATATACAAGTAGAGTTTATGAAATGCGAAAAAGAAAAAGGGTCATTCTGCATCAAATCAACCAGTGACTGTTGCTTCACATTTTAAAATATTTTTTATATTTTGTATACAATATTCCCAATATATATATTAACACTTAAAAAAATTATGTATTTTTTATAAGCCTTTTTTTTTTCTGGCGGCCATTTTTCTTCGGCTTCACATGGCGTTTTTTACCAAAATCATGGTTTACGTAAAAATTAATAACTTCTTTACTACTAGAGCTATCATGTTCAAATAAAGATCATTCTTTTTTACATGAAATGTTCTACAGTTTTGACCAAGAATGCTTTTTAGGTACCTCTTGTGAAAAGATATAAAATGACCCTTACAAAATGTTTAATAATTTCGTCCAAATTGCTGGCTTCAGGCATAATTTTTTTTAAGAATGGTAAAAGTCTCAAACTTCAGACTTTGTACGTTTACATGTAGATAGTTGGACTATTCACAAAATTTGAAACATGACTCTCGTCCTTTTTTTTTTTTTTTTTATAGACCAAACATAGTCCGGACCTTAAAAGTGTCACTTCTTTTAGGCCTAATATCTCGAAAGGTACAGCTCCTAAAATTCTAATATTTTTATACAGCAATGTGGTCTTAGGGGTAAACCTGCAGTAAAAATTTTTACTTGTAGACGCAAGTAGTTTTAAGGCTGTGCTACATCAAAATAACGGAAAAATACGACCATTTTTATTTGCGAACTTGTGAGCCAGAGTTGCTTTTAAATCATCTTAAATATGTAAGGGAAATTATAAATGGTACAGTAACATTTTATTATTCATTGAAATAAAGAAATATAAAAAAACACAAATAAGATAAGCAGCAAAATAAATTTACCTGATTTTGAGTGCATGGTTCATGGTTTACCTGATTTTGAGTGCATGAGTGCATGGTTTGAAAATTAAATCTTTGTTTTATTATCAACAGGAGAATATCTGTGTAAATTTTCACGGACCTAAAAACGCCCGTTTTTGAGTTAGAAGTGTTTGAATTTGGTTTGAAAGCCAATGATTTCTAGTGTTCTAAATGCGCCATTTTGGAAAAATCTCAGGCGCAAAGTACGTATTATCTTCCCCGAACGAGAGCGTTAGGTCAGCTGGCCCTGGTTGAATACGTCCACCTCACCTTGCCCCGAGCGATGATATGCCCAAAACATATAAGTTAAGAAAGACGTTGTTTGTTTACGTATATACTTAAACATCGCATAAGAAACTATGAAAGAGTAGAAAACTATTGTTGTGAAATAATTTTAAGAAAAAAAAATGCGGGCGCACATACTGTAAGTAATTTTTGAGGGCTAAACATCCTCGAGTTTTTCTGGGAGCTGCTAACTGTCTGCTACTGTCAGAAAAGCAGTCGCTGTTTTTGTTATAGTTGCTAAAATTAACTGCTCAGTTTTTCGTAATAGTAAAATATTCGCTCAGGAGAGTTTTGTCCTCTGCGAACGGGGGAAGAGGGTGCAATGCTCTTGACTTCGCTGCTGGGTTGATAGCGCTGGTCGCTACCTAAACTCTGCATACCTCCTCTCCAAAACGTAATGGCAATTGTCTAATCTACTAAATAAATAACAATTAACACATATGCGTGCACACGTATTCATAAAATGTAAGTTGAGTATATTTCCTGTTCAATCAGCTGATTTTATAAGTAGAATACATATACAACTTACGTGCTTGTAGGAGTAAAGATTTTTGTCTATTCAAAGATTTCAATTTTTTAGGGGTGGGGCGGTGGGGAGGAATTGTGTTCTTAGTGGTTTTCACGTGGGCTCCACTAGTCTGTAAGATGTCCGCGGCCACAGCATACATGCAGGGATGGAAAGTGATCAGTAAAAGTCAGTATTTTTCATATTGGTCAGTTTTAGTCTGTATTTTTCAATTTTGGTCTGTAAAGTCAGTTTTATACCATGGCTTTTTTAAAAAAGATTTACGTGATATGAAAAAAAGTTTGTGGTCGGTAAAGTAATGTTTTATGTGGCAGATGGATTGAAAATTTAGAAAATGCTGTTGAGAAGTTATAATTTTGTTAACAACCTTGTGCACTAGAGAGTGATTTTTGATCTCTATATTGGGAATGTTATCTAAGTGCAAAAAAGTAAATTTCGGTTAACTTTCCTCACCAGATGTATTATTTTGATTTGGGGAAGAGTTGTGTGTGCGCATATACGCAAACAATGCTCCTACCCATCTTATATTTCCTATATTTTGAGCCTTTGTACTATATTTCCTATATTTTTTCTTATTACTTTCTCATACATTAGTATGAGGAAGTATTGTAATCGTGCAAACATTCGAATTTGAGGTTTCAACGGAAATACATGTTTTGGGGTCTCCCGAATATGATTTCACTATTTTTGAAGTGGTTTCTTTGTGTCAGTCTGTCTGTTTGTGTGTCTGTCTGTCTGTAGTTTGTGTCCACCATAACTACATAATTATCTGGTGAATTGTGAAGTTTTTTTTAACTAATCAGTGCTGATTTTTTTTTTTTTAATTTCTCTGAAAATAATAATACGGAGGTGAAATTTGGACATTGTAGTGTCCTGGTAGTTCACCACTGTACTGTGTGTAGGGCGGGGTGGGGCCCTATACTGGCACGAAAATGTTAACCTTGGAATACTCAGTAAATTTTACTGTAGGAATTTAATAGACACCCTGCTTAAAAATTTCTCAGGATCTCTCTCTCTCTCTCTCTCTCTCTCTCTCTCTCTCTCTCTCTCTCTCTCTCTATATATATATATATATATATAGGGGATAGTTGTGTGTGCATATGTGTTTTTCTTCACTTCATACTGTAATGAATAGTAATCCTGATTTTTTTTATTTGTTGTCTCAGGTAATGCAGCTGTCTTTATAAAATCTTACGTTTTTTGATTAACTGGATTACTTAGACAAAAGTATGGGAAAATGTACTGTAAAATCAGAATGGTTCCAAAAAAAGGACAGCAATGGTTTCATGGTTTCTGAATGGGGACAGAAAAAAAAAGTGACAGTGAAGTTTTTTGTATGTTGTGCGCACAAACATTTTCAGTTTCTTGGGGCTTTAGTGCTGTGGAGCAGCATGCTTCTACTCGGAAGCACAGAGAACAATGTAAAGTGAAACTGAGTTATTCACAACTACATTTGTCTTCAGCCTGTCCTGGATGTAGCAGTGATGGTGTAATTTCATCTCCCGGAGCTACACCATCAATTCAACTTTATTCTGCTAGACAAGCTGCTTCAAGGGCAGAGTTAATCTGGTGTTTGAAAAGGATTGGAGGGAACTTTGCTATTCAGCCAGCTTGTGAAGATGTCAAAGAAACCGTTGAGGCAATGTTTCCTGAAAGAGTTCCTTCTGAGTTCACCCTTTCAAGGACAAAGGCAAGATATTTAGTATGTGATGCTTTAGCTCCATATTTTAAAAAGCAGTTGGTGGATGATATTGGAGGAGCACATTTCTCTCTTTGTTTTGATGAAACTGTGAATACAGCTTCAAAGAAAGAGCTTAAAACTGTAGTTAAATACTGGTCTGATTCCAAACAAATGATTATGACACGGCATCTACAGACTTTCTTCATTGGTAAAGCCACTGCTAGTGATATTTACTCCAAGTTAAATGAAGCCTTGGATAATGCCCAGCTTTCTCGTTCAAAGCTATTGATGCTAGGTTGTGTTGGACTCCATGTTAACAAAACTGAATCGTCTTATGAATGATTCCCTGATCCTGTTAGGAAGAAAACAGTTGATTGATGTTGGCACATGTAACATACACATCATCCATAATGCATTCCAAAAAGGATTACAAGACTTTGGTGAAAATGCTTCGGACATGATCTTGTTTCTCTATAATTTTTTTGATGGCCTAACATCTTGTTGGGAAGATTTTGAAAAAATACAATCAGATATGAAACTTCCAGGTCATCGGTTTATGAAACATGTTTCATCTAGATGGCTGACATTTGAACCAGCTGGAGAGAGACTTTTAGAACAATGGTCAGCTGTTGAAAAATACTTTCTTCAGTTCATACCCCAGCACAAAAGCAAGTTGATGAGTTCTTTGAAATACAAGAATATTGTTAAACTATTAAAAGACAAAACTACCAAAGCAGAAATTATGTTTGCTTGTGCAAGTGCGCTTACATGTTCAAGATTCACTGGTTTCCTTCAGAAGAGAGATCCTTTAATGCATCTAATCTATAATGAGCTCACAAACAGGGCGCGATTTCACCGATTAGCAACTAGCAAATAGCTAGTAAAAAATCAAATTTGCTAGTGAAAAAAAATCGCAGTAGCAAGTATTGCTAGTAAGGTAATTTCTTTATTTAAAGTAACCAAAAATCATTATTAATCCACGAAGTTTACGTAACAGTTTCTATTATCACTTGTTAAAACAGCGATGATCAGCGATTCTCTTTCGCCACCCATCCTTCTCATATCTTTCATCCCTTCCAGTGGAAACTGTCGTACATTGAGACTCCTCTCCATCGTGCCCTCATTGGTCTATTACAGAAACTGAACGTGACGTCGGTAATGGTTGCTGTGGCAACCCAGAGCTCTGGGATGGTTCGGTTGTTTGACCACCTGCTCTGCCACCCTCCCTTTTTTTGCCCCACGAACTTTGTCTTCAACTCCTGTCGTACCCTAAGCGAAGCGATCGCCTACTGCCACAAGTCTTGACAGTCGTGCATACATCAAATACTGCGCTCTAATGATCAGTGATGAATAAGCAAGAATAATTCCACTTATTCGGATGGTAGACAAAACCGAAAGAAGCAAACCAAAATGTTACTGGAAAATAGCCTGCCAACACTGGCAAAAGTCTTATCCGTAGTAACTAGCCTTATTGCGTGGCATAGATAGACTTTTTTTACGAAACGTGTTCGTGGAGGGTAAACGATTACGGAAGAAACTTTTGCTTCGTCTGACTTCTGGTTTGGGAAATTTTCATTGTATTTTCAAGCTGAAATACAAATATTTATCCAGTAAAATGTTAATGATCAATAATACTTGACAGAGGCAACATCGTGAGAAAAAAAAAAAAATTATGATTACGGAAAAAATCCGAATTCCGTCGACTTTTAGTTTTCTAGTTTCGTAAAGATGGAATTCCAATAATAACGAAAAAAGCCGGAATTCCTTGAATTCGCGGAAGAATCTCATGCCTGAGGATTACAGAAAAGTTTTGCATCAGCCAACTTCCGTTTTTACAAATTGTTCTCCACAGTTTCAAGCTAAAATGCAAACATTTATGCAATAAAATGATATTTAACAAGAAAAGCGGACACAAAGACAACATTGAGAGAAAAATTTGCGATTACGGCAAAATGTTCTTACTCCGTTTTACTACTGTGTTCGAAAGTTTTGAAGCATGAAATTATGTCTCCAGATGGAAAACGACCCCCCTCCCTCTCCCAAATATCGATCTTCAGAATGATCCAACTGATGACAAAAAAAAAAAAAAAAAAAACGCGGGATTCCGCGAATCCCCGTAAGTATCTCGTGTATATCATAAAAATAATAGCAAAAGAAAAATTTGAAACAAAATGAAAATTTGTAGAATCCGTAGTTTTGATAGTGAGTTCCGTAGTCAGACAACTAAAACTAATTCCGTAGAAACTACGGCATTGTGTGGTAGTTGGCAGATATGAAGTGTGTATGAAGTGTGTAAGTTTAGCAGGAATTTGTGCGATACTTCCACTTAGTACTGCATGTTGTGAGGTGGGATTCAGTTTTTTAAAAAGAATACAAGGGGATTGGAGAAACAATTTGTCTGTTGAAACTTTAAATGCTCTGATGACAATTGAAATAGAAGGGCCTCATAAAGAGATTTTTAATCCACGGTCAGCAGTTATAAAGTGGTATGATGACAAAGTCAGACACCCTGAGCGTAAACCATATGGGAAGAAATCTGAATTAGAATGTCAGTGAAATATATTCATGTGGTATGAGAATTTGTTAGAAATTAATAATAAAGATAGTCACTAAACTTATCTAAGATTCTATTCATTATTCAAAAAGGTAATCAAAATATTTATACACATATTTAAATTTCTGTGTAACTTTATTAGAAAATAAGTTACGATGTGATTTAGTTTTACTTGCTAGTCATGCAAATGTTTTGCTAGCAAACTATTTGGTCACTAGCAAAATTTGCTAGTGAGCAAAAAGATGAAATCTTGCCCTGCTCACAAACCTCGTCAGAACACTCATGAATCGATTTTGTGTTAGTGCTGCTCCATTGAGTCTGGAAGCATTTTGTGATAAGTATTACTTGCCATTGAAGAACATGGTGTTCGACACTAGAGAAAGTGAATATCTCAAGAAGCTAAGCGCACAAGAAAGATGCTGTATTTCCATGAAAGCTAGAAAGCACTATGTGTCTGCTTGTACACATATTTTGGAAAAGTCTTCTTTGGATAAACCTGTGTTGTGGTATCTTCGATGTTTGCATCCTGCAAAGAGGATGAAAGAAGGATCATACAAAAACATAGTGAAATTAGCTGCAGTTCTTCCAATTGAGTACAGTGAACATGCACTAGTTGATGAATGGAAACTATTGATGTTAGAAGAAGAAAAATCAGGTAGTGACAAGAACCCTGTGGACGTTTACTGGAGTCAGTTTTTTGAGAAGACATATACCTCTGGAGAAAAGAAATACCCTACTGTTATGAAAATTGTGAAGGCTTCACTTGCACTTTCGCATGGCAATGCAGATGTAGAAAGCGGATTCTCATTGTCGGGGAACATCTTGAATGAAGACACCGCAAATATGTGTGAAAGAACATTGGATGCTTATTTGACTGTAAGAGATGCTGTGGTGAATGTGTTTGAGGGAAAGGCTCACTCTGTAATTATCACTCAGAAACTTCTTCAATTGGCATGCACAGCTCATGTGAGATACAAGCAGTACTGTGAAGATGAGAAGAGAGTGGCTGAGGAAAAACTGAGGAAACAAGAAGAACAGGAAAAAGAAAAATTGTTGCAAGCAAATATGAAGAGTAAGTTTGAAAAAGAAAAAGTAAATATTGAACACGGGGAACAGGCACTGAAGAAAATGAAAGAGGAAGAAAAGGAGAAAAGATTGACTGTTGACAGATTACTGGATGATGCAAACAAGTGCTTAAAAGAAGCAATAAATAAAAAGGACTTGGTGGGAATTAGTGTGGCCCAAGCAATGTTGGAGAGTGCTATGAAAGTCGGAACAAGAAGTGAAGAAAATTAAAGACATAAAAAGGTACAGAAAGCTGTTGATAAGCGAAAAAGCAGTGTTATAACAACATTTTTTCAAAGAAGCAAAAACAAAGTGAGACTTAACCTAATTTTGTAAAGAAAGCTAGATGATTTTCCACATTACATTTAAAAATTCAAAGTTGTAAACATTTTGTTTGTATTATTCTGAAAATGGTACTGTACAGCTGCACTTCAAAGCTTTTTTAGTTTTAGGTATATTTGTGCTGAATAGGAGCATGTCAGTATTATTATAATAAAGTGCAATGGTTTTCCTGATTATTTTTTATTATTATTATTATGTAATTTTGTAATAGTTTTATATGTTGATTACAATTAAAACAATAAATAGGTGTGAGTTGGCTGGCTATGGGGATGGTGGAGACCAGATCAAAAAAAAAAAAAATGCTTTTGACCCTTAAAGCCTAATGAGAAATTTGAGTCAGTATTTAGTCTGTTTTTTTTTTTATGTCCAAATCAGTAAAGTCAGTTTTTGTAATCAAAATGGTCAGTAAATCAGTAATTTTAGTCTTAGGTTTGGTTTCCATTGCTGTACATGCTAACCATGGAATAAATTCTACCGTACATGCAGAGTTCACCAAAATGCGTAATTTCGCGTGTAAAAGTGTGCTTACCATTGCAAGATTTCATCATTTTTGCTCGCTAGCAAACTTTGCTAGTGACCAAATAGTTTGCTAGCAAAACATTTGCATGACTAGCAAGTAAAACTAAATCACATCGTAACTTATTTTCTAATAAAGTTACACAGAAATTTAAATATGTGTATAAATATTTTGATTACCTTTTTGAATAATGAATAGAATCTTAGATAAGTTTAGTGACTATCTTTATTATTAATTTCTAACAAATTCTCATACCACATGAATATATTTCACTGACATTCTAATTCAGATTTCTTCCCATATGGTTTACGCTCAGGGTGTCTGACTTTGTCATCATACCACTTTATAACTGCTGACCGTGGATTAAAAATCTATTCTTGTGGCCCTTCTATTTCAATTGTCATCAGAGCATTTAAAGTTTCAACAGACAAATTGTTCCTCCAACTCCCTTGTATTCTTTTTAAAAAACTGAATCCCACCTCACAACATGCAGTACTAAGTGGAAGTATCGCACAAATTTCTGCTAAACTTCTACACACTTCATATCTGCCAACTACCACACAATGCCGTAGTTTCTACGGAATTAGTTGTCTGACTACGGAACTCACTATCAAAACTACGGATTCTACAAATTTTCATTTTGTTTCAAATTTTTCATTTTTCTTTTGCTATTATTTTTATGATATACACGAGATACTTACGAGGATTCGCGGAATCCCGCGTTTTTTTTTTTTTTGTCATCAGTTGGATCATTCTGAAGATCGATATTTGGGACAAGGTGGGGGGGGGGGGTCGTCTTCCATCTGGAGACGAAATTTCGAGCTTCAAAACTTTCGAACACAGTAGCGAAAATGAGTAAGAAAATTTTGCCGTAATCGCAAATTGTTCTCCCAATGTTGTCTTTGTGTCCGCTTTTCTTGTTAAATATCATTTTATTGCATAAATGTTTGCATTTTAGCTTGAAACTGTGGAGAACAATTTGCAAAAATGGAAGTTGGCTGCTGCAAAATTTTTCTGTAATCTTCAGGCACGCGATTCTTCCGCGAATTCAAGGAATTCCGGCTTTTTCGTTATTATTGGAATTCCGTCTTTACGAAACTAGAAAACGAAAGGTCGACGGAATTCGGATTTTTTCCGTAATCATAATTTTTTTTTTCTCACGATGTTGCCTCTGTCAAGTATTATTGCTCATTAACATTTTACTGAATAAATATTTGTATTTCAGCTTGAAAATACAAGGAAAATTTCCCAAACCAGAAGTCAGACGAAGCAAAAGTTTCTTCCATAATCGTTTACCCCCTCCACGAACACGTTTCGTAAAAAAGCGTCATCTATGCCACGCAATAAAGGCGATCGCTTGGCTTACGGTACGGCAGGAGTTGAGGACAAAGTTCGTGGGGCAAAAGAAGGGAGGGTGGCAGAGCAGGTGGTCAAACAACCGATCCATCCCAGAGCTCTGGGTTGCCACAACAAATATTGCTGACGTCACGTTCAGTTTCTGTAATAGACCAATGAGAGCACGATGGAGAGGAGTTTCAATGCGCTTCTACGACAGTTTGGAAGGGATGAAAGATATGGGGAGGATGGGTATTAAGTGTCGTAAGGAAATTGGCGAAAGAGAATCGCTGATTGTCACTGTTTTAACAAGTGATAATAGAAACTGTTATGTAAACTTCGTGGATTAATAATGATTTTTGGTTACTTTAAATAAAGAAATGACCTTACTAGCAATATTTGCTACTGCGATTTTTTTTCACTAGCAAATTCGATTTTTCACTAGCTATTTGCTAGTTGCTAATCGGTGAAATCGCGCCCTGGTGCTTACGCATCGAAATTTTACCAACGCGTAAAAATGCGCTTCGGGAAACGCATGAAATGTACAACGCATAAAAATACTCATTGAGAAACACGTAAAACTACACACCGAAGAATTTTACCAACGCATAAAAATATGAATCGTGATGGTATTTCGTCTTTCAAAAACGGTAGTAAATGAAATAAAGATTTTTTCTGTAATCGTAATTTCGTTTTACTGCGATGTTGCCTCTGTTCAGTATTGTTATATATCATTTTCTTCCATAAATATTTGTATTTCAGTTTGAAAATGGAAGAAAAATTTCCGAAAACGAAAATTCGATGGCGCGAAAATTCCCCTGTACCTTAATCTTCAGGCACGAAAGTGTCATGGCTTTGAGTAATTTCTCCTTTTCCATCATAATTTGGGTTATCCTAGATATCGATGCATAACTGAACAGAAATTTTGGGGCAATCTGTAGAGGTGAAGGATGCTTTCCGCCTAAAACTTGC